>OZ025223.1:3229124-3631624 GCA_964019055.1 Anthopleura xanthogrammica | reverse complement strand
GAAAGAAAGAAGGAAGGAAGGAAGGAAGGAAGGAAGGAAGGAAGGAAGAAAGAACGAACCAAGGAACAAAGGAAGGGACGATGAAATATAGGAAGAAAAGGTACAAGTAAAGAATAGTTGGAAAACAAAAGAAAGAAGGAAAGAGAGGAAGGAGGGAGGGAAGAAGGAAGGAAAGAAAGAAAAAAGAAGGAAAGAAAAAAAGAAGGAAGGAAGGACCGAAGAAATGTAGGAAAAGGAACAAGTAGGTGAGGAGAGAAGGAAAGAAAGAAGGGAGGGAGGGAGGGAAGACCAGCATGATATGATTTACCTGGACTCTCTTGCCATCTTTACTTCTCATACAAGCTGAAGCTCCTGCTGGGCAGTTAACACCAATGACTGGCACAAGAGATCGACAGATGTTGATGTAAAAGGTAGTGCCTTTATACTGGCCATCCAGGGGCATCACCTGGAACATAAAATAACCACAGTGAAAAAAAACACCATACAATATGCACCTGGAACACAAATAACCACAGTGTTTGATTGTTGCATTATTTGAGAAAGAGAATGAGAGGGAGAATAAATGAAAAAAAATCAAATGCAGAAGTGGAGGATGGGAGAAGTAAAGGGTGTGAGGGAGGGAGGATGGAAAAGGTGGGAAGAAGGAAGGAAGGGAGGGGGGACAATGGGAAAGAGAAAAGATGGGAGGAAGGAGGGGGAGTGGAAGAAAGTAATGAAGGAATGGATGAGGGAAGGAGAGGGGGGACTGGAAGGAAGGGAGGAAACAAAGAAGAGAACAAGGAAGAAATTGTCCTTACCACCCAGTTCTGTTGGTCGTTGGCCAGGTCATGCAGGCTGTATTTAATGTTTGTTTTATCTTTATATTCCACAGGCGAACACTCAACCTTTCAAAGACAAATATAGCACAAAAGTATATTTTTAGAATCTTACAGTATGACTACTATAACTGGGGCCACTTTGACAGCGAGAACCAATCAAAATGTAGAATGAAAACAATGCATTCCGATCTTAGCTAGTCGAGCCAATACAGAAAAAAAAAACACATTTCAAAACTGAAGCAGTCGGATGCGACAAAACTGTTCAGATTACCATGACAACCATGTAAACAACTCGTGCTGTTCGTGTTTCTAATTAGATTGACTAACCAAAGTCATAATGCATTGTTTTCGTTCTACATTTTGATTGTTCATGGGTTCTCACTGTCTAAGTGACCCCGGTTGTAGTAGTCACACTGTAAGAGATAAAAAACAATGGACAGACAGACAAAAAACAACTGACAAAAGCCAATCCTAACAATTTATCAAGGCCAACTGAATTTCACAAAATTTGAATTTCACAACTGACGAAAGCCAATCCTAACAATTTATCAAGGCCAACTGAATTTCACAAAATTTGAATTTCACAACTGACAAAAGCCAATCCTAACAATTTATCAAGGCCAACTGAATTTCACAAAATTTGAATTTCACAACTGACAAAAGCCAATCCTAACAGTTCATCAAGGCCAACTGAATTTCACAAAATTTGAAGAAATTCATCTGTGGCAGTGTATTCGGCTAACAAGAATGCCAGCATGAAAAAGATCACATGATACTTACGCTCATTAGTGACCTTGGGATCATGTGATACCTATCAAAACCAATCACAGCCAAGCAACCAACCCTTACCTTTCTCTCACAAGCCAACCTGGTATGCCAGGTGAAATAGTAACTACAGTCGTCTGTCTCAGCAACAAATACAGGCTTGCCGAGACTATCATTAGTGACCTTGGGATCACAAACGAACGAAATCAACGTCTGACGCTTTGTCTTGGAGTGGAAACAAACATCTCCTCCACTGTAATTCAGGGACAACACGCCATCATTGTATGACAGCCGCTTGTTGTAGTTTCCAGCGTTGTGGTGTAAGTTTTTACTTTTTAAAGACAGCTGGCATGACCCTGAGCTGGATCCGCAGGGTGTGGCTGAAGAGAGCATGAAAAGAATAAAGATTATACTGGGACACTGGAATTAGTTTATTTAGAACTACATAGCACTAATTAAACAATAGAAAACAATAGCATTAGCACAAAATATCACTATTTATAATTAGTTCTATTCATGTTGTGCACTTTTGATGTTTGTACTCATTGTAAGCAAATTCACAGTTGAAGAACCATTTTCAGAGCGCATGTGATTTTATCCTGAATTTCTCACCTTCTTTTGTTTTTAATTAAACAAAAGGTGAGAAATTGGGGATAAAATCATGTGCGCACTGAAAACGATTCTTAGACTGTGAACTTGCTTATAAAAATATCTAAGAAGCCTAAATCACTCCATACCTTTATTGTCGTTTAAAGCCTTGCAAACATTCAAGAGATAATAATATCCCCTTTCATCCTTCACCGTTTCACCAGTACTCGATAAGGAATTCAGGTCAAACTTGTATTTGGTCTGAGGGTGGACAGCTGTGCAATCGTTTGTTATGTTGACACTTGCTGTGTTGATGGGGCAGGCATACTTTGTAACCCAGACAAACTCGTATAAACAGGTTTTGGTGTATTCATTGATGAGTTGTGGAGATGACTGTTGATGGAAAGGGAAGCATTTAATTAGAGTGGGAAGAAACGGAGGTGAGGGGAGGGCATGGAGGGAGGGAGGATGGAGGGAGGGAGGAGGGATGGAGTGAGGGAAATGGGAGGATGGAGGAGGGAAGGAGGGAGGATGAAGGGAAGGAGTGAAGGTGAAGGGAAGAGGGAGGGAGAGGGAAGGATGGAGGGCAGATAATAGAGGAGGGAGGGAAGGAGAAGATGGAGGGAGGGAAAGAGAAGAGAGGAAAGAACAAAGGAAGAAAGGGGCCAAGAAGAAGGTAAAGAATGAAGGAATGAGAGATGGAACAAAAGAGGGAAGGAAGGGACAAAGGAACAAAAGCCTCTCCCCCTTAGTCCTGTGAACTTCAGTACCTCAGTTGATGAACCACACTGCATCAGTATCTTAGCAGAAGACTGGATCTTTTTGAGTTTGTCGCAAGGGTCTCCACCTTTGTACCAAAGATAGATGTTATCATTTTCTACAACAGGACCACTTCTAAGAGTTCCAAGACTAACAGAACTGAAAAAAAAAATTATTATAAAGTTAAAACTAGTGTTGCCTTGCAGGTTGGAAACTATGTAGATATACCATACATATTTATTCATTTAAGTGGCAACCCCGATTAAGCGCCGACCTCCATTAAACGCAGCACATGAGAGCAAAAAGAGCGCCGCCCTAAAACAATTGCCACAACCAAAACAATAAAAATCTAGAGCAGTGTGGCGCTTATTTGAGTAAAATATGATATGCTTCTTTCACAAACAGGTAGGTCTCTTATTGAGATACTGTGATAGTTCTATTTGAACTATAGTCTATTTCTGTATTGTCATGTGTTTTATTGTTCCCTTGTGCACACACTTTCAATCTGTGTGCACACTTTATTTAGAAGTTTTTGGCCGTTGTTTGTTGATTAAAAAAACATCTTATACATCCCTGGAGATGGATGCTAAGCCCAAAAGCTCTGATAAATAAAACAAAATTGGTTGAAGAAGCATAGATCTATATACATGATATTAAAGATTAAATAAAAAACTTTCCACTGTTGTGGCTGCTACTGGGACGGTGATGATGATGACAATGAAAATTTAATAACATTACCTCTTCTTTGCAGGATCATATTTACACACCCCTGCAGTCGGAGGACAATGTAAGGCATCTCCAATCTGGTGAATTGGCCGACACACATTGATCCAGTAAGAGGGGCTAGAAGCAGATGAAGAAGTTGTAACTGCCTGCAATAAAAAAATAATATTAATGTTACCTACAATCGTTGACAAAAGTCTTGTCGCGATAACATCTTTTTATACAAAGATACTGCACCTAATCATAAGAACACAACCCCCCACCCCCCCAGTTCAATGTTGGAGGATAAAGATCTATCTCTTTTGAAAAGTTTTAGAGTGGCAGGGGACAAGGCGAGAAGCACAGGTGGCGTAGCGGTGAGAGCGCTTGCCTCTCACCAAGGCGACCTGAATTCAAGCCCCACTTGGGGCTTGGTGTCGTATGTGAATAGAGTTATTTGTTGGTTCTCTCCTGTGCTTCAAGGGTTTTGGGGGGGTTAGTAATGTAGGGATTTTTGAGAGGGGGATGATTGTTGTGAAATATTTGTAGTGTGCCAACACGTTTTAGCAGGGATTGTATGCAACAGAACTGAAACACTTTGAGGACATTAGATTCCTTGAAACATGTCAGAATGCACCTCAATTTGGAAAACAAAAACAATACCGGTAGGTTTCCAATTTTCAGGAGTGAAATTACTGTTTTATCCTCCAAATTTAGCTGCTTTGACGTCATTTGATAGGGTCTACAAGAAAACAATTCATATCTACCTTCCAATTTCCATTTCTCTTTGCCAGAGGTGTGAAGTCATACTGCAGATCCGACTTCTTATCACTGCTTTCCCGCCGAAGACTACACTGCACATGTGAAAAGGGACGGCATGCAAGTATAGTTGGAAAGCGGATGCTGTATTGACAGGGGGCCTTGAAACTCTCGTAGACTGGTTGTTTATTGCTGCCCTTCTGGTCACATTCGAAGGTTATCTTGATAGAACAGGAAGATGTGCGGTATAGGATGAAGACTTCCCCGTCCAGGTAGGTAATGTTATTGGATATTGTGCCCAAGATTTTGCCCTCTGCTGGGATTAAGACAAGACATATATAGTCATGACACTAGAGAAAAACGTTTGCACATGCATGCCTTTCCGCACGCTTTCCAAGAATTTACAAGAGTATTAGTGAGAAAATAAATTTTTGTTTTCTCCGAGTATACAAAAAAATTTGTGGGTATACTTTTATGGGACCAAGATACTATATTAGTAAAGACAATATTATGAAAGAATAAGCCTTAAGTTGACTGACTGACTCTAAGTTTTGGCATTTTGTAAAGACTATTCTTCAGGCAAGTGTGAAAGTCAAATTTGCATATTTTTACAATAGCAAGAAGACGCTTTTGACTGCTTTGCATACGGACTTAGAGCATGTGCAGACGTTTTTCATGCGTGTCTATAGTCATGCAATTTATTCATGTACATGAATATACAGTCACCTCTTGGCTTACTGCTTGCACCAGGTGTACTTAGACAGGCTGCAACATTGCTGCCCTTGCAAGACGTTCCTGAGATCTGCTCACATACATCAAACATCACTGTCCCACCACCAGGGAGGCCAGAAACACTATAATCTTTTCCGCTCAGGGATGAAAAGTTAAACTCATAATTGTACTGCCTGTCAATAACTTTACAGTTTGTGCCATATTCACTGGTCAGCGGACATGCGCTGGGTGTCTCCCAATGGAAGATGTATTCGCACTCTGGGGTCTCTCCACGGAACACAGGGGATCCCTGTGTGGAGATAAATAAGGAAAGAACATTAGTAAGAGTTGAGTACAAAGGTTCCCTACTGTAGTAAGGCTCCATTCACACCAGTCCAATGACTTTTCTCTTGAAAAAACATACTTTTGGATGAGTTTTGGCCTTGTGTCCACACTAAAATGATCTTAAATGCTGAGCGTTTTCATTGAAAATGCATGCCAGTACATTTGAAAATGCTTTCCAAAGTGGAGACATTTGAAAATGGAGGCTAGGGTAAACTGGTAACGTGGGAAGACTTAGAGTGGTTTGAAACAACTGTCGCTGGTTGATGGGATACTGTACCTACAAGTCTGAACTCATGTGATAGTACTGGTGGTGCCACTGTTAGCAATGATGATGTGGATGGAGACAATAGTGCTGACGATAAGAGTGACGAATAGGACAATGACAGGTGATGTCAATAATGGTTTTAATGGTGAGTGATAATGATGGCACTGATGCTGATGATATTAGCTATGATGATGATAATGATGATGATAATGATGATGATGACTATGGTAATGATGATGATGATGATGATGATGATGATGATGATGATGATGATGATGATGATGATGATGATGATGATGATGATGATGATAAAGATGATGATGATGACTATGGTAATGATGGATGCAGATGATAATGGCAATAATAGATCTTGATGATGATAGTGGGATGATGATCATGACAATGACAATGATTTTATTTTCACCTTAATTTAAATATACAATTAAATTAAAAAATATTTATATCCTTAAATAAAGGTGCGAGCCAACTGGATTAACTTAAGAGCTATACAAAGCCAATTGGCTATGATCACGATCATGATCATGATGACAAAGATGATGGTGATGATGTACATTGTAATAAGTATATTTCTTGTTCATAATCCATGCAACACAACCACTTACCATGGTCTTTGAGCAGGACAGATTGATTCTTGTACTTCTGTTGTATTTACCATGACAGGCATCTCCACCATAATACCGTATTGTCACCTCACCATCAGATGTAACCGTAGGATTACTCTGTATATAACCAAGATTATGCCCTTTCGATGTCTTGTGGTCCACTTGGCAAGCACCTATGGCGCCTCCTGGACACTTGATGTCACTGGAAGCTGAAGGATTGATTGTCTTACAGATGTTGATGTAATAATGAAGATGGCTGTATGCTGCACGGGTGTCTACTGCTTCCCAGTTGCCTAGAATGAAAAGATGGTCAGTCAAGAGGGTTGGTCAGTCAAGACAGGTGGTCAGTCAAGCGGGGAGGTCAGTCTAGACAGATAGTCAGTCAAGAGAGGTGGTCAGTCAAGACAGGAGGTCAGTCTAGACAGATAGTCAGTCAAGAGAGGTGGTCATTCAGGAGAGGTGGTCAGTCAAGACAGGTGGTCAGTCAAGACAGGTGGTCAGTCAAGACAGGTGGTCAGTTAAGACAGGTGGTCAGTCAAGACAGGTGGTCAGTCTAGACAGATAGTCAGTCAAGAGAGGTGGTCAGTCAAGACGGGAGGTCAGTCTAGACAGATAGTCAGTCAAGAGAGGTGGTCATTCAGGAGAGGTGGTCAGTCAAGACAGGTGGTCAGTCAAGACAGGTGGTCAGTTAAGACAGGTGGTCAGTCAAGACAGGTGGTCAGTCTAGACAGATAGTCAGTCAAGAGAGGTGGTCAGTCAAGACGGGAGGTCAGTCTAGACAGATAGTCAGTCAAGAGAGGTGGTCATTCAGGAGAGGTGGTCAGTCAAGACAGGTGGTAAGTCAAGACAGGTGGTCAGTCAAGACAGGTGGTAAGTCAAGACAGGTGGTCAGTCAAGACAGGTGGTCAGTCAAGACAGGTGGTCAGTCAAGACAGGTGGTCAGTCAAGACAGGTGGTCAGTCAAGACAGGTGGTCAGTCAAGACAGGTGGTCAGTCAAGACAGGTGGTCAGTCAAGACAGGTGGTCAGTCAAGACAGGTGGTCAGTCAAGACAGGTGGTCAGTCAAGACAGGTGGTCAGTCAAGACAGGTGGTCAGTCAAGACAGGTGGTCAGTCAAGACAGGTGGTCAGTCAAGACAGGTGGTCAGTCAAGACAGGTGGTCAGTCTAGACAGGTGGTCAGTCTAGACAGGTGGTCAGTCAAGACAGGTGGTCAGTCAAGACAGGTGGTCAGTCAAGACAGTTGGTCAGTCAAGACAGGAGGTCAGTCAAGGCAGGAGGTCAGTCAAGACATGTGGTCAGTCAAGACAGGTTGTCAGTCAAGAGAGGTGGTCAGTCAAGACAGGTGGTCAGTCAAGAGAGGTGGTCAGTCAGGAGAGGTGGTCAGCAAGTGGATGATCACTAACTTACCATTAACTAAACCCAATGGTGTCAAATCATATTTCTTATTTTGTGGTCCCCCAACAGCACACTGTATTTGCTTGGCAGAACATGCCAGTGATGTCTGGAAATCAAAGTAGAACACTTCGCCGTCCTTCTCACTTGCTTGTTCGATGTATTTCGGCTGTCCAAGAGGTTCTTCTGGGTTGCAATAGAATCTAATCTTTGTGATTCTAGGGAAGCCATTGTTAGTATCACGGTCGCCGTTTCTAAAACAAACACAGAAATTTCAGTTGAGGAAAGCAGATGTTTAGTCTGCCAACTTCAGCTACACTGTTACAGTTTAGTATTTTGTAAAACTGTTAAAGTTTTGGGCATTACAATGTCATTTTTTTTTCTTGGCTGGAACCTGAACATACAAAGGCTGAGATGGTGCATATTTGACAAATAATGGTAACCTGGGATCGAAAGTGAAAGGTAGGTGTGGACAGTTTCCTGCCAACTTTATGCACATGCGCATAGGCATTATCTGAGCTTGATAAACATGATGCACCATGCTCCAGGTAGCTTCGGTACAAGCAACACCATATATACTCCCTACGCTAGTGTATTCACCTGTAAGTGAGGACTAACGTCTCTCCCATGAAAGACAGCTGTTGGCTCGTCACTCCAAGGCTGAACATGTTACTGTTGGTTTCGTTCATGCAAACAGCAACCTGAGAATCCTTACCCCGCCCACACACATTCAGAATATTACCACATATATTCAACTGAAATGTCCTTCCAGCTAAGGTTTTTATTATGTATGGATTATCAGCATTTCGGTTAAGAGGGAAGAGGTTGAAGACAGTGTCAGACTTGGGGTCCTGCACAGAACAGTTTGAGCCCACGACATTGGTGATGGCACAAGCAGAAGCGGTTTCCCAGCGGAATTTATATGTGCAGTTATCTTTGGTTTGAAAGACAGGTGATGTGTCCTATATACATTTAAGAAAATAGCATCAAAGAATAACAAAAATGAACCTCAACTTTCGTGAAAATTGATTTTTTCATAAATACTACAAAAAAATGAATAATCAGTTTGTTCACAGCAATAGCCAACTTTCGATATTCTGGTTGAGTACGAAGCAATTCAAGATGAGGCTCCGGGGAAACAACGGAGCAATGGAGTAATATTCTTTTGTTTCCCCGGAGCCTCATCTAATTGCTTTGTTCCTGATAACTCAACCAGAATATCGAAAGTGGGCTTTTTTTACTCAAGGGGGACATGTAACCATTAGATATATACTTATGGAACATCCTGGAGCCATATACAAGGGGGACATATACCCAGGGACCATTCTGGAGCCATATACAAGAGGAGCCTATAACCACTATACATGTATATACCCAGGGAACATCATGGAGCCATATACAAGGGGGACATATACCCAGGGACCATTCTGGAGCCACATACAAGAGGAGCCTATAACCACTATACATGTATATACCAGGGAACATCCTGGAGCCATATACAAGGGGGACATATACCCAGGGACCATTCTGGAGCCACATACAAGAGGAGCCTATAACCACTATACATGTATATACCAGGGAACATCCTGGAGCCATATACAAGGGGGACATATACCCAGGGACCATTCTGGAGCCACATACAAGAGGAGCCTATAACCACTATACATGTATATACCCAGGGAACATCCTGGAGCCAGATACAAGGGGGGCATATAATCACTATACATATACTGTATATACCCAAGGACTATTCTGAGCCACATACAAGGGAATAATCACTGCATTATACATAGGGAACTTCCCGGATCCATATACAAAGGGGCAGAAACATAAAGCCTATACAAGAACCTCAAACAAAGCACCATTGCTTACCGTAGCACCCTTCTTGCAAACAAACATGATTTGGGTCTCATAGTTAAGTTTGCGGTCAGTAGCACAACTTAATCCTTTAGTATAAGTAATTGTGATGGTCCCTGGTGATGTGACATTCAGGGATTTATCCACGCCACCTATAAACAATATTCAATTATAACATTGAAATTAAGGTTGCAATAAAGGTGCGGAAATACAAATCAACAAAAAATGTACAACACCCTGTACAACAACAAAATTTTGTTGTGCCCTTTTTGTTGTGCAGAAGTAGATTCTTTTTTACAACCTGCAACAAATTCAGTGCGCAACCAAACATGTGATTGGGAAGCACCATAAATGCTTAAAGAACATGCTTATACTGACCAAGGTCTATGAAATTTCCTGAATTGTCGACCAGACAGACAGCTGATGTCCCCCGACACTTAGACACCGCTGGTTTAAGGTTCAGGGATCGACAAACATTGATGTAGAATTTCCCAATTGAGCTGACACGGGTCTGCCAGTTATCGTCCGTCTTGGAGAGAGTAGAAAGATCATACTGGCCACTACCAGACCTCGCTGCGCACTCAACCACCTGCAAGACGATAATCAAGATAATGTGACGTCATTTCTGCTTACTGATAACTTACTGTCAATTGTGTATGTAATAACCCTTTTTAGCTTGGGCGGTTTGTTTTCCCATTTCATTCCCAAGAAGATCCTTTCTTTGTTAATCGGTTGTGCCGCATGAGAAGACACATGAATATGGATACAACTCAAACAAAGAATCTTATTCTCAAGGGAATTACACGTGGTCTGAAATGGGAAAACAAACCAAAAAAGGTACATAGAGTGGATTTCCCATTCCTGTGAAAGGTCAGGGCAAACAGTATGGTCACCACAGAGTGATACGACATCTGTTGAACCAATCACAGCAAGCGGAATCCCGGCTTATCCAATCAGAAGGCTTGTACACAGCAGATTCAAGGTCACTGATCGATCTACTGTAAGAATTTTTCATATGAACGTGAAAGATATGATACGCCATGGATACGCCAAGGCAAAATCCTGGCTACAACCCTGATTGGATGATCAATAATCTCTCAGACTGTAATTGATTTATTGGATATCTGGGTGACTGAACCTAAGGATGTCTGCATATTATGCTCAATAATTCCCTTCACAATGAGTTCCCTGTGCCATCATGAAAGATGGCCCTGCCTTTGCATCAAAGTGAGACATGAGGTAACTTTGCAATGATAGAGACCTTTTTTTAAAACCTTGGACATTCACATTTCCATCATTGCAAGGTTACTGTTCATCTCGCTTAGATGCAAAGGCACAGCTACCTTTCAAGATGGCACACGGAACTGTGAAGGGGACTATTCTGTTTCGTAGCCATTATGTCATTAAACAGGACTGACAGAAGGCCACCTAAAAAAGACTTAGCTAGACTCTCAATCTTGCATTGTATTGTAGGATTGACTAGGGAAAAGATCAGAAATCTTCCATGAAATTTTTGGTTTATCACTCAACTTACCTTGCTAGGACAAGCATATTTTGTTGGCCACCTAAAATGATAAACACAGTGTTCCTCCCTATCATATTCGGGTAACCCATCACCGTTATGGGAAGCTTTGGGATCACAAATGAACCATATGTGGGTTTCTCTGGGTTTGTTGTTGTGACACTTGTCTCCATCGCTGTACGTCAGTTTTATTATTCCATCATAATAGTAGAGCTTCAAATTTGGCACTCCTATGTAGACTATTTTTGGAGGTTTCAATGATGAATCCACTTGACAACCACCAGTTGTGATATTTGTGAAACAGGGTTTTTTGGATGTGTCAATGGCTGCTTTACATACCTGCAGAAACAGACCAATCAGAATTTCTAAAATAAATAAAATAAATTTCTTTCTTTCTTTCTTTCTTTCTTTCTTTCTTTCTGTCTGTCTGACTGACTGACTGTCTGTCTGTCTGTCTGCCTATCTCTTTGTCTGTCTGTCTGTCTGTCTGTTTGATATTTCCTTGCATTGCTCTTGAAAAATAAGAAACCAGACCTATATATATTCCTTAGCACTTCCACTTTCCTATAAGATCAACTCTTATCTCCAGCCAATCACAGCCCAGCCCCATTAGATTACTTCTATCTTATGACTGGCATATAAAACAGCGTTTCACGGCTTCTCCACTGGATACTGCAAGCTTATTGTAGTCTTTGTTAGCTTCATTAGTTTCAATTGAATTACGTAGACTGTGTCCAGTACATGAAACAGATGCCTATTTTACTCACTTGTAAATAGAAGTTGTATTTGCCATGTTTGACGCTTGCAAACTTGCCATCGAAGTATGGGCTGGTTGGTATGCGGCCCAAGTCAAACACATACCCTGCATCCTTGTCCTCGACTTTGCAGTTGTCACCAACATTAACACCAAGTGAACAGGCAGCCCCTGGAAATGAACCAATCAGATGGAAGGTTAGAAATACATTATGCGTGACAAACAGATCATCACATAACCAATCAGATTTAAGGTTAGAAACACATCCTGTTTGACTGTCACTCACAGATCATCACATAACCAATCAGATTTAAGGTTACAAACACATCCTGTTTGACTGTCACTCACAGATCATCACATAACCAATCAGAATTAAGGTTAGAAACCCATCCTGTTTGACTGTCACTCACAGATCATCACATAACCAATCAGATTTAAGGTTAGAAACAAATCCTGCATGACTGTCACTCACAGATCATCACATAACCAATCAGATTTAAGGTTAGAAACAAAATCCTGCATGACTGTCACTCACAGATCATCACATAATCAATCAGTTTTAAGGTTAGAAACACATCCTGTTTGACTGTCACTCATAGATCATCACATATATAATCAATCAGGTGGACACTCTGATATTAGTGGAATATGACATCACTTGACATCATTAAATCAGCACAATTATTACGTCTCATGATGACATCACTGTTAATATAAATACATATATGTTACTACTTACCAGTCTCCCACATCAGTGTGTATTCACAGTCATCTGGTGAGTGGCTAACGAGTACTGGGGGGCTGGTCAAATCCCCTGGATGACACACAAATGTGATAGTGGTCTTCCTACGAACTCCCTTGATACATTCATCCCCATTCGTGTAGACCAACTTGACTGACTTGTCTGGGTTTAACATCGGAGGTTTTAAGTACCTTCCCAAGCTCTTGACAGATCCATCTTTATTGACCAAGCATACAGCGGCTTCGACATCACACTTTGATGTCTCAGTCTGTTGCGCTAGCTTACCACATACATTAAGGTATATCTTCCGGTCTGAGCTACTAGTTTCACCATCAATGGCTAACCAGTTAGACTGGTCTAAGCGAACCAGTTCAGACAGGTCAAACCTGATTCCCTTATCACTAGTCACTCGGCAGGATGAGCCAGTGCGTCGTGTGGGGGGACAGGCATACCTTGTCTCCCAATCAAAGAAATAAACACAGTGGGACAGCTCTCCGTTGAACACTGGATTCCCCTGGTCGACCAGGGGATTGCATTTGAAGTTGATGATAGTTTCTCTCGGGAACCCATCACTGCAAACTTTGCCACCTTTGTATTTGAGGGTTAATTGGCCGTCGGTGTAGGTCAGAGTCTGTTCATAGTACAGGCCTAGGGATGTTACAGAGTTGGCGTCTGGGATTTCTTGGCAGACTGATGCATTATAACCTGAAAAAGATCCCACATGGATTACATGAATGATCTTTCATATTATCTCAAACTAGGTGGAAGACGTTAAGGAAATTATGAACTATGTAAGCTAGTAAGGATCCCACATGGACTATATGAATGGGCTATTATAGTGTCTCAAACTAGGTGGAAGACCATAAGGAATTGATTGGCTATGTAAGCTAGTAAGGGTCCCACATGAACTATGTGAATAGGCTACTATAGTGTCTCAAACTAGGTGGAAGACCATATAATAAGGAATTGATTGGCTATGTAAGCTAGTAAGGATCCCACATGGACTATATGAAAATGCTATTATAGTGTCTCAAGCTAGGTGGAAGACCATAAGGAATTGATTGACTATGCTCTGGTAAGGATCCCACATGGAAATGTGACCTGTTTTGCATTATATCCCCTTTATGAACAACGGTAGTTCACATGTTAAGGCAGATTCATGTATGCCTTAGAGGGAGAAGTGAAAATATACCAAAGCATTTGATGTACAGATGATAACTGCAACCCCATTTTAATTCGAAGTTTTTGGGCTCATGGAAGTGAGGATCAAGGTCATGTGACCGCCTTATCTCAAAATTTGCCAATTTTGGCAAGATTTGAGTGAAAAATGACAGCAAAATAAAAATAAAAAGATTCTAGACATAAATGGCCTCAACCCAGGCCTTAACATACTTGAGTTATGCTGATTACATGTCTGAAAAGTTATAGAAATATTTTTTTAAATGAAAAATCAAACAATTTTTAGTATATACATGTCTAAAGTGTTGGACTAATTCTTGTTATGAAATAGTTTTTTTAAATTTTGGCCATCGGCTTGGTGGACATCAAGCGAGTTTTAGCCATACAAGTCATTTGATTTACACTAAAGATTTGAAAACTTTGTTCGCCCATAGCTCATTTCAGAAATGTTCCATTGTTCTAATTTTTTGCTCGGAATTGTATTATTGATAGCTCTACTCAGATATAAGTATTACTTTTTGACTGGCACCAAAAAATATTCTGGCACCAGCAAAATTGAGCAAAAACCATGTGGTTGAAAATGAAGAATTGTGCTAACTCTATGGATGGGCTATGCTCTGGGAACTGCAAGAGAGCATCAATATGAAGTCAAGGACAATAATTACTGTACATGTACGAAGTCATCGTACTACACTAATCTTACCTGAGGGAGAACAATCTGGAATGTTCGTTGAGCGGCAGACATTGATATAATAAAAATACTTCTTAGATGACTTGATGTCCGTACCGTTGACCTTGTAATTATGACCAGGGGCTCTTTGTAAAGGAGTCAGGTCAAACTGGACAAACTCGTTTGACAACATACAGCTGTTATTGGACAGTAGCAGTTCTTGTGGGCATGCAAATTCTGTCTCCCAGAATACCTCGTACATGCAGTTATCTACTGATGTCATAACAGGACCTTTGCCGCTCTGGAAAGTAAAAGAGTGTCAAATATATTCATGTTATATCTCATTCATATTCTACATTTATGAGGAATATTTCTAAAGAATATTTTCTACATGACTGGGCAAGAGTTTTTGTGTTACAGTATTAACAAAGTCTAGTGATACATATATATATGTCGGTCGGTCGGTCAGTCAGTCAGTCAGTCAGTCAGCCATCCATTCATTTGTTCATTCATTTCATTTCATTCATTTCATCTCATTCATTCATTCATTCATTCATTCATTCAATCATCCATCCATCCATCCCTCCCTCCCTCCCTCCCTCCCTCCCTCCCTCCCTCCCTCCCTCCCTCCATCCATCCATCCATCCATCCCATCGGCCCTTCTATTCATTTCATTATCAGTCCCTCCATCAATCAATTTACTCGATTGATCGATGAATGTTTACATTTCATGAGACAGCAAAAAATATTTTGAACTTACTGCTTGATGAAGATCCTTTGGACAGACAAATGTTATTTTTGTTGATGGATTCTCTTTACACCCAGGAACAGTACTTGTAGTGTTATATATGATTTCCACATGACCAGTCGACAGTACCATCCTTGGAACTGACTCAGATGTAACATTACCAATTGTGACAGCAGCCTGATTACCTGAGGTTGGTTTTCTGCAAGATGAGCTTCCTTTAGGGCAGCCAAATGTACTGCCGGTTTTCTCTGGTGTGATGTCACGACAGACATTAATGAGAAAATCATCTGAGAAATTGGTACTCACGACTTCATATCCACCTTTAGAAAATCAAATTCAAAGGTTTGTACAGTCAATTTTACATTATGGACACTTTGATATTAGAGACTTTAAGATCCATGACAGGAGTGAAGACAACAATGGTCGACGATGACCCAAGCATGTTTTCAAAACAATTTTTCATGTGCACCTCAGTGCGATTTTGATGAGACATCAACACCAAGGACAACAGCATGTGCACCAAAAACCGTTTTGAAAAAACGCTTACAACTCATCAATGTCTGCCATTGCTCCCATTGTGGATCTTATGGTCTCTATTGCAAACACAAGCTAAGTCCTCAGCAAAATTTACTTGCAAAGAAAGGACTGTAATCATCTCTTGCTATTGTGAATGCTCACTATTATAGACACCAATTTTATGTGACAGTTCCAAGGGTGTCTGCTAGCGCTGTAACAAGAGTTGATTGTACACTGTATTGTTTAAGTTGTGCATTCTTCACTTTATCATTGGTATTTGTAAAAATTTCACATTGAAATGAGGTGAGTACAGTGTACATGTACAGTAGATGAGTCTGTAATACAGGGAGGGAATATTATTGGATATTGGATATTACTTGCTATGCAAAGGATAATCTAAATCTTAAAATCTACCATAGCAAGGCTTGACACTAACATACATCCACTAGTCTCAGACTAGTGAAGGTTTGCTGTGGACTAGTGGGAAAAAGACCTTGGGACTAGCGATTATCCACAGTGACTAGCCCAAGGACTAGTACCCAAAAAAGTTAGCGTCAAGCCCTGCATGGTACCATATTTCTTACCAGTGACCTTGATGAGTGGTGACAGGTCAATTTTCTTATTACTTGTACCATTGTAGAATGAACACGGCACTTCAGCGGCAGACGGGGGCTTTTTACAAGCTTCATTTGTTATAAACTCAAACACTAGAACACATTCCTTTTGATTGGTGAACTCGTCTATAAGCTTTGGTGAGCCCTAAAAAGATAAATTCAAATCCTTCAAATTCAAATTTTATCATTATCCTGAAACAACCTCTGGGCTGATCTAAGTCAGGGCATGGCTAACTCACAGATAGAACCCTGAAACAACCTCTGGGCTGATCTAAGTCAGGGCACTGCTAACTCACAGACTGAACCCTGAAACAACCTCTAGGCTGATCAAAGTCAGGGCACGGCTAACTCACAGATCAAACCCTGAAACAACCTCTGGGCTGATCTAAGTCAGGGCATGGCTAACTCACAGATCAAACCCTGAAACAACCTCTGGGCAGATCAAAGTCAGGGCATGGCTAACTCACAGATTGAACCCAACAACAACATGCACAGGAAGAGCACAGGTAACCCAATCTCTTATAAGCGCAAGTATGCCCAAGGTGGCCATTTTTTGACATTTTTTCTAGGAGGGATTGGTGGGTAAGAATTTGGTAAAATATTGAAGTTTCAAGTTTTCATGACCATCTAATAAACAACAAATGGTTTCTAATTTAGCATTAAATTAAATTTGGTACATAGATATCAAAGATTCACATAGTTTCGAATTTAATTACAATGACAACAATAACAACACTAGCAGATGCAGTGCTGAAAATAAAATATAATGAAATATGCTCTTTTTATCTGGGATGATGAGACTGGAGAAAGAGGGGAGTAAAAAGATCCCCTGGGGGGAGGGGTGTGTGTTATTTTTGTTGGATTATTACATAACCACAAGTAAATTTGATGTGTCTGTTCATAGTTAATGGAGTGGAATGGTTTGGAAACCTATTGTTGTAGGTTTTTGTTCAACTTTTCTATTGTTATATGATGTTGACCGTGCACAGAGAAGGAAAAGTTGCAGCGTTTGTTCATCGTAAATTAGAGAACATAGACGATTTTTTTCTCAAAAATATTCTAAAATAGGAGATATTTGTTGATTAATCTTATATGACAGAGGTTAATTGTTTACTGAAAATGGAATCACCTTTTTGAACACTTTCTTATTTATCATCTAGTAACTTAACTGTATCTGCGCGGAATTATTTATCCTCTTCTTTGTAATCTTAGCATGAAAATTTTACTCTTTCAAAATGTTCGTACATGAAAATAGTACAGAAACTAGTATTTTCAGCCATACTTGCTTTGGTTCATTGTGCACAGTCAATATCATGTTATGGTACGTTTTAACATCGCTAACCAAACAAAAGCCTAAAACAATAGGTTTCCAAACCATTCCACTCCATTAACTATGGTCTGTTGCAGCACTTTCTAATCACACATGCAAAAATCATATAACTTGCCGTCTTGATAAAGTCAGTGTTGGCCGGCAGACATCAATCATGGTGTATCTATAGCACTCCATAGGGAAAAGCCCTTGAAAGCTTTGTGTTTTCCGACAATGTTATGGAAACACTGATTGACATCCAACAAGACCTTATTTTGTCGTGACAGAAAACTGTGCAATTTTCATGATTGAGAAGCACTGTAAGAGTTACAGTACATGAATGGGTTATGACAACAGCCCTTTGAAAATGTGAGATTTGCGATTATCCACAATGTAAGAGAATGCAGGGTAATCTGTAATTGTGCCATAAATCAACTCTAAATTGTTCTTATCAGTCTATTAACTGTATGTACAAAATGTAAAATATTTTACATAAAGTTTTGATGAAATATTTCTCTTACCATAGTATTTCCACACTTCATTTGAATCAACGTTCTCAGTTTACCACCAGAAGTCTTTTCACATGTTCCATCGCCGTATTCAAGTGAGAAGCCAGACCCATCTACAGCAAGAGATGTGGTGAATTTACTCTTGTCTTTTCCACCCAAGTCGTGAAATGACGATCCTGAATCTTTGCAAATCTTTGACTTTACACACGGAGCTTTGAGATTTAAGCTCTCGCAGAGATTTATGCTATAGGTGTAGCCTCCTGTTTTGTACTTCCACGTCCTTGAAACAAAATAAAAGGCAAAAAAAAATGAATGATTTCTTGCAAAATAGTTTGTAAACATGGACTTTCAGTTTCCTGGTTACAAAACATTCCGAATAATAGGGAAATTTAAGACAGAATTTACCCATACCTGCTAGTTACTTTATATGTCGTCCCACCTACAGTCAAGGAGCATTTTGGAATCAAATTTGTGGGAGATGAATATTTGGCAAGACATAAAAGAACAAAAAGAATGACAACTTTGTTGGCTTCGTCCGCCATCTTGCATTTGCGTTGTAACCGTATTGCGCATGCGTTATATAGGAAAATTACGTCACTTTTGCTGTGAGATGTACACGTGATGATCACCTGTGATGCTAAAAATAGGGGCATCAAGTGAGCATGGTTTTGGAGTCATGTGATTATTAGAGAATGGAGGAAATATGAAAAAATATAGGACGAACAACTGAAGACACCTTCTTCTTTTTCTTTTTCATCGTCGTCTTCTTCTCAGTCTTCACGCTTCGTCGTCATCGTAATCGTCATTTTCTTCCTCTTCTTCTTCTTCTTCTTCTTCTTCTTCTTCTTCTTCTTCTTCTTCTTCTTCTTCTTCTTCTTCTTCTTCTTCTTCTTCTTCTTCTTCTTTTTCTTCTTTTTCTTCTTCTTCTTCTTCTTCTTCTTTTTCTTCTTTTTCTTCTTCTTCTTCTTCTCCTCCTTCTCCTTTTCCTTCTTCTTCAGTTTCTCTCTTTTTCTCTCCTAACATTTTGAGTTTATAGACTGCATTAAAGGACTGTCAAAAACCATTTTGTAATGTTTTGTAACCATTATAATTAAAGACCTATATTTTTCATATTTCTTTCCTTTCATGGTTTCCTTCGTCTGATTCAAAACTTTAAAAACAATTCATGACGAAACTTTTTGAAAGTGGCCATTTTTCCCGCCTTGCGTTCAGCTCAGTGATATTCTAGACATGCGCAGTAAGTTCTTTTGTTTCACTTCAGTCAATTCGAGCAAGAGCCTCGCATCGACGACAGCACGCGCGCAATGTAACCAGGGAAGACAAAATTTCGCGCGGTTCACAGAAACGTCACAATAGAATGAATACATTCTGTCTCCTCGCTCGTTCAAGATGGAGTTGTTTTTAAAAAGTGGAGCTCAAAAAATGAATTATTTATCAGATCAAAAGTAACAAATTATATTTGAGAAAGTTCCGAAAATGTTTCCGTATCACTACACTTTCGCTGACGAAAACCAAGACACAAACAAATCCAAAAAGGAGCACAAAAAATCCCGTCGAAATCGCCCGAGAACACCAACAACGCCAAACGAACATACCGGAACATTTCCTGCCTTAGTAGAACAAAGACCATCCGAGCCGAGACGATCACGGAGGCGAAAAGCACAGCCTTTGAGCCCTGAGATTGGAACCACGTCTTGTAGCCCTGTGAACACAGACCAAAGCGACGTTGATGAGTATTTTGGTATTGGATGTGTGAATCGCGAAGCCAACCGTACACCGCGGGTTAAAATTCACCACAGGAACAACGCACGCAACAAGCCAACGAAACCACGACGAAAGAAGAAGAAGCGCGCCTCGAAACATGATGAATGTTCTTTCCCGCCTTCATCCAACCCTTTATACTTCCATGATCGCCCTGCATCTCAATTTGGATCAGGATTCCATAACCGGGAGAATTCTCCCAGGAATGTCGGGCCACGAAGAAGCGCCGAGAATGTTTATGGGTATAGCCTCTACGGATTTCGAAGTCCTCATGAGCCCAACGCACCTAGAGCTTTTGAATTACCACCTTTGAACGACTTTAGGTGCCGAATGTTGAAAAAACCAAGCAAGCTTCCTCCCATCGTAAGGGACAACCAAGCAGACAAGAAATGGGAAGACAGGCAATGATATTTCTTTCCTTCTTTTATTTTTCATCCTACTCTTTATTGTCTTTTGTTTTGTCTTTTGTCTTCGGATAAATTGATCCCCAATTGTAAATATTCCATTATTGCTGAAGTCCAGCATACTTGTGTAAATAATTTTGAGAAAAGAAGAGAGAAGAGAATGAGGTAAGAAGTTAGGGAGGGAGCAAGGGAATATGTACGATAAATAAACCAACCTTAGAGACGTTGAAGTTGCTAGCATTCAAGACTGAATTTTTTCAGACCAGTATAGACCCCTTGCAGCACGTTGGAATGCAGCTCAATTTGAAGGGCAAAATGATAGGTCTAAATTCTCGGGAGATTGAAAATTCTTTTGTTTTGTCCTCCAAATTGAGCTGCTTGATCGACGTCACGTGAAAGGAGTCTATATTCATCATGGTCGGGGTTGAATAGGCCTTTTTAATTTACCGATACGGCGGCCATCTTGAATTCTATTGTCTTAAGTAAGACATTATGGAATGCTGAGGGGGCAATATATATATTATTGGAAAATTCATAGTATGCACAGCTGTCAGGGTGTCTTTTTATATAATTTAACGTTATCCAATGAGAAGCACATCTAAAAACAAATTGAATTTGCTGGTAGTTGGAGCGATATGTGAAGTTATTTAAGAAAGTAACCCCGCCACTCTATGCTTTATAAATATTTGCACGTTTGTGCCCCTCAGCATCCCATAATTCAAGATGGCCGCTGTATCAGTAAAAAGATCTATTGCGTCAGGGGAACAGGCCGGATCGACTGATAGCTTGAGATGCAGTCCATTTTGTTATCATATATTAGACGTGTTTTTTTCTATTCTACACCAAGTGTCATCCCCTTTAAGTACCATTCTTTGGTCGAGTCGCTTTACTTTGCGACATGTGCTACCATGGCGACCAAATAAGCTTTTTTACACCTTAACCAATCAGAAAGCAGGGGAATTCTTTGAAACCCAAGCATGTTCACGAGTCGGAAAAAAAATGAACTCAGTTACGATATCATTCAACATGGAAAAATATCCGATTGACTAGCAAAAGTAAAAAAAGTTGCCATGGTAACACCCTTTTTGCTGTAATGTTGTCTCTCGCCAACATTCCTGGAATAGAATGTAATGATACTAAAGGGAAATGGTGAAATATTATACCTTAAATTAGCTGAAAAGGTATCGCGGAGTGATGGGGACCGGAAGGCGTCTTGGCGTAATAGACCCCTTGCAGCACGTCGGAATGCAGCTCAATTTGGAGAACAAAACATGTACAATAGTTTCCAATAATTCTCAGGAGAATGAAATTCTTTTGTTCTGTCCTCGAAATCGAGGAGCTTTGACATTTGCGCGCCATTTGCCGAACATAAATGCAACAAAACAAGACGACATATCTTATCAGAGATTTTTATTCCTTTTTTTAACGATTTGAACCTGAGTATAATATTATTATAAGAGTATGAAAAAGAAAACAAACAAGCATTATATTAAGCCGCGGAGTGTGTATATCTTGAAGGTACGATAGCGGAACTTCTCTTTATTTAACTCCCTTCTTCTCCGCCTGGAAATAGAATATGTTGCTGTTAGTGATGCTAGCTTTTGAAATTAGTGGATTAAATGGATAGAGAGAAGGAGTGACATAATTTATAGATGGATGGATGGACGGAGGGAAACACGGACGATTTGACGTAAGAGAGGGGGAGGGTAGTGATATTGATGGCCGAATGCAATGGATCAATACACCAGTTTCGCATTCGATACAAACCGCTGTTTTTGAAGACCACAGACTAATTTGCTCAGGCTTAGCCTCGTTTATGAGTTCAACGACATCATTAAAAGTCCGTGGGATTGGTATTATTGATTCAACTTGCACATTCTTTACATTACAGTTGGCTGTTGCTAATGATTTGCTAAAGTCAACTTAAATGTAAAGAATGTGCGAGTTGAATAATAGCAATGTTTTGAAATCCCACGGATTTTTAATGGTGTCTTTGAATATCTGAATTATAAACGAGACTAAGCCTGTGCAAATGAGTCTGCGGTCTTCAAAAACAGCGGTTTGCATCGAATGCGAAACTGATGTATTTAATTACCTCGATTTTCAGCCACTTCAGAGCAATGAGAACCTGAAAAATACATAGAAATCAGTAAATGATCCTCATAACCACACAAAAGTTTATTATCATACAATCGTTTAGAGTTTATCTTAAACATAGAGAAGAGTCATCACTATCATGGTGACAACGTTACCATGACAATAGCTTTGTAGCCATAGAAACAAGTTGCTTGGTAACAATAAATACGAAATTATAATAGCATTGATAAACAATAATAGCATTGTAATAACCTGTGGTAGGTTCTGTTTTTCGAACAAATCCACGGTGACGAAGCCGTACTCCTTCTGGACCCCGTAGGCTGTCACGAAATCTGAGAAAAACCCAATGTTTTCCATCTGATGATAGATAAAGAGATTTATATTTTTATTATTACGCGGGAATGGAATATGTTCAGTAGCGTAGTGAGGGGGACACGGGGGGGGGGGGGCACGCCAAATTATTATCATCATGTATAATCGTCATCAGCGTCATCGATCATGATCACCATCATCCACACTAATCATCCAATCATTATGCAACAGCATCGTCATTGTCATTAGCACGCAATATCATGCAGTGGCTAACAAACCTGAGACCCTCGTTCCATGATCGAATTGGAATTTAGAAGTTGATTTTTGTGGAGGGAGGAAAACTGGAGACCCCGGAGAAAAACCCTCGAAGCACAGGAGAGAACCAACTAGAAACTACACTCACATATGACATGTATGACACTCAGTCCGAAAATCGAACCCGCGTCGCAATGCATTGGTGAGAGGCGAGCGCAAACGTCTATACAAACCTTCATGAACGGCATGTTCATCTTGTTAATCTTTTTAATTGAACCAGGCTTGATGGCATTGGCTAAGCTGTGAGAAAATATAATATAATAATTATATATAATAATAATATTTAAATGCTTAAAAACTTGGGTATTCTGGTTGATTTAAAATGATTACACTTTTGTAGAGGTCTAGGGGAGGGTGGGGGAGACTTAGAATGATAACATTTTCTAAAGTGGGCTCCCTGTGTTTCTCTGCAACTTGAAACTATAAAAACGATAAATGAAAGGAAATAGTACTTGTACTTCAGTGCTCGCTCGATCTAATTTTGTGGTTTCTGTTGTTCAGGATTACCCTCGTTGTGTAGAATATTCACGTGTTTCAGTGAAGATCCTACCCTTTTCCCGGCCCACGCTGAAAACCTACTTGCAAAGGATAACGCCACTGTTTAAGACTTCACCAAAATCATTTGCACTGTGTCCTCCAGACCAGTCGCATTTGGTTAAGCGTACAATCCAGTCCTTGACATCCTTTGCAGTATCATTATCCCACTAGATGCAGATTGACAAGAAAACTGATTAGAAATTGCTACAAAATTAACCTTCCCTGTGCCCAACAAGTGCCCCAGCCATTTAATGCCGAGAAGGCGCACACGCCATTTGGATTTACCCAGAATCCCTCACCCACCCACGAGGAGTGCAGATCACATACTGACATTGTCATAGTAACAAACAGAGTAGGCTAGCAGGCGAAATATTGTAGTATTTTAAAAATTAACATTTTTGAAGAAGCTCAGAAATGCTATCAAATTTGTCCACAAAGAATTTCTTTATAAACTTTTTTTGCTGTGCCCGCCAAACAATCTTCTATGTACCTGCTATCGAAAGTCGATTACACTGTAAAACTCCCCGAGGGCATAGCTAGGTCTTCTGAAGCCATGCATAAATATTTAACCGGTACTCCAGCGTGATAGCCTTGCAAACATACCTTCTATTTGGCATATTTTCAAGATGAAAAGAGAAAAATTTCGAGCAATTGTTTTTCATTTTTATTGAAAAATACTCTAAAAGGTGGTAAAGCAAATGTATCATTACGAAGCATTGTTTTTCTCAGTATTTACTCGAGCTAAATTTCTAGAATATTTTGTTCAATAAGTTTGCTTATTTTGAATTTGTGACACTTTCTTGCCGAGTGTTACCAAATAATCGAAAGAATGTTTTCGTCTTTTGCAAAACATGAAGTGAATACACTCAAAATTAAAACAGTTGAAATTAAACGAACTTAAATTTCCCCATAAATGAATATTCCTTGACTTTCGCCAATGTATTCAAGATTTTTCAATATGGCCTCAGACAAAGCTCTATATAAAGCTTGTAATCCAGCTGCCAAATTAAGTCCTAAAAACCGTAATTCTCTCACGTTGCATCGTATTCCAGTTATTTTATAGGTTTATTGAGTTCTATATCAAATAAATACGTACCTTTGAAGCCATTTTTCAAGATATAAAATGAGTTTTTTGAGGAGTACTGAAGAAGGTGTTGTCTTGAGCTGTTAATCGAAACACGACTTGTAAAGTTTCTTTGCGTGACCAAAAGTCGTCACAAATATTCATGAATAAATTATGTGTGATTTGACGCGATGCCCGCCTAGAAACAAGCTTAGAAGCTTTTTCGCCAATCAGAATAAGGTAAAAAAAAATAGTTTTAGCATCATAACACCACCACATGTAGAGCTTTTAAGTGTGACTTCACTCGTATAGAAAAACGACTTCCGGGTCCAAAACGAAAACCAGTTCTATTAGGAGAGTTTTCTTACTTTTTCTTTATGACAGGATTTGTTGTTCAAAGCTCTAACTGTTTCAGGTAGAGGTTAAATCACTGAGTATGTTAAGTGGTATTTTTGAGCAGTTGGACCCGGAAATACGTCACAACATAACAGCTCTATAGGCATTATGTGCTGAAGCCAGATCAAAATCATTATTAGGGGAGGGGAGGTTGAAGACACCATTTTTCAACAGACTATGCTATAATATTCATTCAACTGGGAGGCTTTCATTAATTTTTTTGAACTAAAATTAGTTGGTGCTGAAACCTAAATAATATGCCAACAAATAATTATTTAAAAACAAATAATTAACTATTTCTAAATTAAAATTGCTTTATTACAAATACAAGTATGAAAAACAATAAAAATAATTAGGACACTGAGTTTCAGTACTGATGTTGTCTGAAAAAGTTTGTTGCTTAGCGACCAGTCTGGAAGAACAGTTTCTTATCGACGAGCGAGGTTTTCATAGTTCCTCGTTGAACCACGAGCTAGGAACGAAAAATTCTAGGAACGAAATCGGGAGTTCAACTTATAGATTCTAATAAAATGTTGGAATAGAGGTTTTGCACTATCAAGTTCCGGCGCCCATAAAATGAACCTTGGGCTTCCTGTGGTTAGATGGCAGAACAATAAAATCTCTTTCCTCCGGGGAATTGAATTCTTTCTCATGTAAAATGTTGTATTGTTCCTGCCAAATAACATCGCTCCCGTAACGTCATCCTGCAAAACTGCTATAACTGTCATACTTGCTTTATTGTCTCCTATTTTTCAAATTAAGAATTGAAGCATAATCTATGTATATAGAATGTTGTTAGTTGATGCCTTTCTCTGCAGCCTGTGAAAAGAAACAGACACAAGTAAGAGAAGGCTGCGGTGTTTCGTTGATGAACATGCGCAATGCAAAATTTGGCTTTTGAATTATTGACCCCTTGTAGCACTTCGGAATGCAGCTCAATTTGGAAAAAAGAACAATAGGTTTCCAATTCTCAGGAGATTAAAACTATTTTGTTTTGTTCTCCAAATTGAGCTGCTTTGACGTCAAATGCAAGGGATATATTAACTTTTAGAATTTTTCCAGGAAGAAAATCTCCTGACACAAAGCGTCTTTTAGGACTTCATTGATTGGGTACAGAGACAAGCTTCTTGCCAGAGTTCCTTGTTTTCATTCCTATCTGAAGAGGCACCCTCTTTGAGGAAGAAAGAAACCGAGGAGCTCTGGGTACGAGATTAGTGGAAAGATTGTAAGAATGCGCATGCGCTGGCTTTCCTGTAATAATGCAGCTAGCTGACGTAGTGCTCTTTTGTTTATTAATCTTTCACTTTCATACGTACCTTATCCTTGAGTGCACGTATTGCTAGAACCACCTTGGAAAAAGATAATAAATATATAAATAGTGAGAGGTCAAAAATTGTAAATTTCAAGCATAAACAAAGCCTTAACTCCTTAATATCTTAATTTCTTGTTGCCTACGTGGAGCATTATTAGTAGTTTGATAATTCATATGCTTAAAAAATGCGCGGGCTGCCTGTGGATTTTATTCTTTGTTTCCCGGACTCCAACACAGGGAGCCCACACAGTGAAAATAAAACAATAAATATGCCGCGTGTATACTTCGTAGCTTAGAGAAGAAGTTAAAGTAAAGAAGAAAAACATGCTAATTCTGCAGCCTTACCTGCCAGACATTTTGTTTCTCGTACAAATCTACAGTGACGAAGATGTATTCGTGCTGCACGCCATAAGCTGTTATGAAATCCACAAACCAGCCAATATTTTCCATCTAAGATGAAAATGAAAGAAAAGGAAAAAAGCAAAATGAAATAGAATTGAAAATAAAACAGCGTAGGTACAGGATTTTTTCCCTGGCGCAGAAAAAAAAGAAGAAAAAGTAAAAGGAGATCGATATACAGGAAATTAAAATTGCGTCATTTTTTGTGGGGGTGGAAAGCTGCGCGTTCTCCCGCCAGTGTCGTGTTTCAAGGTAACGAACTCCAGTGATATCCTCCCAGTCGTTCATTACTATCTTCTATTTAGTAAAAATCTACTACTTGAATGGTCTATTACAAATTTCAATGTACAATACAAGCTACTTACCATCTTAAATGCCATTTTCCCTGGGTTGTTAGGTTTACGAATCGCTCCAGGTTGGATTGCATTTGCAAGTCTAAAAGAAGCAACATATATATATATATATATATATATATATATATATATATATATATATATATATATATATATACATTCAGTTATTGCATGCTGGTCTAGCTTGGGTAGAAACGTCTTTTGTTTAGTCATCATGCTATACATGGTGCTGCTTTGACCCAAGCTAGACCAGAATGCTAGTGTTTTTTGAACTCTTACTGTGATCCAAGCCACTCCAGCCTTTTTGCGACGGGGGAGAGGGTTCATTTGTACCTCAGTTCTAATCATGTAGACACAGATACCCCTGATACTGATAAAGGAAATGGACGGCTACTATATTGACAGGGACCGCGCGAGGGGAGGGGTTGGTAGGGCTATAGCAGTACCACTTTTTCCCTTTTCCCATACTAGTCTCTTATATTTTCCGATCTTAGCCCCACCCCATACTAATTTCTTATGTAGCCCCACCACTTTTTAAGGTGCTGCGCGGTCCATGATGGAGGTGTATACAAAAGCTCAACCAATACTGATTCATTACTATACACGTACTTGCAAAGTATCACACCATTTTTGAGGGACGCAGCAAACTCATCCTGGTCGCCATGCTTGAAGGATTCCCCCGTGTGTTTGGTAATCCATGAGCAAATATCACTGACTAAAGAATCATCCCATTTTGCGCCAATCTAGAACAAGATGAACAAACACAAATATAGAAATCGTTCACCATCAGAACTAGTACCTCGTTTAACGAGTAACCCCATGTACAGTAGCGTAGCGAGGGGGGCACGGGGGCACGTGCCCCCCCCCCCAATTTTTTGAAATTAATGTTTGAATATATAAAAACGTTTGGTTTCTGTTTTTTGTTTGCTTTTTTATACTGGGTGCCTGGCTCTGGCGAGAGGCAAGCACTTTCTCCCACTCTTCAGTCCCTGCTTCATGAGGTGACTAGTTATGGGAAACATTTCCGGATGTACGATATCCGGCTCACCATCGTCAATTCGGAAAATCGAGCTGTAGAACCGGCCCCAAAATATATACCAGTTTTTCAATCTCAGGAATCGTTGTACCTTGACTTTAGTGTCGGTCATGGTAGGCATCTCAGCTTCGACGTCATCCATTTTAAGATAAACTAAAGGCCTTGAGCAAAACTCACGAACACTTAGAAGTTATAGTTTTGCTTCGAAGAACAAAATGTTGTGGATTTGCATTAAAAAAAGGTTTGGGAAAATAAAGGTTATCAGTTTTAATAATTTTCCTTAGCCTCGTATTGTTATTTTTTGCGTCCATGAGTACGTCATTCTAGATCTACGCCATGGATTTAACATCCATAGCCAAAACAAAATGTCGAGCTAAATTCTCCTAACTCATTCACCATAATGTCTTGGTCTAAGACATAAAGAAACATGCACCCAGCGTAATAAAATTCTCTTTCCTGTTATCCACTGAGGATTAAGAAATTGGTATGGAGATTTTACTGTTTGGTTAGGTCATAAAACCATATCACGGTAATCAGTCTCGTGTCTTTGGTCTGTTCGTTAATTGATGATATATTTAGCGAGAAATATGTTTTCCAAAGATGCCATTCTAAAACCTAGTTTCTGACTAGAGGTACTTTAGTTCATAGAAAGATATCTGGTAATAATGTTGTAGATCTTTGAGCAGGCGTAGAGGAGTAGTTAACACACGAGCAAGAACATATTTAGGAATGTAGAATTACTTTCACGAAACAATCCAATTAATTTGAACTTTGCTGTGACGTTGGTCTGTTCACTTGACACTGAGGTCAATGAGGGAGTTTTGATTGGTCCTTCATCCTTTCCCTTCCTTTCCTTTCCTTTCCTTTCCTTTCTCTCTTCTTGTCATCCATTTATTAATTTTTTTTCATTACTTCATTCAAAACCTTTTATGATGCATCGATTCCGCGTATTTTGCTATAGAAATGATGACGTATGAACGCCTTCATCTTGAAGCGCAATAAGTTATGGGATTTTTCACTAAAGTATCCCATCCGGATATGCCTTACTTTAAAATGGTACAAAAATTGGAAAAACGACTGCAGACTGCAGAACCCCTTTTGCGTTAGTTTTAGTGCTATTAGTTGATGTTCAAGGACACAACCGTCTTCTATGACAGCTACTTAGGTTAATCACGTGACTTTGTTATGCCGTATCATTTCCCCTGGGGGAGGGGGATAGGTTTAGATTTGCCATGAACACAGATGTATTTTAAGGGTGCGGTTGAAGTTTAAAAGCGATAATTACGATCAGTTCTTCGATTGACCGCGTGAGTCTCGTCCAAATCCTCTTGTAAAGAGTAATTATATAGAGCTTAAAATATTTTCTTTATCGAAGAAACCACATCAACCAAGACGCCAAGTCGCATGTGTCTTCAATATTTACCTTAAGTATGTACTCAGTTGATTAGTAGAGCCTTTTGTTGACCTTTTTCAGACGTTTTTATGTGTTGCAGACATTCTTCACTGGCAGACTATCTTTTATTTGTATTCTATCTCGCTCGCCTTGCTTGACCAGAGGCATTTTAATTACCTTGACTTTCGGTCATTAATTATTTCTTCACTCCATTGATCATTATTGTATTTTCGTTATTAGGAAAAGAGACTTTATTGAGTGTTTAAACTCCACTCGTGTTATGATTAGAATTCCTTTTTAAATTTTGTAATTTTTAGCTATAATTTTATCATTTCTTTAAGAATTTCAAAGTTGCTTATTTTTAGTGGTTTTGTTCACTCTGCCTGTTTTGCTGCAGCTGGAATTGTTTGATTATCTAAATCAAATTATTATGCAGTGTTTATAATTTAGAATTAATAAAGCCTCTATTTAGTAAATAGTTCTGCACTTAACTCGCAGAGGGACTCTTATCGAAGCCGTCTTTTATGGACTTTTTCACAAGAAGTTTTTTTTACAATTTTCGAGCTGGCTTGCAGCTTTTTTAGCTTAGAAAGCTGCTCCATTTGTAAATAAACTGCCATACAAACACCTAACATTGTGTGAATATTACAAAACAAACGTTACCACAAAGTAATAAGGATGAATACTCACAATAAACAAAAATGTCAGCTCAAAATTTAGACCAAATTTTCCTTTCAACTCTTTTAAAATTTCTCGTGATAATTTTCCAAATAGATAAAAATCTGTTAGTTAGTTTACAAATGATTGAGCTATATCTATGAAACATTATGCTGAATTTTATCGTGAAATTATTTACTATTACAGACTGTAATTATTTTTCTTACCTTTCGCTTTTCCGTGGCATTTTGATGTGTTGGACGAAAAGCCATGCTGATGTCAGTGGTAGCAGTTGAGATGAAAGATGTAGATGTGAAATTTGTGCTTAAAAAGTGAGAAAAAATGAGTTAAAGCGAAGGAGAATGAGCCAAAATTCTAGAGAACTCCAAGAACCATGTGTGAGATCAAAGACGCAAAAATATGTGAAGGTTAAATGCTATTGTTAAAGAAATGATCAAAAGTTAATTTCTCCATTCATGTCAAGATGTACGTTGTATGTTATGAGAATTGAAATATGATCAGCAACTCAAGCAAAGATGATGGAATAAATTTAGATTATCTAGAAAACCATCGCATTAAAAGCACTTAGAATATTGTTATTAGAAAGCAATAAAGCCATACTAGACATGTCAGACGAGACAGAAGAGACGGTTCTGTATAACCGTGAATGAGTAATTTTAGACATTCAAAGAAGAGAGGTCACTTGGTTCAAGTACTGACGATATAGTTAGCTTCTGTTATCAAAATCTTTTGGTCCATATAAGGAAATGAATAGTGTTTCCTATGGGGCTGTTAAGTGTGACGTCACTCGTATAGAAAAAACAACTTCTTGATCCAAAACGAAAAACATTTTTGTAAACATTTTTCTCGCTTTTTCTTCATGACAGGATTTGTTGTACAAAGTTCTAATATTTTCAGGTGTGGGTTAATTTATTGAGAACATTTTTTGCCTTAATCTATCGGTTATTGTGAGCAGTTGGACCCGGAAATACGTCACGACTTAACAGCTCTATCTCTTGAAGACAGATTTAGAAATAAACTCTGTAACGGGATCCCTGTGTCGGTTACGATACATTTGAGGGTTTTGGCGATAAACTAATAGTTGGCTTACTGTTAACAAAATCTTTTGGTTCATATATGGAAAGTGAAGCGCTGTGTCCTATAGAAATCTCTTGAAGACAGAATTTAAATAAGACTCAAGCTTATAATTTGGGATGGGATCCCTGTGTCGGTTACAATACATTTGAGGGTTTTAGCGATGTACTAGTAGTTTGGCTTACTGTTAACAAAATCTTTTGGTTCATATATGGAAAGTGAAACGCTGTGTCCTATAGAAATCTCTTGAAGACAGAATTTAAATAAGACTCAAGCTTATAATTTGGAATGGGATCCCTGTGTCGGTTACAATACATTTGAGGGTTTTGGCGGGAAAGTAGACGATATAGTTTCAACAGGGACCGCGGAGCAGGGGTGGCTGGGGGGCTATAGCCCCCCCCCCCTCCCCCCCCCCCCCAATAATGGGAGCATGCCCCCAAACCCCCTAGGTCTTCCAGTATTTGGTGGTCGTTAGCCCCCCAATCAAAATTACGCTCCGCGGTCCCTGTTCAAAATCTTTTAGTCTATATTAGGATATTGATTATGTTTTCTATAAACATCTCTTGAAGACAGATCACGTTATGGATGTTTTGGCGGTAAAGTAGGTTCCTAGTTCTTCATTTATTCCGAGTACGTACCGTACAAAAATAATGATCATAAAAATAAAAATAAAATATTTCTGGACTTATTTTCGGTAAAAAAATACTTGTCCTTCATTTAGTTATTACGAGTACGTACGTGCAAAAATAAAAAAATGATGATAAAAATTTAAAAAAAATATTTCTGAGCTTATTTTCGGTTAAAAATGACCTATCAATCATATGGTATTTTGGCGGTTTGCATGCAATTGCCCTATTTCACTATGTCGTCACATCAAAACAATCTATTTTCTTAACACTAAGGATCAGCGCTAGCAGCAAAAAAAAAAAATCACAATGAAATTTGGTTCATGATATGGTGGGAAGTAAGAGCAGCTAAATATTACGCTAAATATCTCGAACGAAAGAAGCCTAAATTTCTATTATTTTTGTCCACGTAAACAAACCGTGTCGTCATATTAAAATAGGGTAATTAAATCGAATCAAACGACGTGGCCACCACCATGTTCACCATGTTGGTTGATATCCATGGTGACTACAAAAACGTGAAGTGTAACTTCATCACGGATGACTTGGAGCAAGACTTTTCAGTCCAAACTTCCATCGTAGACCATTTCATGATCTGGAAAAATATTACACTCGTTCAGTCATCCTTAGTAGCCAGAAGACTCCGGAGTAGTAATTTATTTTCCCACTAAATGATGAATATCATAGTAAATGTATACAAAATATCAAAAACTTCTCCTGAAAATCTAGATTGATCTCAGATATAAATTTTTGTAAGTCGATTTTCGCAGGCTTCATGACACCTCAGTTTTGCAGTGACGTCATTTCTACATCACTATTTCAGATCAGCTGGCTACTTCAGTATAAAACATATGGCTTTTACCTATCGTTTCCGGCGAAGGATTCTCGAAATCAGCTAATGTAGAAGTTAAGCTCATTTCCTGACAGTTAAGGAAAAAAAGTATTTTAATCTATTAACCAATGCTAAGGTTTATTTTTATTGTCATGTAGAACTTTTCTAATGTTTGTACTAATATGCTTTTTCCTGAAAAGTTTACAGGTCTATTCTAAGAATAGTCCCATGGGCATATATATAGGAGGGCTTATTATGAAAAGGGTTTTTACGTTTCAAATTTAGAAGGCTTATTTTTGGAAGGGCTTAAATTCGGGCGTGTAACTTTGTTTTCGAAGATTTGATTCACGGTATTTGTTAATGGTACTCAGATCAAAACATAAAGAAACTATAAAAGAAGGGTTTGAGGTGATTCTAAGTGCAGTATTCGATGAACGTTATCAAGACGAGGGTTGAATAGTGCTAAGTTATCACGAGGTAAGTTTGGTAGAAAATTTTTTCACTTCTTGAAAGCGTATGCCATTTCACAAGAAGCCCAATTTAGATAAAACTGAAAGGTGAAAATATCATCGACTTTATTTTTTTTATTCGAGTTCAAGATAGTGTAACAAATGAGTGAGTGGAAAAAATCATTTAAACAGCCATGTTCACTTACCGTGATGTATTGCGGTTTGTTTATATTTTGAACTACGATCACTGAGTTATCGGGACGAAACTAGTCGAGATAAATACTTTTGGTACTTTTATTACTTATTCAAACTTGGCTAGAGTACAATTATATTGTTGTAAATTATCAAAATAGATATCTACAATGTTATTTACAGTCATCTTTCTTCAAGACTGATCAAGACTTAGGCTTGAGGACGTAGGGATGTGTTCAAAATGGCGTTCTGTCAGAATAATCAGTTCTAAATTGTAGAAAATCCTTACCGATAAGAACTGTGAGCTCCACCAGATGCTATTTTAGAAAATGATCGTCTTCTTGAACCTCAGTAGATATCAATAAATCCACGCTTTGTAAAGTCCAACCGCCACTAGCTAGCCAAGTATCTTGACATCGGTGAATCTCGGCTCTCATTCGCAGCTCTACTACTCAAACTCGTTCGTTTACAAGATAGCTAGGGAAGAAAATTCTCGTGTTTTACTCACTCACCGTGATTAATGAAACCCTATTCGCATTTAAAAAAGTGAATATCTGAGCTAGACTTGTGCTTTGACAAGCACTAGTTAGCCGCCTCAAGTCGTTGCTTAGAAAAACCAACTAAAGGCGATTAAAACTCTTGAAAACAGACAAAAACAAGATGTAATAGCTTCAATATAAATTGGAGATATGTAAAAAATGAACTGGAGATTATAATACGGCCTTGAAAATCCGATGAAAAAGGATTACTTCCTATTATCAAACTCTGCCATAGAATCCTTGAATTTCCTGGTCCACGAAATACTAGAACGCCCGCAAAGCATCACTGTAAGTGACCACTGGTCTTTAAAATGCATCATGACATTTTCTCTCGCGCGCCTGCATGTATTCCTATATAACTATAAGGTAGCAAAGTACAAGCCTAAAGTGGGCTCTCTGTGATGATATCAGAGGGAAAATGAATGGCGTGGATCTCTCACCGCTGTGAGTAACAATTTGAAATGCTTTAAACCGTAGGATTTGATGATGCTGACATTGATTCCTGTCACGTTTTTGGTTGTTGCGTTAGCTAGTTCCTCTGTCACGGAAGCGTACTCTAAGTACAATGGCGGTGACGGAATTACCCATCGACTGAATGTCGTTCAAGATGTCTGGCTTGAGCGACCATGGACGAACTACAATGGCCACCAATTTTTTATAGTTGGCCTTCTCCCGCAGTTTCCCAAGAAACGTTCACTAATCCAATTTGAAAATCTGCGTTCAGAATGTCCTGTCAACAAAATACGTTGGGCCAAGATGTACCTTTACTTCTGGTACGCTCACAAGGCCAGTTGGCATAGTGTTACCCAGACTCCATACACCTCCCGTCCAATTCAAGTCCACCTGGTCAAGAAAAAGTGGTCGGAAAGCCAAGCCACGACTACGAGGCGTTTGAGTGGTATAAATTGGTCCCGACAATACCTTGATTTGAATAACAACGACGCCGAAGCCACGCCCCAGGACTGCGCGACCACCATCTACACCTACCGTCCAAAAGGCTTTGTCGAGTTCGACGTCACTCGTGCTGTCCGTAGCTGGCGTAAAGGTACGCCTAACCATGGTCTGTTGCTATGGGCAACGGATGAAAATTTGGCGGGAAGAGGTCTACGTTTTGTGAGCAACGGCAATCCTGATCGCACGAAACATGGATTCATTTATGTCATGTGCGACTACTAAAGGTCGGTAAACAGGTAACGAAGCTGTTCCGAGTCTGTTCCGAATTGTCTGCGATAAAAATAATTGCCAGCCTCACTAAAATAATTATTCTTGAACATGTAAACAAGAAATAAAATAAAGCAAATTCAAAGCTACATAATCGTACGTTTTTTATTCTTTTCTAAACCATGGGGATGTCACTGATACTAAAATCACGTGCACATTGCAGGCAACTGGTACCCACCCAATTAATGACCGAGTACAAGCTCGGGGAATGGCTCTGGGGACGGTCAACGTACTATCCAGTCCGTGTTGTCGTGATAGTACGAGCCGTGCAAAAAATAAATAAAAATAAGAATGAAACCTATTTTTGGTCAAAAACTATCATGAAATCATCGCATTTAGGTTATACGTTTGAATCACTGGCAAAACCAAGAAAAGGAATTGTGAAAAGGCCGGCACGGCCGCCAAGTTGGTTGATATTGCATTAATCTATTTTTTAAATTAATTCAATGGGCCATTTTCAACAAACAGTCACGTGCTGAAATATCACTTTCATAACGAATCACTTCAGCCCAAGGTCCCTTGGGGAAGGCTCTGCTGGATGGCAAACAAACTATGAATTGATTCGTATCTTGAAATCGAAAGTATCTCATCAGAAAAAAAAATATTTTGTCAACATTAGTAATTCCACAAAAGTTTTTAAAATAAATGAAGTCCTAATTTTTTTGCCATTAATAACAGTCACGTGATTATATCCTGCAAAAGACCTATTAACCATTCCGAGGTTAAAGAGCATTGTGGGATTGTTTTAGGAAACCTATTCCAAGATGGAGGGCCGTAGCCAGACTGAAATTTTTACCAAGGCAATTGACTGCTGTAGGTGGGAGCAACTAGGGGGTTGGCCATGGGGGGCATGCTTTCCCGAAAAGTTTTGAAATTCAGACCCTCGGAAATGGGATTTCCAGCGTCTTGAAAGGCATTTGCGACATATTTATTGTATTAAAGTTATGTCAATTTTGCACATTCTGGCAAAGAAAAAGAAGAGAATTTGTTTTCATTCTTTAAGATTTAAAGAAAACTAAACAAATAATAATATCTGAAATTTTACCGAGGCAAATTCCTCGCTTGCCTCATCGTAGCTATGGCCCTAAATATGGTGTCTATTTTGTTCTCTAAAACAGTCCCACAATGCATTGCAATGCATTTGTTGTCCAAAGTTCTAATTGTTTTATTTTATATGGGCCTGAACGCAATTTAGGCCAAGTCAAAAACCGAGTCGTTGCGGCCAGCGGTCTTCCCCAAGTCGATCTGCTGCGGGGGGACCCAGTGTGATAGCAGGAGTCACTGGCAGCTTTGGAAGTTCTGGAAGTTTTCGGGTGCCGACAAACGAAGAATCTTTTTTTGTCCCGCCCGCCCGCCCTAAGATTTGACAGGGCTCTAGTGAGGTAAGTATTCCACTGGCTGGGTCAGTGTGACAGGTACCAGGTGGTGAGCTGTGGCCCGGTTGCCATGGTTACCTCCGTGCAATACGTCACAACTTTTAACAGATTTAGAAATAAACTCTGTAACGGGATCCCTGTATCGGTTACGATACATTTGAGGGTTTTGGCGATATACTAATAGTTGGCTTACTGTTAACAAAATCTTTTGGTTCATATATGGAAAGTGAAGCACTGTGTCCTATAGAAATCTATTCAAGACAGATTTTAAATAAGACTCAAGCTTATAATTTGGGATGGGATCCCTGTGTCGGTTACGATACATTTGAGGGTTTTGGCGATATACTAATAGTTGGCTTACTTTTAACAAAATCTTTTGGTTCATATATGGAAAATGAAGCGCTGTGTCCTATAGAAATCTCTTGAAAACAGATTTTAAATAAGACTCAAGCTTATAATTTGGGATGGGAACCCTGTGTCGGTTACGATACATGAGGGTTTGGGCGGGAAAGTAGACGATATAGTTGGCTTACGGTCTTATCAAAATCTTTTAGTGCATATAAGGAAATGGATAATGTTTTCTATAAACATCTCTTGAAGACAGATTTATGAGACTCAAGCTTATGATCTGGAACGGGATCCCTGTGTCGGTTATGATCATGCTATGAGTGGGGGGGGGGGGGGGTACTCTCTTTAATGGACTATACGGATGCTCCGCCCGAAAGGGTACCTTTTTCAGGCCGTAGGTATAGAAAAGGGGTGGGAGTTTTTGAGTTTTGGTATAAAAAGGGGAAGCTTTTCTTCAAAGGTATATGAAAGGGGTACCTTTTCAGGTAAAAAGGTATATAAAAGGGGTCCTTTTTTGCTGAAATGTGGTATAGAAAAGGGTAAGGGGTCGAGAGTCCGGGCGGAGCATCCCCATATGAAACTACCCGAAGTAACCCCCCCCCCCCCTCCCCCGGGTGTTTTGGCGGTAAAGTAGGTTCCTAGTTCTATATTTATTCCGAGTATACTTACCCTACAAAAATATTAATGATGATAAAAATAAAAATAAAATATTTCTGAACTTATTTTCATTAAAAATTACCTATCAATCATGGTATTTTGGTGCTTAGTGCATGCAATCAAAGCGAATCAAAAGACATGGCCACCACCATGTTGGTTACGTTGATATCCATAGTGACTACAAAAAAGTAGTCACGGATGACTTGGAGCACGATTTTCAGTAAAACTGGTAATAAACTTCTATCGTAGATCATTTTATGATCAGGAAAAGCATACCACTGGTCCAGTCAACTAGTAACTTAGAAACTGCAAAATGAGCCTGGCATCGTGTTCAAGTATCGTTGATAATGAATCTCTCACCTTGACACCAGGCATATATTTTTAAAACCTACCAAGAAGAATCACGGGGGGTGCGGATGAATAGCCCTATTTCACTATAACGTCACAGCTTGTTTATGGGGGGCTCACGTACTAACTATAAGAAATGCCTATCGTTTCCAGTGACTGAAAAACTCTCAAAATCAGCACTATAAACCAATGCTTAAGGTTTGTTTTTATTGTATGTACAACTTTCCTAATGTTTGTACTAGAATGCTTTTCCCTGTATACCTCGACCAATAAATTTCGTGTCAGTTTTCTTAGACAATTTGGCGCATAAGCATACGTTTTTTCGTGTAGCATTGGCCTTCATGCAAATAACATGTTCACGATAAACCCAAAAATAATTTGAAGGTATATAAAAATATCATACCGTAAACCCCCGAAAATTCCAGGCTTATAATTGCTCAACAGATTAATCTTTTGGATGGGTTTATTTTAGGGGAGCGGGACTTATTTTCGGAAAAGCCTCCAGCTGATCTGAGGAAAAAAAACATTAACCAATCAGAATGTTGTCATAGTAACATCAAAACAAAAAGAAACTATAAAAAGAAGGGTTTGAGGTGATTCTGAGAGCAGTATTCGATGAATGTTATCAAGACGAGAGTGAGAAGCTTATTCTAAACAAGGATCACGAAGGTTGAAAAGTGCTAAATTATCACGAGGTAAGTTTGGTAGAATACGTTTTCACTTTTTGAAAGCGTATGATAACACAGGGAGCCCAATTTAGATAAAACTGAAAGGTAAAAATAAAATCAGGGAGAAAAAATTTACTTGCTAGCTACTACTCACAGCTGTGAGTAACAATTTATAATGTTTTTAACAATATAGGACATGACGATGCTGACATTGATGCCTGTCACGATTTTGGTTGTTGCGTTACATTTGTCTGTCACGCAAGCGTACTCTAAGTTCAATGGCGGTGACGGAATTACCCATCGACTGAATGTCGTTCAAGATGTCTGGCTAGAGCAACCATGGGGCAACTACAATGGCTACCAGTATCTGTTAGTTGGTCGTCACCCGCAGTACCCCAAGAAACGTTCACTAATCCAATTTGAAAATCTGCGTTCAGAATGTCCCGTAAACAAAATACGTTGGGCCAAGATGTACCTCTACTTCGTGTACGCTCATAAGGCAAGTTCGCATTCTGTTTCCCAGACTCCCTACATCTCCCGTCCAATTCAAGTCCACCTGGTCAAGAAAAAGTGGTCGGAACGCCAAGCCACGAGTCGGAGGCGTTTGAATGGCATAAATTGGTCCCAACAATACCTTGATTTGAATAACAACGATGCCGAAGCTACGCCCCAGGACTGCGCGACCACCATATACACCCTCCGACCAAAAGGCTTTGTCGAGTTTGACGTCACTCGTGCTGTCCGTAGCTGGCGAAGAGGTACGCCTAACCATGGTCTGTTGTTATGGGCAACGGATGAAAATTTGGGGGGAAGAGATCTACGTTTTGCGAGCAACGCCGATCGAGATTCTAAGAAACATGGATTTATTCATGTCATGTGCAACTACTAAAGGTCGGTAAACAGGTAACGAAGCTGTTCCGAGTCTGTTCCGAATTGTCTGCGATAAAAATAATTGCCAGCCTCACTAAAATAATTCATTCTTGAACATGTAACAAGAAATAAAATAAAGCAAATTCAAAGCTACATAATCGTACGTTTTTAATTCTTTTCTAAACCATGGGGATGTCACTGATACTAAAATCACGTGCACATTGCAGGCAACTGGTACCCACCCAATTAATGACCGAGTACAAGCTCGGGGAATGGCTCTGGGGGACGGTCAACGTACTATCCAGTCCGTGTTGTCGTGATAGTACGAGCCGTGCAAAAAATAAATAAAAATAAGAATGAAACCTATTTTCGGTCAAAAACTATCATGAAATCATCGCATTTAGGTCGTATACGTTTGAATCACTGGCAAAACCAAGAAAAGGAATTGTGAAAAGGCCGGCACGGCCGCCAAGTTGGTTGATATTGCATTAATCTATTTTTTAAATTAATTCAATGGGCCATTTTCAACAAACAGTCACGTGCTGAAATATCACTTTCATAACGAATCACTTCAGCCCAAGGTCCCTTGGGGAAGGCTCTGCTGGATGGCAAACAAACTATGAATTGATTCGTATCTTGAAATCGAAAGTATCTCATAAGAGAAAAAAAATATTTTGTCAACATTAGTAATTCCACAAAAGTTTTTAAAATAAATGAAGTCCTAATTTTTTTGCCATTACTAAAAGTCACGTGATTATATCCTGCAAAAGGCCTATTAACCATTCAGAGGTTAAAGAGCATTGTGGGATTGTTTTAGGAAACCTATTCCAAGATGGAGGGCCGTAGCCAGACTGAAATTTTTACCAAGGCAATTGACTGCTGTAAATGGGAGCAACTAGGGTGTTGGCCATGGGGGGCATGCTTTCCCGAAAATATTTGAAATTCAGACCCTCGGAAATGGGATTTCCAGCGTCATATTTGCGACATATTCATTGTATTAAAGTTATGTCAATTTTGCACATTCTGGCAAAGAAAAAGAAGAGAATTTGTTTTCATTCTTTAAGAATTAAAGAAAACTAAACAAATAATAATATCTGAAATTTTACCGAGGCAAATTCCTCGCTTGCCTCATCGTAGCTATTATATGGCCCTGAAGATGGTGTCTATTTTGTTCTCTAAAACAGTCCCACAATGCATTGCAATGCATTTGTTGCCCAAAGTTCTAATTGTTTTATTTTATATGGGCCTGAATGCAATTTAGGTCAAGTCAAAAACCGAGTCGTTGCGGCCAGCGGTCTTCCCCAAGTCGATCTGCTGCGGGGGGGACCCAGTGTGATAGCAGGAGTCACTGGCAGCTTTGGAAGTTCTGGAAGTTTTCGGGTGCCGACAAACGAAGAATCTTTTTTTGTCCCGCCCGCCCGCCCTAAGATTTGACAGGGCTCTAGTGAGGTAAGTATTCCACTGGCTGGGTCAGTGTGACAGGTACCAGGTGGTGAGCTGTGGCCCGGTTGCCATGGTTACCTCCGTGCAATACGTCACAACTTTTAACAGATTTAGAAATAAACTCTGTAACGGGATCCCTGTGTCGGTTACGATACATTTGAGGGTTTTGGCGATATACTAATAGTTGGCTTACTGTTAACAAAATCTTTTGGTTCATATATGGAAAGTGAAGCGCTGTATCCTATACAAATCTTTTGAAGACAGAATTTAAATAAGACTCAAGCTTATAATTTGGGATGGGAACCCTGTGTCGGTTACGATACATGAGGGTTTTGGCGGGAAAGTAGACGATATAGTTGGCTTACGGTCTTATCAAAATCTTTTAGTGCATATAAAGAAATGGATAATGTTTTCTATAAACATCTCTTGAAGACATATTTATGAGACTCAAGCTTACTGGATCTGAAACGGGATCCTTGTGTCGGTTATGATCATGCTATGAGTGTTTTGGCCCGTGGGGGGGGGGGGGGGGTACTCCCTTTAATGGACTATACGGGGATGCTCCGCCCGAAAGGGTACCTTTTTCAGGCCGCAGGTATAGAAAAGGGGTGGGAATTTCTGAGTTTTGGTATAAAAAGGGGAAGCTTTTCTTCAAAGGTATATGAAAGGGGTACCTTTTCAGGTAAAAAGGTATATAAAAGGGGTCCTTTTTTGCTGAAATGTGGTATAGAAAAGGGTAAGGGGTCGAGAGTCCGGGCGGAGCATCCCCATATGAAACTACCCGAAGTAACCCCCCCCCCCTCCCCCGGGTGTTTTGGCGGTAAAGTAGGTTCCTAGTTCTATATTTATTCCGAGTATACTTACCGTACAAAAATATTAATGATGATAAAATAAAAATAAAATATTTCTGAACTTATTTTCATTAATAATTACCTATCAATCATGGTATTTTGGTGCTTAGTGCATGCAATCAAAGCGAATCAAAAGACATGGCCACCACCATGTTGGTTACGTTGATATCCATAGTGACTACAAAAAAGTAGTCACGGATGACTTGGAGCACGATTTTCAGTAAAACTGGTAATAAACTTCTATCGTAGATCATTTTATGATCAGGAAAAGCATACCACTGGTCCAGTCAACTAGTAACTTAGAAACTGCAAAATGAGCCTGGGATCATGTTTAAGTATCGTTGATAATGAATCTCTCACCTTGACATCAGGCATATATTTTTAAAACCGACTATAACTATAACGTCACAGCTTGTTTATGGGGGGCTCACGTACTAACTATAAGAAATGCCTATCGTTTCCAGTGACTGAAAAACTCTCAAAATCAGCTCTATAAACCAATGCTTAAGGTTTGTTTTTACTGTATGTACAAATTTCCTAATGTTTGTACTAGAATGCTTTTCCCTGTAAACCTCGACCAATAAATTTCGTGTCAGTTTTCTTAGACAATTTGGCGCATGCGCATACGTTTTTTTCTTGTAGCATTGGCCTTCGTGCACGTCTTTTATTCCTGAAATAACATGTTCACGATAAACCCAAAAATAATTTGAAGGTATATAAAAATATCATACCGTAAACCCCCGAAAATAAGTCCAGGCTTATAATTGCTCAACAGATTAATCTTTTGGATGGGTTTATTTTAGGGGGGGACTTATTTTCGGAAAAGCCTCCAGCTGATCTGAGAAAAAAAAACATTAACCAATCAGAATGTTGTCATAGTAACATCGAAAACATAAAGAAACTATAAAAAGAAGGGTTTGAGGTGATTCTGAGAGCAGTATTCGATGAATGTTTAATATCAAGACGAGAGTGAGAAGCTTATTCTAAACAAGGATCACGAAGGTTGAAAAGTGCTAAATTATCACGAGGTAAGCTTGGTAGAAAAAGTTTTCACTTTTTGAAAGTGCATGATAACACAGGGAGCCCAATTTAGATAAAACCGAAAGGTAAAAACAAAAGCGGGGGGGAAATCGACTTTCATTATTTCTTTATTCGGGGTCAAGATAGTTTCCACCGCATAAGACAAATGAGTGAAAACATCATTTAATTTCAAAAATGCATCACAGCTTTTTTGCAATTGTTCCGCGGCATTTGTTTTCCTATATAATTTCGGGAGGAAAATCCAAGCCTAAATTGGGCTCCCTGTGGTGATAACGGAGGGAAAATCACCCTCGATCCCAGAGCCCTGCCATTCTTACTGCGCATGATCGACGAAATGTACCACCTGGGGTTTCCCAGAGTCTCTGACATCGTCGAGCATGCGCAGTAAGAATGGTAGGGCTCTGGGATCGAGAGTGAAGGAAAATGAATAGTGTGCTCTACTAATGCACATGCTTAACCACAGGGAGCCCAATTTAGATAATAGTGCTAGACGAAAATATAAATGTTCTACTGTATTTTGGACTGTTTTTTTCTGCTCGCTTGTATTGTTCAGCACACTTTCTTGGCCTCTAAGCCATTGTTTCAATAAAAGATATATTTTTAAGGCTTTATCCCTGTGGCTTAAAGTGGATTCACTATGCTAGCTACTACTCGCTGTGAGTAACAATTTATAATGTTCTTAACAATATAGGACATGACGATACTTACATTGATTCCTGTCACGGTTTTGGTTGTTCGTTACATTTGTCTGTCACGCAAGCCTACTCTAAGTACAATGGCGGCGACGGAATCACCCATCAATTGAATGTTGTTCAAGATGTCTGTTTGGAGCGAGGGAGTACTAACTACAATTACCTTCAGTATCTGTTAGTTGGTCGTCACCCACAGTACCCCAAGAAACGTTCACTAATCCAGTTTGAAAATCTGCCTACAGCATGTCCCGTAAGCAAAATACGTTGGGCCAAGATGTACCTCTATTTCGTGTACGCTCATAAGGCCAGCTGGCATTCTGTTTTCCAGACTCCCTACATCTCCCATCCAATTCAAGTCCACCTTGTCAGGAAAAGGTGGTCGGAAAACCAAGCCACGAGTCGGAGGCGTTTGAATGGCATAAATTGGTCCCAACCATGGCTTGGTTTGAATAATAACGATGCCGAAGCCACTCCCCAGGACAGCGCGACCACCATCTATACTCTCCGACCAAAAGGCTATGTCGAGTTTGACGTCACTCGTGCTGTCCGTAGCTGGCGAAGAGGTACGCCTAACTATGGTCTGTTGTTATGGGCAACGGATGAAAATTTGGCGGGAAGAGATCTACGTTTTGCGAGCAACGCCGATCGAGATTCGAAGAAACATGGATTTATTCATGTCATGTGCAACTACTAAAGGTCGGTTAACAGGTTACGAAGTTGTTCCGAACCTGTTCCGAAGTGTCTGGGATAAAAATGTTTGCATTAATTGCCAGCCTCACTAAAATAATTCATTCTTGAACATGTAACAAGAAATAAAATAAAGCAAATTCAAAGCTATATAATCGCAAGTTTTTCAGTCTTTTGTAAACCATGGGTATGTAACTGGCACCAAAGTCACGTGCATCGCACTGCAGGGAACTGGATGGTACCCACCCAATTAATGCCCGAGTACAAGCCCCAGTGGGGACTGATTTTAGGAGACGGTCAATGCCAGTCCGACAGTCCGTATTGTCTTTATAGTACGAGCCGTGCAAAAATCAAAAATAAGAATGAAACCTATTTTCGCTCAAAAGCTCATGAAATCATGGCATTTAGGTCGTATACGTTTGAATCACTGGCAAAACCAAGAAAAGGGATTGTGAAAAGGTCGGCACGGCTGCCAAGTTGGTTGATATTGCATAAATCTATTTTTTAAATTCAATGGGCCATTTGCAACAAACAGTCACGTGCTGAAATATCACTTTCATAACGAATCAATACTCCCGTTTCGAGTTCTCTTTTACGCTGTGTTAGCCTCAATTGTGCGTAAATTATGCAGAAATTTAGATAAAACTCGTGAAATTTCAAAGTATTTTTATTGTCTTCTTTACACACAGATCTCTTGAATTTCCACGGGCTGTTACTGAATAAAAGAATATATTACACGGTTTTGAGGCTAACACAGCGTAAAAGAGAACTCGAAACGGGAGTATTCAGATTTTTAATGATATGACTTCGGAATGGCTAATAGAGACCAAACGAATGACTAGAAGCACAACTCTCCAGTCTAAGCTGGTAACAAACTTCCATCGTAGACGTCATGATTGTATGACCTGCAGGAAAAAACAACCACTCGACCCGTCATCCATGGCCTGTAACTTACGTAGAAACGACAAAATGAGTATGGTCAGTCATCATGACTCTCTACGCTTGACACAAGCATGTATTTTTAAAACTTCATAAAAAGAAAGAAGCAAGATTAGATTCTCTGACAGGGACCTCATAATCGGGGTACGATTCTGTAAGGTGAATTTGAATAACCCTACTTTTTATTCCCTTCGCAATTCTAGATTCTTACTTCCTCTTTCACCTTACTTTAGTCAACTAAATTTTCAAACATTTTAAAATTAAAATTAAATTTAAAATTAAAATTTTGATGTCAGTTCCCATCAACATGACAATCATATGGTGTACAATCCCCGCCAAAATTCAACATTTTCAATTTTGGGCTAAAATTTGCATTTAAACCTCATCTTTTTGTTTGACATTCGAATAAATATATTGCGCAGCGGCGTGACATATCACATATCCCGAAGGTCATGTTTAATAAAAAAAAATAAGTTGTAAAAATGCAAGAATATATTCAAGCAAAAACAGGTATTCGGACCCAAGCTAAGGGATGAGGGAGGGTTGTTGGGGAGGGGGAGAAAGGTTGTTTAAGAGACGGTGTAATTGCTGGTCAAGGTCCAAACTATACCAAACAGGTCCTGGGTCGATATTTCTTCGGATCGATAATAATAATAATAATAATAATAATAATAATAATAATAATAATAATAATTTTTTTTTTTATATAAAAATCTTTATTTCACATCCAATAATAATAATAATAATAATAATGAAAATTACAAAAAATGCTATAAAAATTGCTATGACTATTTACAAAGTTATATGTATTTAAAATCTAAAGTATTGAAAGTATTATTAAGGTAAAGAAAAAAAACTGAGTTCAAATATTAAATTAAGAATATAGCAATGTAGGTACAAAATATCAATAAAATATGCACATACAAAGAAAAATTAAAAATCTAATTATTATTATTATAATAATATTAATTATTATATAATAATAATAATAACAATAATAATAAACTTTATTTAATTAAGTATTAAAGTATTAAGGTTAATTTCGTGGATTCCACGAACTAGAAATTGCGTACTTTCGTCCATGGAGACGTTCGTGGACACAAAATGTATATTAATCCTTAACTTATTTTTTTTTATTAAACGTGACCTTTGGGATATGTGATATGTCGCGCCGCTGCGATATTTGATACCTACAACGATAATGTACTTGAAAATGAAAACTTGAATTTTGGCGGAGTTGGAACGGATATAGAATAACATGTCGAAAACCAAGTCACCTAATCCGATTCGATTAGTACAAAAGACATGGACAAAGGTCAAAAATAAAACTAGTCAACGCAAATTCGAAAAGATGGACAGCGAATGCTTCAAATTCAATGTAGAATGTGATAACATGAACGTTACATTTAAAACATTGGACACGCAATATATTTATTTGAATGCAAACTTGAGCCCAAAATTGAAAATGTTGAATTTTGGCAGGGATTGTACACCATACAATCATGCACGTTCTTGATTCTTGAAAAGCTATACATGCGTCGGTAAAAATCTCTGTAGCATAAACTAACTTTAAAAGCGGAAAAATAGAAACCCAAAAATAAATTGAAGGGTTAAAAGCATGCTTGGTCTGGAGACTCTTTCCATGCATCGGTGGAAATCTCTGTAGCATAAAGAAACTATAAAAGTGGAACTGAGAATTTGAGGTGCTCCAGTGAGAAGACTTTTCTAAACAAGGATCGCGAGAGTTGTAAAGTGCAAAATTATCACGAGGGAAAAAAATCCGAGGTAAGTTTGGAAAGCACGAGTGGCATGGCGTAGCGATGGGAGCGCTAAGCTCACCTCTCACAAATGAGACCCGGATTCCATTCCCGGACTCGGTGTGCTTTGTGAGTAGAGTTGCTTGTTGGTTCTCTCCTGTGCTTCGAGGGTGTTTCTCCGGGTCAGGCTCTTTGGTTTTCCTCCCTCCTGACCTCAAAAATCGACTTCTATATTCCAATTGGAGTTCAATGCACGCGGAAGAAGATCGAGCCACTCTGTGTAGCCACTGATAATTCTCATTTCTCATATGCTGATTGGCTAATGATTTTCCGAAGTTCGGGGCCGATACTAAAAAATGACTGGTAGTTCAGTTGCCAAAACCTTGAAGTATTATTCTCCAAAATTTGATAAAAGAGAATACATGTAACGATCGAAGAAACACGTTTGAACTCTGAATAAAATTATTTTGAACCATGACTACATTTGATTTGATAGTTCAGGATGATTGACAGCGCCCGGGCAATATATTGGTTTATTTTAACTTGATTTGTTTTCGTTGAATTTTGCCTTGTATACTGATGATGAACAGCTAGGCAATTCGCGACTCAGACAATTTCAGAACTTTGAAAACCCTCGTGAAATTAATCCTTTATTTTACTCGGCCCACATGATACGATTGCCTATACTTATTTTTTTGAACATGTTTTTTATCTCCGGGTTCTTTGGTCTTTTTTCCCGCTCTGTGAACATCAACATGTGTGTTTTGTGTTGTATATTGTCAGGGATATAGCGATAATGCACGTGGAGTGAACCTCACGGAAGAGCCCCCTTACCATCCACAGTTAAAAACCTCAAGCGAGCCCCTTATGGTTGGGGTTGTATTGAAAACCCTAGGGGAACGAAGTCAAAAATTAAGATGAGAATGACAATTTGAAATGCTTTAAACCGTAGGATTTGATGATGCTGACATTGATTCCTGTCACGATTTTGGTTGTTGCGTTAGCTAGTTCCTCTGTCACGCAAGCCTATACTAAGTTCAATGGCGGTGACGGAATTACCCATCGACTAAATGTCGTTCAAGACATCTGGATGGAGCAACCGATGTGGAGCTACAATTACCTTCAGTACCTTTTGGTTGGCAATTACTGGCCGTATCCCAAGAAACGTTCACTAATCCAATTTGAAAATCTGCGTTCAGAATGTCCCTTACACAAAATACGTTGGGCCAAGATGTACCTCTACTTCGCGTACGCTCACAAACCCAGTTTTCATACTGTTTACAAGACTCAATACATCTCCCGTCCAGTTCAAATCCACCTGGTCAAGAAAAGGTGGTTGGAAAGCCAAGCCACGAGTGGGAGGCGTTTGAATGGCATAAATTGGTCCCAACAATGGCTTGATTTGAATAACAACGATGCCGAAGCTACGCCCCAGGACTGCCCGACCACCATCCACATCTCCAGACCAGAAGGCTTTGTCGAGTTTGACGTCACTCGTGCTGTCCGTAGCTGGCGTAAAGGTACGCCTAACCATGGTCTGTTGCTATGGGCAACAGATGAAAATTTGAACGGAAGAGATATATGTTTTTCGAGCAACGCCGATCATGATTCCAAGAAACATGCATTTATCAATGTCTTGTGCGATTACTAAAGGTCGGTTAACAGGTTACGAAGATATTCCGAACCTGTTCCGAACCTGTTCCGAAGTGTCTGCGATAAAAATGTTCGCATTAATTGCCAGCCTCACTAAAATAATCATTCTTGAACATGAAAACAAGAAATATAATAAAGTAATTTCATAACTAGCACTCGTATACACTGAGGTCCAGTTCTCAGTGTTTTAGAGTACCTATTTCACGCTCTAATAGACACTAAGTATCATATCCTATTCACTGCTTTCCATACATCGGTTCACTGGTCAAACACAAAGCATGCAGTCGAGGCTGCAAAGTTCAAATTTGAATAATCCTTTGAAACTACCTTGAAGCCCCAGTTGAATGCTTTGTGTTCGATCAGTGAACCGATATGGAAAATGATGAATAACGGGTGCAATATTTAATCATGAAGTGTTCATAGCCTCACGTTCATGCAGCTATGACGACATTTAATGTATTCACATACTTCCATGCACGGGCTCTTTGACAAACAAGCTTGTTCATGCCTTATTTGGTGAAACCAGTTCATTCCGCATCGAAAAGTCCGTGCATAGAAATATGCGAATACATTAAATGTGCACGTGGTCATAGCTGCATGAACTTGAGGCTAAGCACTTCATGAATAAATATTTAAAAAATGCCTATACACTCAGTTCCTGATCTATGATGATAATCATAAACTGTAAATATATTTATCTTTTTTATTAGTTTTTTATGAAATTAAGTTTATAAGTTTACGTCTCATACTATAACTTTAATTTCACTTGTAAAGTTAATTAATTTTTTTATTCCAAAGTTTGTAAGTATATATATATATATATATATATATATATCAGGAAATATCTCGATTTCACAGTTTTTACGACTGCAAAGGATCGCTGGGATTGTAACCTGAGTGGCTTCAATAAATACATGCTCAATGAATTTTGATTAAAATGAATGTTCAGTGTTATTAATACACCAGTTTCACATTCGATGCAAACCGCTGTTTTTGAAGACCACGGACTCATTTGCACAGGCATAGCCTCGTTTATGAGTCAGCTATTCAACGACACCATTAAAAGTCCGTGGGATTTCAAAACCTTGGTATTGTTCAACTTACACATTCTTTACGTTACAGCTGACTTTAGCAAATCATTAGCAACAACCAACTTTAATGTAAAGAATGTGCAAGTTGAATAATACCAATCCCATGGACTTTTAATGGTGTATTTGAATAGATGAATTATAAACGAGGCTAAGCCTGTGCAAATGAGTCTGTGGTCTTCAAAAACAGCGGTTTGCATCGAATGTGAAACTGGAGTATTGAAATTTTGCAAAATAAAAGGCATAAAATCTTTGTATACACCTATTTGAAAAAAGGCTGTCGGATCAAAGGAGATAGGTAATAGGTCATCCCAAGACGAAAGGAACACTCCAATTCCGCAATCGATGCAAACCGCTGTTTTTGAAGACCACAGAGTCATTTGCACAGGCTTAGCCTCGTTTATAAGTCATCTATTCAACGACGCCATTAAAAGTCCGTGGGATTGGTATTATTCAACTTGCACTTTTTTTACATTACAGTTGGCTGTTGCTTATGATTTGCAAAAGTCAACTGTAATGTTAAGAATGTGTAAGTTGAACGATACCAATGTTTTAAAATCCCACGGACTTCACCAAGCCGAAAATACAGTGATTTGTATGGGGAAATTATATATTCAAAACGCCATATCTCCAATTCCCATGAAATTTGGCGAGTTAACATCTTTCTTGATGCTCTATCGAAATTGAAGATCGAAAATTGTCAAAAGCAAAATAATTCTTTTCCTGACGTTTGTAGAGGCCACAAATGTAATAACTGGCCTCAAACGTAATAACTGGCTTCAAATGTAATAACTGTTGGCTTCAAATGTAATAACTGGCTTCAAATGTAATAACTGTTGGCTTCAAATGTAATAATTGGTTTCAAATGTAATAACTGTTGGCTTCAAATGTAATAACTGGCTTCAAATGTAATAATTGTTGGCCTCAAATGTAACAACTATAAATTGAGAAAAACAAACATGAAAACAAAGCAAAAAAACAGTTGACATATTTATAGAAGCGTAGGAACGAATTATTGTAAGGGGTCACCCACTCAGTCACTGAGGTGTTAGCAGATCGATATTTAAACAACTATGAATCGTCTTACGTTATTTGCTTACGAACGCTACACGAAATTTACTTTCGGATTTTGTACGAATACGAAGTTTATGTTTCTCGAAGCTTTAGTGCACAATAACTTATTAATAATAGGAATCTGTATTTTTCTCTTCTATATGCGGGATGATATTGGCATTGGACATGACCTAGAATTATGATCGCGCGCACATGCACACATAGGCCTTTATCGTGTCCCATTCAGTTAACATACAGATTCAAGAAATGAACATCAAAAGCATATAATTATAAAGTCATAATTCAATCTTTATTTGGTTAGAACGACTGAACTGAAAACTATACGGAAATTTGCACGGAATATAATACTTGATGGCTTGCGTTCAAAAATTCGTAAGTCATAAGATAGTTTAAGCATCACGTTAACGGCGAACCGGCAAAACACTACAGATTATTGACTTTTGCATTAAAGACGTTGAGCAGCAGCAGCAGCAACAACAACAACAACAACAACAACAACAACAACAACAGTAACAACATTTTATAGGGGGGATATCCAAACAAACACTTATGTTTTCAATTACATCTGAGGCCAGTTATTACATTTGAGGCCAATAGTTATTACATTTGAAGCCATTTATTACATTTGAGGCCAACAGTTATTACATTTGAAGCCAGTTATTACATTTGAGGCCAGTTATTACATTTGTGGCCTCTACAACGTTACACTTCGGTACTCAGTCTACTGACAATGAAACGACAGTTTGTCAGCTGAAGCTACTGGTTGAAGTGTTATCATCTCCGTTTTCTCATAAAATTCTAATGGGAGGATCTGATCTTAAGTAATATATTGATTTGCTTGGTTAGATAATAACATTAGATAATGTCTGTGCTAGACGTTTTCGTCTTCATACGTTTTTAGCTTCGTAGGCTTTAAGATTGTTACACTTCAATTGGAAGGCCTGTGTTTTATATTAGTTGGAAACCGCCAAAGAAGTAAGTAAAAGTATTTGTACTAGTGCTGTACATATATTCGTTCACAGGGTGGTTGCGCTGCTACGGCGCTGTCAATCTCTCATTGCTGTGTGAGTTTAAGCCTGGGGTCGCAGGTTCGAACCGCACTGTGAATTGAGTTTCAAGTGTTTGTTGTTCTCTCCTTCATTTTTTGCCACGAGGGTTTTTCTCCAAGTTCTCCGGTTTTCCTTGCTCTGTAAAAATCCACATGTTAGTTGAGTCTACTTGTGTGTCGTAAATAGGGAATGAAGTGAGTGTGGAGAGTGAACCTCACGAAAGAGACCCTTACGAGGATTAATGGCTATATAACCATCCCCTATATACCTCCCACATTTGAAAACCTGAAGAACCACTCAGGTGACTGACTACTTTAGCAAGAAATAATTACAAAATGTTCTTAGAAAGATATTTTACACAGAATTTAACGCTGATTCCAAAAATGAGACGAAAAATGGGGTGTCCCGAGCTCGTTTTTCGAGATAATGAATTTTGAATAGGACCATCTTGACAAGTTTTCGAAAGAAAAATGGCGGAAATCAAGCTTTGCTCACAAAACATTCATAACTCAAAAATAAAAGAAGCTCTGGAAGCAATTTTCTCAGGACATCTACTTTAAGGTGTTTCAATTTTGTTCGCGAGCAGCCGTACCGAACATTTTTGAACGGCCGTTGACCAGCTTACTCTGAATTGATTTTCATCAAATTCACAGACAATGTTGTACTTAGTCTGAAATTTATGACACATGTAATAATTTTTAATTTGTTGCAAAAAATTGCGGATTTATAAGAGAAACATTAAATTCAAAGAAACCTAATTTCCGAGCGATTACGATGGCACCCAGAGGCACTCTGAAAACCAAGAAAATTGATCTAGCCGATTTTGAAAATTTTGAACTTGTGATTCTGTGCGTGTAAGAACACACACAAACTACACACATAAACTACAATTTCTTTGACAAAATCTCCAAAACCACCAAGAGAAATTCCTTCATACTTCCACAGTCTTATCTTATAAGCCAAACAAATCTTTCGCAGTAAATTTGAGGTTCAGAAATGGAACTTTTATTTTTTTAAATGGGCCATTTACGTGTGTGTTCGTACGCGCACAGAATCACAAGTTCAAATTTTTTTCTCGAATTACTCAAAATCGGCTAGATAAATTTTCTTGGTTTTCAGATATGTTATTTGCTATATTTCATAGTTTATTGTAGTACTTTTGATTTTTCTAGGTGCCATCGTAATCACTCGGAAATTAAGTTTCTTTGAATTTAATGTTTCTCTTATAAATCCGCAATTTTTGCAACAAATTAAAAATTATTACATGTTTCATAAATTTCAGACTAAGTACAACATTGTCTGTGAATTTGATGAAAATCAATTCAGAGTAAGCTGGTCAAACGGCCGTTCAAAAATGTTCGGTACGGCTGCTCGCGAACCGAGATGAAACACCTTAAACGTTATTTTTGAAGACTAACTAGAAATATTTGAAGAAAGTTTTAGAAGTAAGCTAAATATTCAGCATCTTGTTAACGCAATAAACCGAAAATCGTACTCAAACGACAACAACAAAAACACATAAAACGCTTTTTTTATAAGTTCTAATAATTACGTTTTTTTTCAAACTTTCTCAAAAGATTGATTTTTACCTGTTGTTTTAGGAAATTCAAAGAAAAGCATAGCGTCCCGTGCAAAATTCGGGGTTTTTGCCCTGTTGAAGTTCAAAACGTGTATGGTTCCTCAATAAAATATTGAACATGGGTTGTTATGCAGTTTTGAGCGGATTTTGTGCGCGCGCACATCGTGGGCTCAAATTGAACGTCCAAAAGTAGTCAGTCACTTTAGGATGGAGTAAGATTGGAAACTCTAGGGGTAGGAGTACAAGGTTAAAATTAAGAATAGAATGAGAATTTCTATTTTTCATTTAATATTCAATTGGAAATGCTTTAAACCGTAGGATATGATGATGCTACCTCATTAATGATTATTATTATTATTATTATTATTATTATTATTATTATTATTATTATTATTATTATAGTGCTGACATTGATTCCTGTCACGATTTTGGTTGTTGCGGTACCCTTCTCTGTCACGCAAGCCTACTCTACGCACAATGACGGTGTCGGGATTACCCATCGATTGAATGTCGTTCAAGATGTCTGTTTGCAGCAAGAGAGTACTAACTTCAATTACCTTCAGTATCTTTTAGTTGGTCGTGAATCTCCGTACCCCATGCAACGTTCACTAATCCAATTTGAGAACCTGCGTGCAGCATGCTCTGCAAACAAAATACGTTGGGCCAAGATGTACGTTTACTTCGTGCACGGTCACATACCCGAATTCCCTGATCAAATCAATAATCCCTACATCTCCCGTCCAATTCAAGTCCACCTGGTCAAGAAAAAGTGGTCGGAAAGCCAAGCCACGAGTGCGAGGCGTTTGAATGGCGTTGATTGGTCTAAAACAAACCTTGATTTGAATGACATGGATGCCGAGGCTACGCCCCAGGGCTGCGCAACCACTATCTACACCCGCCGCCCAGACGGCTTTGTCGAGTTTGACGTCACTCGTGCTGTTCGTAGCTGGCGTAAACATACACCTAACCATGGCCTGTTGCTATGGGCAACGAATGGCAAATCGGTAGGGAGATATCTAGCCTTTGCAAGCAACGCCAATCGTGATCCCAAGAAGCATGCATTTATCAATGTTATGTGCGATTACTAAAGTGCGTTTAACAGGTTACGAAGCTGTTCCGAACCTGTTCCGAAGTGTCTGAGATAGAAATGTTCGCATTAATTGCCAGCCTCATTAAAATAATTCATTCTTGAATATGTAAACAAGAAATAAAATAAAGTAAATTCATAACTAGCACTCGTATACGCTGACGTCCAGTTCTCAGTGTTTTAGCTATTTCACGCTCTAATAGACACTGAGTATCATTTGTTGTTCACCTCTTTCCATACATCGGTTCACACAAAGCATGCAGTCGAGGCTGCAATGGTCAAATTTGAATAATCATTTGAAATTACCTTAAAGCCTCAGTTGAATGCTTTGTGTTCGATCAGTGAACCGATGTATGGAAAATGATGAATAAGGCCGGGTGTAATATTTAGCCTCACTTCCATGCAGCTATGACGACATTTAATGTATTCACATACTTCCATGCACGGGCTCTTTTTTATGCCTTATTTGGTAAAACCAGCCAGCTTCGCATCGAAAAGTCCGTGCATAGAAATATGCGAATACATTAGACCTTTTTGCTATAACGATCATTTTCGACTTTCTCAAAGTTTCGTGCTGTTGTAATAAAAGATGTGCAAATTCTTTCACGATTTTGTTGTTTAGAAATAATAGCAGTATTGGTAATGATAATAAGACTATTATAAATGTGGCATTGCTCGTGTGAAACGCTGATTCAGTCTAATTATCATGACCAATACTACTATTATTTCTAAACAACAAAATCACAAAACAATTCGTACATCTTTTGTTCCAACAGCCCGAGAGTTCGAAAATGTCGAAAATGTTCGTTAGATCAAAAACGTCTATTAAAGGGGCACTTGGATGAAAACGCCCCATATTTTGAAAGTCCGAATAGTTCAAGTATTTAAGGATGATATGACTCAATCATGATTATGAAAACCAGATTGGCAAACATTTTAGCCTGGGAGGCACTCGCAGTTGAGAAATTTTGGTTTAAAAACTAAAAAAACGATAGAGTTGAGTAAATGACGTCATTTTATTACGTTAAGTATTTTGGTACTTAGTTGTTGGCGGCTTAACTGTGCGTTAATAGCTTTGTTCTTCTGGGGTAAACTAGCGTAATGGTAGCCTTACTCGGTCTGCGTGGGTAACGTAATCAAACCCTATGAGCGGCCGAGACTTGGAGTGACGAGAACGGACTTTCTGACTTTCGCATATATACAGAATACCCCGCAAATCATACCCGGGGGGGGGGGGGGGGTACTTCGGGTCGTTTCATACGGGGATGCTCCGCCCGGACTCTCGACCCCTTACCCTTTTCTATACCAAATTTCAGCAAAAAGTTACCCCTTTTTATACCTTTCAGTTTGCCTGAAAAGGTACCCCTTTCATATACTTTTGAAGAAAATCTACCCCTTTTTATACCAAAACTCACAAATTTCCACCCCTTTTCTATACGTGCGGCTTGAAAAAAGTACCCCTTTCGGGCGGAGCATCCCCGTATAGTCCATTATAGGGGGTACCTAAAATTGGAGTTAAAGTTTATGCATATCAGGACGATTTTGTATCAGATATACAACCTCCTCCACGGACAATGATTTCTATTGTGTTTTCCTCATTAATCATTCATGAGTTTTACAATAGAACATGTCTTTCGTCAAGCAATCATTGGTTAGACTAAACTATGACTACATGTCAGAGATTTCTAACATACAGGTTGTAGCATGTGACCATCAATAATCAATTACTAAAATCACTGGTAACATAATTTATAATGAATTCCTTAGATATCTTAATATATGGAAGTAGACTATTGGTTTAGCGAGGTTCGAGTCCAATAAACCGTAAACTGGTACCAGTAGTTTCCAGCACTAGGCTACAGGTGATTCCTGGTAAACCCGTCACTCGTTCCCTTTGACTAAACTTAGGTTGATATATGTCACTTCTATTGTTCTTCAAGATCTTTCCAATATATCCAATTTTATTCCTTTACGATTTACTCACAATTTAGATGCTGAAAAATATATATAATTTTTATCCGCAATTTTTTTTAGGACTGATTAAAGTGAATGTTCAGTGTTATTAATTGAAATTTTGCAAAATAAAAGGCATAAAATCTTTGTATACACCTATTTGAAAAAAAGGGTGTCGGATCAAAGGAGATAGGAATACACCAGTTTCACATTCGATGTAAACCGCTGTTTTTGAAGACCACAGACTCATTTGCACAGGCTTAGCCTCGTCTATAAGTCAGCTATTCAACGACGTTATTAAAAGTCCGTGGGATTTCAAAACATTGGTATTGTTCAACTTACACATTCTTTACATTACGGTTGACTTTTGCAAATCATTAGCAACAGCCAACTGTAATGTAAAGAATGTGCAAGTTGAATAATACCAATCCCACGGACTTTTAATGGTGTATTTGAATAGATGACTTATAAACGAGGCTAAGCCTGTGCAAATGAGTCTGTGTTCTTCAAAAACAGCGGTTTCCACCGAACGTGAAACTGGAGTATTTTAAAATAGGTCATCCAAAGACGGAAAGGAATAGGCCTTTTGCAACAACAGGTCACGTGATCCTACCCCCTTAAATCGAGCAGCTGTGTCCTGATTATAGAGATTGACTGGGGACACAAAGCAACTTACATATCAACATCATATTGGATTTGCTAGTAAACATTAAGTATCGCTATAATTTCAAAATAATATCGATGACCACTGTATATTATCGTTAAGGTCCGTTTACACTAGCAAATTTATCGCGCGACTTGAGCGGCGATTTCAATGGCGATTTTATCGCGACCCAAATCGCAGCGAGTTGCACTAAATTTCGATCATGTTTGAATTGGCGGCGACGTAGCTGCGATCATCGCCGTGAAATCGCCATAAAATCGCCGCTCAAGTCACGCGAAAAAGTTGCTAGTGTTAACTGGCCTTAAGAGGAATGAAGCGGGAGTTAATGAAGGTTGCGGTTACTTCAAATATCTTATTACCATTACAATACAATGAGGAAACCAGCTCAGACTTGACGATACGGTGGTGGTTCAGATCGATCAGCAAGCATATTAGAATAAAATGTATCATAATTCAGTGTTCAGTTTTATTTTGATTCGGCTCAGTAATTAACGTTCGTATTGTATTTTTGTGTGTGATAACTACGCTATTTGCCTAAAAAAGTTCAAACCTGGGCCTCTTTACCTTGGGCGTAATGCTTTCCCATTTCAGACTACGTGTCATTCCCTTGAGAATAAGGTTCTTTGTATGAGTTGTATCCATATTCATGTGTCTTCTCGTGAAACCCTAAAACAAAGGAATGATGTACTCTTGGCCAATGATACATTGTCTCCATGAAATGGGAAACATTACGTCCAAAATAAAAAGATCTTTTGGCATACATTCTTGGTATTATGGTTTAATATGCTCAAATATTTTATCTCTCGCTTTCCTTTTAATTTTTCTTTTTCTCGACTATATAACACAGTTATAGTAACTGTCGGAAACAAGCACTACAACGCAATCTATAGATTCGGATAGTAATCATCTAGTAACTTGAACTAATAGTTGTAGACTAACAGATAAAAAACTAACGATTACAGTCGACATCGATCCTGTTTACAGCGTACGTGAACAGGGTTTTCCATATTTAGGCATAATTTTGGAAACGGAAAAATTGAAAAGGGAACTACTTGAGGTAGATGATGATGAACAGCTAAAGGATGACGGCGAGCATCCCGTTAAGCAGTTGTGCGTGGACAGACTTTTGTATATTTTTTAGACTTTAAATTTTCAAGAATCTTCTTCTTTATCCCTTCAATGCTTAATTATTAAATGTTTCTTTCTTTATCTTCTCTTGTGATTTGCACTCATTGAGTCTTTCAAAACAAGTATGTACGATAGTGTTCTTGAGCATATACTACCGACTTCCGTCCGCAGATAAACAATAGTTAGGTCCCAGCCTCTCTCGGTTTGAAATCAGGCAATTGTACACAATATATATGTTCAAGTGTTTTCACTTTGAACTTTATTCTGGCCTCCGTTTCTGTACCTTTAACTGCTGCTGAAGACGCGGAAACAACAGAAAACACTGCAAGCTAGGACGAGCGGAGAAAGTTTGAAGGTAAAGATTGAAGGAATTCGAATTATTTAATGTAACTTTCAAACAAAATTTGTATTTTACCCATATTGTACAGCATAATCAATCAGTGAAAGAAAGTGGCAATTGAGGTTTTTACCAAAAATAGATTATTGATATTCTAAATTCAGCTATTTTCTAAATTTCAAATTTTGTTTTACTTTTTGAAATTCACATTTTCTTGTCTTTTTTCCTTTTTTTTACTCCATTTAATAACTTGAAATTTCTCAGGCAATTTTTCTCAAAGCTCGTCAAAAAGGTGCTATTTCCATCTTTTATAAACAATTTTAAATATTGAAAATTCATACCCTTTTTACAATTTTTCTTCCTTGAGCGATAGCATAAACTTTTCCTGCATTTTTGCAACAGGACTTTTAAAATGGTGCTATTTCCATGTTAACTTAATTTTTTAATTGTTGGGAATTTAAGGCCTATTTTCATTTGATGAATTGAAATTGATATTGTTTTCATTGAGCTTGCGTGTTATTGTCCCTCAAATTCCCGCCAAAACTGTATCAATTATTTTTTGCTTTTTTTTTTTTTTTCCTATAATAAAGTCAACTTGACAACTATTCTATTCACAGAAAACCCTCTTCGTACTTCAGGCGGAAATTTTCATGGAATAACTCACTAATTTTTTGATACGTCAGGTTGTTTTCAGTGGCGATATTCTCGCCACTCGATATTTGCCTCCAAATATCCATCATAATTCAAATCACTGTGAAGTTTATTTTCAAAGAACGTACCTATTCTAATAAGCGGCATTATTATATTTTGCAGCAAAAAATAATTGATACAGTGACGAGCTTTGAGAAAAATTGCCTGGGAAATTTCAAGTTATTAAATGGAGTAAAAAAAAGGAAAAATGACAAGAAAATGTGAATTTCAAAAACTAAAACAAAATTTGAAATTTAGAAAATAGTTGAATTTAGAATATCAATAACCTATTTTTGGTAAAAACCTCAATTGTCACTTTCTTTCACTGATTATTTAAGTAAATGTTCAGTGTTATTAATTGAAATTTTGCACACAAAAATGATAGTGCCTAAAACCTTTTCTTTTTCTCGATATAACACAGTTATAGTAACTGTCGGAAACAAGCACTTCAACTCAATCTATAGATTCGGATAGTAATTATCTAGTAACTTGAACTAATAGTTGTAGACTAACAGATAAAAAACTAACGCTTCAAGAGTTACAGTCGACATCGATTCTGTTTACAGTGTACGTGACCAGGGTTTTCCATATTTAGACATAATTTTGGAAACGGAAAAATTGAAAAGGGAACTACTTGAGGTAGATGATGATGAACAGCTCAAGGATGACGGCGAGCATCCTGTTAGGCAGTTGTGCGTGGACAGACTTTTGTATATTTTTTAGACTTTAAATTTTTGAAACGAAAAATTAAAAACGAAAAATTGAGATAATGATGATTTTCGAGCCCTTAAATACCTTTAAACTTCCTTGGGGCGGGGTAAAGATGCAAGTTACGATTTTTAATATTCTGCGAACTCGGTATTTGCAAGTTTCCCGTTGGAATTTCATTGTTTTTTAATTGCCGTCAGTGAAAAATATGAAAGATACCGACTGATTAGTTTTGATTGACGGCAGCGAAAAACCAATTTCTCAACAAGCCGTCGAAATGTCTGAGTTCACAGAATATCGAGAATCGCAGTAATTATATAATTCATAACAGTATCACAATTTGGTATGGTTTTTCAAAACAGCATAGGATATGATGAAACTATCATTGATTCCTGTCACGATCCTGCTGGTGGCGTTACGCTCCCCTGTCACGCAAGCCGTCACTTCGTCAGATAGCGGAGACGGGAATCTATATCGACTGAATGTCGTTCAAGATGTCTGTTTGGAGCGAGGGAGTACTAACTTCAATTACCTTCGGTACTTGATAATTGGCCTTTTGCGGCAGTTCCCCAAGAAACGTTCACTAATCCAGTTTGAAAACATGCCTGTTGCATGCCCTACAAACAAAATACGTTGGGCCAAGATGTACATTTACTACGTGTACGCTCACAAGGCCGGCTGGCATTCTGCTCGTTCGAGCCCCTACATCTCCCGTCCAATCCAAGTCCACCTGGTCAAGAAAAGGTGGCTAGAAAGCCAAGCCACGAGTACAAGGCGTTTGAATGGCGTTAATTGGTCCCAGCCATGGCTTGATTTGAATGATACTGATGCTGAATCCGTACAGCAAGAATGCGCGACCACCATCTACACTAACCATCCAAAAGGCTTTGTTGAGTTTGACGTCACCCGTGCTGTTCGTAGCTGGCGTAGAGGTACGCCCAACCATGGCCTGTTGCTATGGGCAACGGATGAAAATTTGAACGGAAGAGGTCTACGTTTCTGGAGTAACGCCCAACCTGATCGCACGAAACATGGATTTATTCATGTCATGTGCGATTACTAAAGGTCAGTTAACAGGTTACGAAGCTGTTCCGAAGCTGTTCCGAAGCTGTTCCGAATGTGTTCCGAATTGTCTGGGATAAAAATGTTTGCAATAAATGTCAGCCTCATTAAAATAATTCATTCTTGAACATGGAAACAAGAAATAAAATAAAACCGTTCAAACCTTATTAAAATAACCAGGAGTTTTCCATTTTTTTGCAAACTTCCAGAATCGATCAAGGTTTCCCTGTCCCTGTCCCTGTCCCTGTCCCTGTCCCTGTCCCTGTCCCTGTCCCTGTCCCTGTCCCTGTCCCTGTCCCTGTCCCTGTCCCTGTCCCTGTCCCTGTCCCTGTCCCTGTCCCTGTCCCTGTCCCTGTCCCTGTCCCTCTTTTTCCCCAAGTCCCTGCGACTAGAGAGTTTGACTATTCAAAGCCCAGATAAACTTATTGGAGTTAGAGAGTCGTTTCAGATTGTTCAAAGAACAATAAACGATTTCTTAATTATATTTCTGGGTCACGGTTTTTGGATTCGCACTGTAAAATTCAAATCAAAATTAAATTAAAATCAAAATTTTGATGTCAGTTCCCATCAACATGACAATCATGCACGTTCTTGATTCTTAAAAAGGTATCCATGCGTCGGTAAAAATCTCTGTAGCATAAACTAACTTTAAAAGCGGAAAATAAAAACCCAAAAATAAATTCAAGGGTTACAGTCAAACTAAGAAAACCGTGAACGCCTAAAATATGTCTGGAATGTTTATGTGTTTGATCACAGCGCGGTCACGCAAAGTTTTTTCCCGTTTAAAAGTTTCAAACTTCATATTTTGATTTTATTCTCGTGAAATTAGAAGTTTCTCATTCGAGACAGACGGATACATGAGAGAAGGAATCAATACAATCTTTTTTCATGGTGGTGGGAAACATCTATTTTACATGACTGTAATGGTCTAAATAAACATTCCAGACATATTTTAGGCGTTCACGGTTTTCTTAGTTTGACTGTAACCCTTGAATTTATTTTTGGGTTTTTATTTTCCGCTTTTAAAGTTAGTTTATGCTACAGAGATTTTTACCGACGCATGGATACCTTTTTAAGAATCAAGAACGTGCATGATTGTCATGTTGATGGGAACTGACATCAAAATTTTGATTTTAATTTAATTTTGATTTGAATTTTATGATGATAATCATAGACTGTAAATATATTTATCTTTTTTATTAGTTTTTTATGAAATTAAGTTTATAAGTTTACGTCTCATACTATAACTTTAATTTCACTTGTAAAGTTAATTTATTTTTTTATTCCAAAGTTTGTAAGTATATATATATATATATATATATATCAGGAAATATCTCGATTTCACAGTTTTTACGACTGCGAAGGATCGCTGGGATTGTAACCTGAGTGGCTTCAATAAATACATGCTCAATGAATTTTGATTAAAATGAATGTTCAGTGTTATTAAGTGAAATTTTGCAAAATAAAAGGCATAAAATCTTTGTATACACCTATCTGAAAAAAGGCTGTCGGATCAAAGGAGATAGGTATCGTAAAAATAGGTCATCCCAAGACAGAAAGGAATAGGCCTTTTGCAACAACAGGTCACGTGACCTACCCCCTTAAATCGAGTATTTGTGTCAAAATAAACATCAGGAATGAAAAGAGCACCTCGATATTAGTAAGGAGGTGAAATCTCAGCTCATAAGATGTGACACAAAGTAAATGGCATAAAATTCAATATTTTATAAGGATTTGTATGGAAAAATAAGCTCCTTGTTCTTGACAAGAATAAGAAGCAGAAACACTAGTCATTCCAGCTACTCTTGGATCTTCTATCGCTTATCGGCTATTGCCTTTGGCTCCGACAACTTTTTTTGAGACTCAGACTCAGCTCAGACTTGACGATACGGTGGTGGTTCAGATCGATCAGCAAGCATATTAGAATAAAATATATCATAATTCAGTGTTCATTTTTATTATGATTCGGCTCAGTAATTAACTTTCGTATTGTATTTTTGTGTGTGATAACTGCGCTATTTGCCTAAAAAAGTTCAAACCTGGGCCTCTTTACCTTTGGTATAATGTTTTCCCATTTCAGACCACGTGTCATTCTCTTGAGAATAAGATTCTTTGTATGAGTTGTATCCATATTCATTTGCCTTCTCGTGAAACCCTAAAACAAAGGAATGATGTACTCTTGGCCAATGATACATGGTCTCCATGAAATGGGAAACATTACATCCAAAATAAAAAGATCTTTTGGCATACATTCTTGGTATTATGGCTAAAATATGCTTAAATATTTTACTATCTCTCGCTTTCCTTTTAATTTTTCTTTTTCTCGACTATATAACACAGTTATAGTAACTGTCGGAAACAAGCACTACAACTCAATCTATAGATTCGGATATTAATCATCTAGTAACTTGAACTAATAGTTGTAGACTAACAGATAAAAAACTAACGCTTACAGTCGACATCGATCCTGTTTACAGTGTACGTGAACAGGGTTTTCCATATTTAGGCATAATTTTTGAAACGGAAAAATTGAAAAGGGAACTACTTGAGGTAGATGATGATGATGATGACGATGAACAGCTCAAGGATGACGGCGAGCATCCTGTTAGGCAGTTGTGCGTGGACAGACTTTTGTATATTTTTTAGACTTTAAATTTTCAAGAATCTACTTCTTTATCCCCTCAATGCTTAATTAATGTTTCTTTCTTTATCTTCTCTTGTGATTTGCACTCATTGAGTCTTTCAAAACAAGTATGTACGATAGTGTTTTTGAGCATATACTACCGACTTCCGTCCGCAGATAAACAATAGCTAGGTCCCAGCCTCTCTCGGTTTGAAATCAGGCAATTGTACACAATATATATGTTCAAGTGTTTTCACTTTGTATTTCATTCTGGCCTCCGTTTCTGTACCTTTAACTGCTGCTGAAGACGCGGAAACAACAGAAAACACTGCAAGCTAGGACGAGCGGAGAAAGTTTGAAGGTAAAGATTGAAGGAATTCGAATTATTTAATGTAACTTTCAAACAAAATTTGTATTTTACCCATATTGTATGGCGTAATTAATCAGTGAAAGAAAGTGGCAATTGAGGTTTTTACCAAAAATAGATTATTGATATTCTAAATTCAGCTATTTTCTAAATTTCAAATTTTGTTTTACTTTTTGAAATTCACATTTTCTTGCCTTGAAACCAATATCAATTTCAAGTCCTGTTGCAAAAATGCAGGGAAATTTTATGCTATCGCTCAAGGATGAAAAATTGTAAAAAGGGTATGAATTTTCAATATTTAAAATTATTTATAAAAGATGGAAATAGCACCTTTTTGACGAGCTTTGAGAAAAATTGCCTGGGAAATTTCAAGTTATTAAATTGAGTAAAAAAAGTGAAAAAAGGCAAGAAAATGTGAATTTCAAAAAGTAAAACAAAATTTGAAATTTAGAAAATAGCTGAATTTAGAATATCAATAACCTATTTTTGGTAAAAACCTCAATTGCCACTTTCTTTCACTGATTCTTTTTACAATCTTTCTTCGTTGTCTGAGTTCGCAGAATATTGAGAATCGCAGTAATTATATAATTCATAACAGTATCACAATTTGGTATGGTTTTTCAAAACAGCATAGGATATGATGAAACTATCATTGATTCCTGTCACGATCCTGCTGGTGGCGTTACGCTCCCCTGTCACGCAAGCTGTCACTTCGTCAAATAGCGGTGACGGGAATGTCTATCGACTGAATGTCGTTCAAGATGTCTGTTTGGAGCGAGGGAGTACTAACTTCAATTACCTTCGGTACTTGATAATTGGCCTTCACCCACAGTACCCCAAGAAACGTTCACTAATCCAGTTTGAAAACATGCCTGTTGCATGCCCTACAAACAAAATACGTTGGGCCAAGATGTACCTCTACTTCGTGTACGCTCACAAACCCGGATGGCATTCTGTTTCCCGGTCTCCCTACATTTCCCGTCCCATTCAAGTCCACCTGGTCAAGAAAAGGTGGCTAGAAAGCCAAGCCACGAGTACAAGGCGTTTGAATGGCGTTAATTGGTCCCAGCCATGGCTTGATTTGAATGATACTGATGCTGAATCCGTACAGCAAGAATGCGCGACCACCATATACACCTACCATCCAAAAGGCTTTGTCGAGTTTGACGTCACTCGTGCTGTCCGTAGCTGGCGTAAAGGTACGCCTAACCATGGTCTGTTGCTATGGGCAACGGATGAAAATTTGGCTGGAAGAGGTCTACGTTTTTCGAGCAACGCCGATCGAGATTCTAAGAAACATGGATTCATTCATGTCATGTGCGACTACTAAAGGTCGATTAACAGGTTTCGAACTTTCCGAACCTGTTCCGAAGGGTCTGAGATAAAAATGTTCGCATTAATTGCCAGCCTCACTAAGATAATCATTCTTGAATATGAAAACAAGAAATAAAATAAAACCGTTCAAACCTTATTGAAATAATCAGGAATTTTTAATTTTTTTACAAACTACCAGAATCGAACAAGGTGTCCCTGTCCCTGTCCCTGTCCCTGTCCCTGTCCCTGTCCCTGTCCCTGTCCCTGTCCCTGTCCCTGTCCCTGTCCCTGTCCCTGTCCCTGTCCCTGTCCCTGTCCCTGTCCCTGTCCCTCTTTTCCTAAAGTCCCTGCGACTAGAGGGTTTGACTATTCAAAGCCCTGGGAATTAATGAATAAATATAAGGGAAGATGTGTCCATGTCCCTTCCCAATGCATTTAAAACCGCGCGCGCCATGTGAATTCCCGGTTGGGCTATTTTTAGCATCCGTGGACAAACAATTTTCGCCATACCCTACTCCTGTGCGTCAAAAATTTTGTGCTTCATCCAAACCTGGAAGTAGCGAAAACATGTAAAGATTTTTAGGGAAAACATAAATTTCGCGTCTTTTTGAGTGTTCCACAGCCTCAGTACAGGTCGTGTTTTATAAGAGAACAGAACATAGCCAATCCTGATCTTTTTGCTTTATCTTTCCCTCTCTTTAATATTGATGCTTTCTTGCAAAAATACATTAAAAAATCATCGGCAGGATTTCCCTGTCGTCATGGAAACAGACAAAACAAAAAGAAACTTTTTAAAAAAAGGTTCTAGGTGATTCTGAGGCTCACATGCTATATTCCAGCTGAGATGACCTTGAGAACAAACTCAATATCAACCAATTAGAATTGAGGATTCGACATCGTATTTTGATTAGCATTTCCCATTATTCTGCCAAGAGAATTTATGAAATACGAGTTCTTCCTTCTTTAAATTAATCGTAAGCGCGAGTCGAACTCGTGGCGGAATTTTATTTCAATCAACAAGAAAAGTCTACATTGTTTACTCGGGAAATGCTCGAAAAATGCTAACAAAACATATATAGTGACCCATAATTCCTTTCAGGGAAGGCGATCAACTCAGCTGGACATTACCTTTTTGGAGTTTATCCATCGGCGGGGTTTCCCTGTCGTCATGGTAACAATCAAAACATTAAAAAAAAACATTTTAAAAGAAAAGTTCGAGGTGATTCTGAAGTTCATGTGCTGCATTAAATGAAAGTCGTTTCTAAAAAAAGATTATGATTGCCTTTGGGTGTTTATCCGTCGGTGGGGTTTCCCTGTCCTCATGGTAAAAGTTAACAGTTAACTTTTATAATATAATTTTTATCCACACGCCCCTTGTGGAAATCAGCTTTAGTTGACGGGGATAGTGTGTCTAAATAAAGTTTACTTACTTACTTAGTCAATATATGAAAAATTATATATTCGCTTTTATCACGCGCGAGCGGCGGCCATATTGGTTTTGAATCCGTTGGGTCCCCTTGCACTCGCTTTGAGGCTTTTCAGAACGTTCCAAACCATTGTTTTTGCTCTCATGGGAGTAAACATGGCCGCCGTGAGATTAAAGCCCATTTGATAATAATAATAATAATAATAATAATGATAATAATAAATACTATATGAATATTGACTGAAATCAGTTAACAATAGTATTACTAAGAAATCGATCAAGAATTAAGAATAAATGTAGATATATAGAGAATATTACATATCTTCCAGTGTTAAAAAGATCTCTCACGAGTGAGCGAAAAAGGAAAAAAAACCGAGCTTTCGAGCTCTTTTCTAGTATGTAACCATAGTGATGATATTTTCACATGTGAAAATAACATGTTATCTTCACATGCGAAAATATCAAATTTTTGAAATAAAGAAATATAGGTATTTAATTGATAATCATATAATAAAAAAATATATTGAATAGACTACTAAGGATTAAAATGAGAAATCGATTACTGTTCATCAAATCATTTGCGACGTAGTGCGTTTTTAAATGAATTAATAGTTGCCTGTTTAGAGTACCGATCGAAGTGATGACGTCATAAAAATGATTTTCGGCTGTATTACATTTTCGATCTTCAATTTCGATAGAACATCAAGAAAGATGTTAACACCCCAAATTTCATGGGAGTTGGTTAAAAAGCAAGACATGGCGTCATACAAAGCACCAAGCCGAAAATACAGTGATTTGTATGGGGAAATTATATATTTAAAACACCATATCTCCGTTGCTTTTTAACCAATTCCTATGAAATTTGGCGTGTTAACGTCTTTCTTAATGCTCTATCAAAATTGAAGATCGACAATTATCGAAAGCAAAATAATTATTTTCATGACGTCACACTTCGGTATGTCCTTCCTGCCTCAGTCTTTCTGTTATAACGTGGCAATACAAAATTAAGACCTGAAAATCTAGTATTTCTTGAGTGTACAGAATTATTTAATTTAGGTGTGTCTATGAAAGTCGTTTCTTAAAATGTCATCTTGTTTATCTATCGGTGGGAAATTCCCTGTCGTCATGGTAACGGTCAAAACATTAAAAACAACATTTTGAAAGAAAAGTTCGAGGTGATTCTGAAGTTCATGTGCTGCATTAAATGAAAGTCGTTTCTAAAAAAAGATTATGATTGCCTTTGGGTGTTTATCCGTCGGTGGGGTTTCCCTGTCCTCATGGTAAAAGTTAACAGTTAACTTTTATAATATAATTTTTATCCACACGCCCCTTGTGGAAATCAGCTTTAGTTGACGGGGATAGTGTGTCTAAATAAAGTTTACTTACTTACTTAGTCAATATATGAAAAATTATATATTCGCTTTTATCACGCGCGAGCGGCGGCCATATTGGTTTTGAATCCGTTGGGTCCCCTTGCACTCGCTTTGAGGCTTTTCAGAACGTTCCAAACCAAGATTTTTGCTCTCATGGGAGTAAACATGGCCGCCGTGAGATTAAAGCCCATTTGATAATAATAATAATAATAATAATAATAATAATAATAATAATAATAAATACTATATGAATATTGACTGAAATCAGTTAACAATAGTATTACTAAGAAAAGGAAACGAATTAGGGTATACTATTTAAAACGAAAACCACAACAAAAAAAACTGATGAATCGATCAAGAATTAAGAATAAATGTAGATATATAAAGAATATTACATATCTTCCAGTGTTAAAAAGATCTCTCACGAGTGAGCGAAAAAGAAAAAAACCGAGCTTTCGAGCTCTTTTCTAGTATGTAACCATAGTGATGATATTTTCACATGTGAAAATAACATGTTATCTTCACATGCGAAAATATCAAATTTTTGAAATAAAGAAATATAGGTATTTAATTGATAATCATATAATAAAAAAATATATTGAATAGACTACTAAGGATTAAAATGAGAAATCGATTGCTGTTCATCAAATCATTTGCGACGTAGTGCGTTTTTAAATGAATTAATAGTTGCCTGTTTTTTAATTAGAGTACCGAAGTGATGACTTCATAAAAATTATTTTCGACTGTATTATAATTTCGATCTTCAATTTCGATAGAACATCAAGAAAGACGTTAACACCCCAAATTTCATGGGAGTTGGTTAAAAAGCAAGACATGGCGTCATACAAAGCACCAAGCCGAAAATACAGTGATTTGTATGGGGAAATTATATATTTAAAACACCATATCTCCGTTGCTTTTTAACCAATTCCTATGAAATTTGGCGTGTTAACGTCTTTCTTAATGCTCTATCGAAATTAAGATCGAAAATTATCGAAAGCAAAATAATTATTTTCGTGACGTCACACTTCGGTATGTCCTTCCTGCCTCAGTCTTTCTGTTATAACGTGGCAATACAAAATTAAGACCTGAAAATCTAGTATTTCTTGAGTGTACAGAATTATTTAATTGAGGTGTGTCTATGAAAGTCGTTTCTTAAAATGTCATCTTGTTTATCCATCGGTGGGAAATTCCCTGTCGTCATGGTAACAGTCAAAACATAAACTTTAAAAAGAAAGTTCGAGGTGATTCTGAGGTGCTGAATGCGATGAAAGTCGGATAAAAATAAAAAATAAGATAAATATAGAATAAAAATAATGCTTCCCTTTGGGTGTTTATCTATCGTCATGGTAACATTCAAAACATAAAGAAACTATAAAAGAAGGGTTCGGGGTGATTCTAAAGTGTAGCACTGGATGAACGTTGTAAACAAGGATCGAATATCGTCTCGTAAAGTGCGAAATTATCACGAGAAACAAAATTAAAGGTAAGTTTAGTAGAAGACGTTTTGAATTAGTGAGAATCCGTACAATATCAGACATGGAGAGACATGAACGGTGAGAGCAATATATGAGTATTTTATTTTATTTATTAACTTTACAAGTAGATACAAATATCTATATCTGAGGGCATAATCAATAGGACATTGAAAGTCCCATGTAAAGACTAGCCTAAGAGTACATACAATTTTTTGACTGGTTCTTCTTTTTTCTATTAGTTTTTTTTCTGGATTTTCGGGTTTCCTCCCTTTGAGAACCAGCAGCTCTTTCGCGTTCGAACTTAACTATGAAACGCACGACAGGTATCTTTAGCTACTGATTATTAAGTAAGACCGTGATTACTCTAAACTTCTTGGAAACTTGGTGCCCAACGTCTGGTACAAGGTCTCTATTTTTGACTCGAGTACAGTACCTGTGCTTGAATTTTAGCGTGGTCGGCTTAAAAGATAGCTTTATTCACATTAGTGCGCACCAAGAATTATACTCTGGAACATCGTTTTTTGTTTATTTTATGATTTAGAAATCAAAGAAAACGTTATTTTGGATATGAATGACGAAATAGAAAGTGCGTGGGCGTGCTGTGTGCTCTCATAATGCATGCGCTCCCAGCAAATCAGAATGCGAGATTTATAACAATTATGATGATATACCATAAAAAATATAGGGCGATAAATGTTTCTCAGTTTTGATTGGTTCTATTATGTGAGGTATTTTTTCACTTGGTTAAAGTTTACTTGATGTCTAAATTATATATGCAGCACGGTAAAGCAAATCGAAACAGTCCAAGGCACGCCATACGTGAATACATAGTCACGAGATTTCTCACTCATGACATGCAAAAACCTTGCCCACAAAATCTGGTATAAACTAAAATATTAGAATGTTACAATGAAGGGTTTACTAGTAAAATCCGGAAAGGTGGATTAAAGCACAGGGAGCCCAATATAGATAAAAGTACAAGGTGAAAATAAAATCGAGTTTAATAACTTTTTAATTCAAGGTCAAGATAATGTCCCCTATAATACGAACGAGCAAAAAAAAAACAAAATTTCTTTCGATTTTATTTTCACCTTTTACTTTTATCTAAATTGGGCTCCCTGTTGATAAAGATTGGGTACCCTGTGGGTACAGAATAAAAGAATGTGGAAGAGAGTAACCATATGAAATGCCTTTAAAAATATAGATATGATGAAGCTATCATTGATTCCTGTCATGATCTTGGTGGTGGCGTTACGCTCCTCTGTCACGCAAGCCGCCACTCCCTCAAATAGCGGTGACGGGAAGGTCTATCGACTGAATGTCGTTCAAGATGTCTGTTTGGAGCGAGGGAGTACTAACTTCAACTACCTTCAGTGGCTGATAGTTGGTCGTCACCCGCAGTACCCCAAGAAACGTTCACTAATCCAATTTGAAAATCTGCCTACAGCATGTCCCTTACACAAAATACGTTGGGCCAAGATGTACCTCTACTTCGTGTACGCTCACAAGGCAAGTTGGCATTCTGTTTCCCGGTCTCCCTACATTTCCCGTCCCATTCAAGTCCACCTGGTCAAGAAAACGTGGTTGGAAAGCCAAGCCACGAGTACGAGGCGTTTGAATGGCATAAATTGGTCCCAACAATGGCTTGATTTGAATAACAACGACGCCGAAGCCACGCCCCAGGACTGCCCGACTACCATCTACACCTACCGTCCAAAAGGCTTTGTCGAGTTTGACGTCACTCGTGCTGTCCGTAGCTGGCGTAAAGGTACGCGTAACCATGGTCTGTTGTTATGGGCAACGGATGAAAATTTGGAGGGAAGAGGTCTACGTTTTGTTAGCAACGCCGATCCTGATTCCAAGAAACATGGATTTATTAATGTCATATGCGACTACTAAAGTTGGGTTAACAGGTTACGAAGATATTCCGAACCTGTTCCGAAGTGTCTGCGATAAAAATGTTCGCATTAAATGCCATCCTCACTAAAATAATCATTCTTGAACATGTAAACAAGAAATAAAATAAAGGAAATTCAAACCTTCATGAAATGATCAGCAGTTTTTCAGTCTTGTGAACTATATATATATGGGTATCTCAACAATGGCAGCAATTCGCAAACGCGTGGATATGAAATAGCGTATACTCTCTAAAAATCATTCGCCACGCGCCATTGAGTGTGGGAATCCTGTGGTACCCCATTTCCCCTCTTGAATATTTCACAGGGATACCATGAAATGAAACTTAACTGGAAGATATTTCTTTGATCTATTCATGTGTTCTAGTTATTATATATCCCTAAGTTTTCCTCCCTCTTATTTGGGGGGGGTTTAAATTCGTTATCACTGAGGTCCAGTAAGTAATGCGTTACGGTCACGCGTCACATCACTATAACACTTAAGCAGATTTAATTAATCTCTAACTTAAGCGATGCGTAAATCTAAACAGCGAATTACAAGTAATATATACAATATTCGTGTCCGTGTTGTATCAGATATACAACCACGAGCCGTAGGCCAGTGATTGTATATCTGATACAACACGGACACGAATATTGTATATTCGGGATTCGGTGCAATCCAGATACAGCTCAACAACATATTCAGGGAGCCCTGCATCTGTTATCCTGGCTTTAAAGAATATCAAAACATCCTTCCATTCCTTTCTATTACATCTATTATAACATTGCAGAATAAACGCTCTCTCTTTTTCTCCCACAGACGCCCATTTTTTTGGAAAATTACCTAAGTAAACGGAGTAAATATGAGCAGGGTTAGTATTATTTTTTCTTTGGAATTCAGGAAACTACACCAAAAAAGATACAGCAATTATGGTGTTATGGGGAATGATTTTCTTTACCTTTACATTAGTTTTAGGTTCTCCTGTTGCAGGTTGTTGTTGTTCTTCTTCTTCTTCTTCTTGTACATGTTCCCAAGGACGCCACATTTTAAACAAGAACTGTTCTTAGAAAGCGTGTTTGCTGAAACCTAAGAATACGTCCTAGTGGTTTGCATACATAAATAGTAGTGAAATACATGCAAGAATTCCAGGAATGCGCACCCGGTTACATTTGATGAGTTCTTTGTTATTCCACCATGGACAGCCACGATATTCAAGCTATATTATTGAACTTGCTAGCATTTATTTTGCTATTTGTTGCAATGCAGCCTCCGTTATTGGAAATTGCATATCCATTGAATCAACGACTGATGCCTAATTTTCGAGGCCATGGTTTTCAAGGTCGAGATGTGCTCTCAATGATAATTCGACAGCCATGGCTTTTTTGGAGGAATACGGGAGAAACACCAGGGTCCTTCTTGCAATTAGTTGCAGATGTATCACCAGCTTTATTGCAATAGACCTTTTTCGAGATGCGTGAGCGCTTTCAAAAATATCGCAGGCGCAGACATGAGAAAGAGGCATTTTCGGGCAAGATCACGCGCGCTATTGACTCTGCCCGAAAATGCCTCGAGATCATGTACGCGCCTGCGATATTTTTGAAAGCGCTCGCGCATCTCGGAAATGGTCTATTAACCATAAATGGTGGCCAGAGAATTCGTCAAAGGCGGCAGAACATAAGTTTAGCCAATCAATTACTGCTTGTCATGCTGTGGCTAAGGAAATATCAGCACGTCGACAACCTAGCACTTTGGTTCAATATAGATCCCTCGTCTGTCGTGAGAATCATACAAAGAACTATCCCAGAACTCTGGCGATATTTCCAAAATCAAGTAAATTGGCCCACATGATAATAATGAATGGGCCAACATGATGGTATTATGGCCCGAATTCCCGAACACAGTCGGTTCCATTGACGTAACTCCTCACGAGATATATCGACCATTAATTGAGCCACAAAGGTTGTATTACAGTGGCCATCGCCATTATCACTGTTTTAATACACAGCCCATTATAGATAACGAAGGACATTTAAGATTCGTGCAGACAGGATTCATGGGTAGTACCCATGACGCTACTTCTTACAGACTTATGACACCCATTGGGCCTGAAAACCCCTTGAGTCTTCCTCCTGGAGCCAAGTTTCTTGCTGATAAGGCATATCCTGGTGGTGGCCCTTTATTGACAGCAGTTAGGGAAAACCAAATGCACTTGTTAAATTTAAGAGAACGAAGACGAGCAAGAACATTTAACAGGTGCTTGAGCAGAAGGAGGATAAAAATTGAACACACTTTTAAAGAGTTCAAGACCTACAAGGCTATAGGGAGCATTAGGAAACACCCTAGATGGCTTATGCCGATTTGTATAGAACTTGTTGTGTTTCTAGCGGAAAGACGGGTTAAGCTGTTTCAAACTCTTTAGAACAGGATAAGGTCAATTTTCATTCAGTTTTCACTCAGGTTTTTTTAAGTTCCCGTCCTGTAGTGACATTCATTCTGTATGGCTGATATACCTTACAGTCTATGTTTTCTTTTTCTAAAGCGAAAAGTTTACCACATGGATGATGAATAAAAATAACCGAAAACACACATCTACTGAAGATTTTTTTATTAGACCGGTGTGATAGTCTAATAATAAAAAAAATTCTTCAGTAGAGGTGTGTTTTTGGTAGTTCTGTTGTCCCAAGACGAAATCTATATAATTAGATGCCACATTTCTCAATGCAAACTCATTATCACATTACACATCTTCATTAGCATGTTAACACCGCAGGGACGGCGGAGCAGTTTTTAAAGTGGGGGGGCTAAACTATTTCCTACCCACCTCTCCCCTATCATTCTGATTTTTTCACTTTTTATCGTTAAGAAAAAAAAAAATTCTCAAAAAAGTGAACCAGCCCCCCCGGCTCCGCCGTCCCTGCACCGGCTTATGCGAAATCGTTCTATTGGTTAGACTAACTATGACTACATGTCAGAGATTTCTAATATACAGGTTATAGCATGTAACCATCAATAATCAATTACTAAAATCACTGGTAACATAATTTATAATGAATTTCGTAAATATCTTAACATATAAAAGTAGATTTTTGGTTTAGCAAGGTTCGAGTCCAATAAACTGTAAACTGGTACCAGTAGTTTCCAGCACTAGGCTACAGGTGATTCCTGGAAAATCTGTCACTCGTTCCTTTTGACTAAACTTAGATTGATATTTGTCACTCCTATTGTTCTTTAAGATCTTTCCAATATATCGAATTTTATTCCTTTTATAATTTACTCACAATTTAGATGCTGAAAAAAATATATAATTTTTATCCGCAATTTTTTTTAGGACTGATTAAAGTGAATGTTCAGTGTTAATAATTGAAATTTTGCAAAATAAAAGGCATAAAATCTTTGTATACACCTATTTGAAAAAAAGGGTGTCGGATCAAAGGAGATAGGAATTTTAAAATAGGTCATCCAAAGACGGAAAGGAATAGGCCTTTTGCAACAACAGGTCACGTGATCCTACCCCCTTAAATCGAGCAGCTGTGTCCTGATTATAGAGATTGACTGGGGACACAAAGCAACTTACATATCAACATCATATTGGATTTGCTAGTAAACATTAAGTATCGCTATAATTTCAAAATAATATCGATGACCACTGTATATTATCGTTAAGGTCCGTTTACACTAGCAAATTTATCGCGCGACTTGAGCGGCGATTTCAATGGCGATTTTATCGCGACCCAAATCGCAGCGAGTTGCACTAAATTTCGATCATGTTTGAATTGGCGGCGACGTAGCTGCGATCATCGCCGTGAAATCGCCATAAAATCGCCGCTCAAGTCACGCGAAAAAGTTGCTAGTGTTAACTGGCCTTAAGAGGAATGAAGCGGGAGTTAATGAAGGTTGCGGTTACTTCAAATATCTTATTACCATTACAATACAATGAGGAAACCAGCTCAGACTTGACGATACGGTGGTGGTTCAGATCGATCAGCAAGCATATTAGAATAAAATGTATCACAATTCAGTGTTCAGTTTTATTATGATTCGGTTCAGTAATCAACCGAATTAATTATAATTAATAATTGTATTTTTGTTCAGCTCAAGGATGACGGCGAGCATCCTGTTAGGCAGTTGTGCGTAGACTTTTGTATATTTTTTAGACTTTAAATTTTCAAGAATCTTCTTCGTTATCCCCTCAATGCTTAATTTATGTTTCTTTCTTTATCTTCTCTTGTGATTCGCACTCATTTTCTTTCAAAACAAGTATGTACGATAGTGTTCTTGAGCATATACTACCGACTTCCGTCCGGAAAAAAACAATAGCTAGGTCCCAGTCTCTCTCGGTTTGAAATCAGTCAATTGTACACAATATATATGTTCATGTGTTTTCCTTTTGTACTTTATTCTAGCCTCCGTTTCCGTACCTTTAACTGCTGCTGAAGACGCGGAAACAACAAAAAACACTGCAAGCTAGGACGAACGGAGAAAGTTTGAAGGTAAAGATTGAAGGAAATCGAATTATTTAATGTAGCTTTTAAACAAAATTTGTGTTTTACCCATATTGTACAGCATAATTATATGATCAGAGTAAAATCAAGAAATACTTTTACTAGTATTTTCAAAGTTTCGGCAATTTTGAAAACACTCATAAAATTTTATAAAGTGTTTCATTTTCCCGGGTCCATTACGATTACGACATTCGACATGAAAAACTGTAAAACCGAAAGAAAGGACCTTTTACTGCGAAAATTCACTAGTTTATTTTATATTTTATATGAAATCTTATAAAACTCATGAATAATTAATGAGGAAAACACAATAGAAATCATTGTCCGTGGAGGAGGTTGTATATCTGATACAAAACCGTCCTGATTTGCATAAACTTTAACTCCAATTTTCTCAGCCAAATTCAATTTTATCTTTAACATTTTAGTAGAACATGAATGTACACACCTAGACGTTTCATAAGTAATATACAATATTCGTGTCCGTGTTGTATCAGATATACAATCACTCGCCTTCGGCTCGTGGTTGTATATCTGATACAACACGGCCACTCATATTGTATATATTACATAACTTACATACCTTTGAAAACTAATTTTCGTGGAATTTACAGCCTGTTTTACACTTTTTTTTACAGACATCACAAACATTTTACACACTATGTATACTGATATATATAGACTACAATTCATAATAATTTATAATCTTTTAACTTTATATATATAACGCGCATTTCCCATAAAGATGATCAAATTCAATTCCTATAAAAGATAATAAAATTCTAATTCCTATAAAAAAGATTTTTTTTAAATTCTATGCATTCTATCCTAAAAAAGAGAAGCGGTGTTCTAATTCATGAAAAAGCTAAAATACTAAATTCTATCAACAAAATGCTAACAGTCGTATATTTTCGATCTAAGTAAGTCGTACTGAGTATCCAAAGTTAAACTTTCGATATATATATTTACATACATTTTACATGAACTTTACAAGCTGTGTAAATTGGTTATTTTTTTCCATATGCGACTGTTGGCTAACGAGGAAAAAAATAACGAAATACAAAGTTAACAATTTTTTTTAAGAACCTCTATTGGATTGATTTAAGGGGGGACTTACCTATTTACCAGCCACGGTTGCTATGGAAAGGATTTAAATCTCTAAAAGGTTTTTCTTATATTATAACTTCATAGATAAAATCAATTTGTGAAATGGATAATTTTCTGATATGTGCGATGACGTCATGTCTCTTACGCAATTTATGACGTCATAGTTCATTAAAATTTAAAAAACAAGCGTGCATTTGGTCAGATTGACTCAAAAATAGGCGAAATCATAGCTGACATGAATTGAAACAAAGTTAAGCATTATTTTTTAAAACGGTGAAAAGGCCAGGCTTCCAAGCCATGTTGAAATGTTTAAATGTAAATATTTTCCCACTCTCTTAACGTAGAGTAAAATCCATGCTTAACTTTGTTTCAATTCATGTCAGCAATAATTCCGTTTATTTTGGGGTCAAACTGACCAATTGCACGCTTGTTTTTTAACTTTTTATGAAATATGACGTCATGAATGACGCAAGAGTGATGACGTCATCACACATATCAAAAATGGTCCATTTCACAACTTGATTTTATCTATGAAGTTATAATATGAGAAAAACCTCTTAGACATTTTTAAATCCTTTCCTTAGTAATTGTTGCTGGTAAATAGGTAAGTCCCCCCTTAAGTAAATGTTCAGTGTTATTGATTGAAATTTTGCACAAAAAAAGGCCTAAAACCTTTTCTTTTTCTCGATATAACACAGTTATAGTAACTGTCGGAAACAAGCACTACAACTCAATCTATAGATTCGGATAGTAATCATCTAGTAACTTGATAAAAAACTAACGCTTCAAGAGTTACAGTCGATATCTTGTTTACAATGTACGTGAACAGCTTTTTCCATATTTAGGCATAATTCTTGAAACGGAAAAATTGAAAATGGAACTACTTGAGGTAGATGACGCTGATGATGATGAATAGCTCAAGGATGACGGTGAGCATCCTGTTAGGCAGTTGTGCGTGGACAGACTTTTGTATATTTTTTAGACCTCAAATTTTTGAAACGAAAAATTAAAAAGGAAAAATTGAGATAATGATGATTTTCGAGCCCTTAAATACCTTCAATATCTTAAACTTCCTTGGGGCGGGGTAAATGAGATGCAAGTTACGATTCTCAATATACCGCGAAACCGGTATTTGCAAGTTTCCCGTTGGAATTTAATTGTTTTTTAATTGCCGTCAGTCAAAAATATAAAAGGTACCGACTGATTAGTTTTGATTGATGGCAGCGAAAAATCAATTTCTCAGCAAGCCGTCGAAATGTCTGAGTTCGCAGAATATTGAGAATCGCAGTAATTATACAATTCATAACAGAATCACAACTTGGTATGGTTTTTCAAAACAGCATAGGATATGATGAAACTATCATTGATTCCTGTCACGATCCTTCTGGTGGCGTTACGCTCTCCTGTCACGCAAGCTGTCAATTCGTCGGATAGCGGTGACGGGAATGTATATCGACTGAACGTCGTTCAAGATGTCTGTTTGGAGCGAGGGAGTACTAACTTTAATTACCTTCAGTACTTGATAATTGGCCTTTTGCGGGAGTTCCCCAAGAAACGTTCACTAATCCAGTTTGAAAACATGCCTGTTGCATGCCCTACAAACAAGATACGTTGGGCCAAGATGTACATTTACTACGTGTACGCTCACAAGGCCAGCTGGCATTCTGCTAGTTCGAGCCCCTACATCTCCCGTCCAATCCAAGTCCACCTGGTCAAGAAAAGTTGGCTTGAAAGCCAAGCCACGAGTACAAGGCGTTTGATTGGCGTTAATTGGTCCAAGCCATGGCTTGATTTGAATGATACTGATGCTGAATCTGTACAGCAAGAATGCGCGACCACCATCTACGCCGACCATCCAAAAGGCTTTGTTGAGTTTGACGTCACCCGTGCTGTTCGTAGCTGGCGTAGAGGTACGCCCAACCATGGCCTGTTGCTATGGGCAACGGATGAAAATTTGAACGGAAGAGGTCTACGTTTCTGGAGTAACGCCCAACCTGATCGCACGAAACATGGATTTATTCATGTCATGTGCGATTACTAAAGGTCAGTTAACAGGTTACGAAGCTGTTCCGAAGCTGTTCCGAATGTGTTCCGAATTGTCTGGAATAAAAATGTTTGCATTGAATAACAGCCTCATTAAAATAATTCATTCTTGAACATGTAAACAAGAAATAAAATAAAACCGTTCAAACCTTATTGAAATAATCAGGAGTTTTTCATTTTTTTGCAAACTTCCAGAATCGATGAAGGTTTCCCTGTCCCTGTCCCTGTCCCTGTCCCTGTCCCTGTCCCTGTCCCTGTCCCTGTCCCTGTCCCTGTCCCTGTCCCTGTCCCTGTCCCTGTCCCTGTCCCTGTCCCTGTCCCTGTCCCTGTCCCTGTCCCTGTCCCTGTCCCTGTCCCTGTCCCTGTCCCTGTCCCTGTCCCTGTCCCTCTTTTTCCCAAGTCCCTGCGATTAGAGAGTTTGACTATTCAAAGCCCATTTAGATTGGTAATTATTAAATGCCCTGGGGATTAATGAATAAATATATAAAGGAAGACGTGTCCATGTCCCTTCCCAATGCACTTAAAACCGCGCGCGCCATGTGAATTCCAGGTTGGGAATTCACATGAAAAAAACAAAAAGAAACTTTTTAGGTGATTCTGAGGCTTGCATGCTGCATTACCTTTGGGTGTTTATCTATCGGCGGAGTTTTCCTGTTGTCATGGTAACAGTCAAAAAAGAAAAGTTCAAGGTGATTCTGAGGTTCACGTGCTGCATTAGATGATAGTCGTTTCTAAAAAAAGATTGTGTTTGCCTTTGGGTGTTTATCCATCGGTGGGGTTTCCCTGTAGTCATGGTAACATTCAAAACATTAAAAAAAAACATTTTAAAAATAAAGTTCGACGTGATTCTGAGGTTCACGTGCTGCATTAGATGAAAGTCGTTTCTAAAAAAAGATTATGATTGCCTTTGGGTGTTTATCCATCGGTGGGGTTTCCCTGTAGTCATGGTAACATTCAAAACATTAAAAAAAACATTTTAAAAATAAAGTTCGACGTGATTCTGAGGTTCACGTGCTGCATTAAATGATAGTCGTTTCTAAAAAAAGATTGTGATTGCCTTTGGGTGTTTATCGATCGGTGGGGTTTCCCTGTCGTCATGGTAACAGTCAAAATATAAAAATAAAAAATTAAGTTTGAGGTGACTCTGAGGTTCTGTATTCGCTTTTATCACGCGCGCGCGGCGGCTATATAGTTTGAAACAATAGGTTTTGAATCCCTTGGATCTCCTTGTCCTCGCTTTGAGGCGTTTTAGAACATTCCGAACAAAGGTTTTTGCTCTCGTGGGAATAAACATGGCCGCTGTGAGATTAAAGCCCATTTTAAGAAAGTCGTTTCTTAAAATGTCATCTTGCCCTTGGGTGTTTATCCATGGGTGGGAAATTCCCTGTCGTCATGGTAACAGTCAAAACATAAACTTTAAAAAGAAAAGTTCAAGGTGATTCTGAGGTACTGATTGCAATGAAAGTCAAATAAAAATAAAAATAAAATAAATCTAGAATAAAAATAATGCTTGCCTTTAGGTGTTTATCTATCGTCATGGTAACATTCAAAACATAAAGAAACTATAAAAAGAAGGGTTCGGGGTGATTCTAAAGTGCAGCACTGGATGAACGTCGTATCAAGACAAGCGTGAGAAGACATTTCTAAACAAGGAAAGTGCAAAATTATCACGAGAAACAAAATTAATGGTAAGTTTATAGTAGAAAACGTTTTGAATTAGTGAGAATCCGTACAATATCAGACAAGGAGAGGCATGAAGGGTGAGAGCAATATATCAGTGAGTATTTTATTTTATTAACTTTACAAGTAGATACAATTTGAGGGCATAATCAATAGGGCATTAAAAGTCCCATGTAAAGACTAGCCTAAGAGTACATACAATTTTTGACTGGTTCTTCTTTTTTCCATTAGTTTTTTTTCTGGATTTTCGGGTTTCCTCCCTTTGAGAACCAGCAGCTCTTTCGCGTTCGAACTTAACTATGAAACGCACGACAGGTATCTTTAGCTACTGATTATTAAGTAAGACTGTGATTACTCTAAACTTCTTAGAAACTTGGTACCCAACGTCTGGTACAAGGTAGTACTCGAGTACAGTACCTGTGCTTGAATTTTAGCGTGGTTGCTTAAAAGATAGCTTTGTTCACATTAGTACGCACCAAGGATTATACTCTGGAACTTTTTTTATTTATTTTATAAAATATAAATTCAATTAGAGAAGCCGTTATTTTGGATATGAATGGCCAAATACAAAGTGCGCGCTCGTGCTGTGTGCCCTCATAATGCATGCGCTCCCAGCCAATCAGAGGGAAATTAATAAATAAAAAAAATATTAAACTCGATTTTTTCTCGATTTTATTTTCACCTTTTACTTTTATCTAAATTGGGCTCCCTGTGGATAAAGATTGGGTACCCTGTGGGTACAGGATAAAAGAATGTGGAAGAGAGTAACAATTTGGAATGATTTTAACAATATAGGATATGATGAAGCTATCATTGATTCCTGTCACGATCTTGGTGGTGGCGTTACGCTCCCCTGTCACGCAAGCCGTCACTCCCTCAAATAGCGGTGACGGGAATGTCTATCGACTGAATGTCGTTCAAGATGTCTCTCTGGAGCGAGGGATTACTAACTACAATTACCTTCAGTATCTGTTAGTTGGCCTTCACCCGCAGTACCCCAAGAAACGTTCACTAATCCAATTTGAAAATCTTCCTGCAGCATGTCCCGTAAACAAAATACGTTGGGCCAAGATGTACCTCTACTTCGTGTACGCTCACAAACCCGGATGGCATACTGTTTCCCAGTCTCCCTACATTTCCCGTCCAATTCAAGTCCATCTGGTCAAGAAAACGTGGTTGGAAAGCCAAGCCACGAGTACGAGGCGTTTGAATAGCAAAAATTGGTCCCAACAATACCTTGATTTGAATAACAACGACGCCGAAGCCACGCCTCAGGACTGCCCGACCACCATCTACACCTACCGTCCAAAAGGCTTTGTCGAGTTCGACGTCACTCGTGCTGTTCGTAGCTGGCGTAAAGGTACGCCTAACAATGGTCTGTTGCTATGGGCAACGGATGAAAATTTGGCGGGAAGAGGTCTACGTTTTGTGAGCAACAACGATCCTGATTCCAAGAAACATGGATTTATTAATGTCATATGCGACTACTAAAGTTCGGTTAACAGGTTACGAACTTTTTCCGAACCTGTTCCGAAGTGTCTGCGATAAAAATGTTCGCATTAATTGCCAGCCCCACTAAAATAATTCATTCTTGAACATGTAAACAAGAAATAAAATAAAGGAAATTCAAACCTTCATGAAATGATCAGCAGTTTTTCAGTCTTGTGAACTATATATATATGGGTATCTCAACAATGGCAGCAATTCGCAAACGCGTGGATATGAAATAGCGTATACTCTCTAAAAATCATTCGCCACGCGCCATTGAGTGTGGGAATCCTGTGGTACCCCATTTCCCCTCTTGAATATTTCACAGGGATACCATGAAATGAAACTTAACTGGAAGATATTTCTTTGATCTATTCATGTGTTCTAGTTATTATATATCCCTAAGTTTTCCTCCCTCTTATTTGGGGGGGGGTTTAAATTCGTTATCACTGAGGTCCAGTAAGTAATGCGTTACGGTCACGCGTCACATCACTATAACACTTAAGCAGATTTAATTAATCTCTAACTTAAGCGATGCGTAAATCTAAACAGCGAATTACAAGTAATATATACAATATTCGTGTCCGTGTTGTATCAGATATACAACCACGAGCCGTAGGCCAGTGATTGTATATCTGATACAACACGGACACGAATATTGTATATTCGGGATTCGGTGCAATCCAGATACAGCTCAACAACATATTCAGGGAGCCCTGCATCTGTTATCCTGGCTTTAAAGAATATCAAAACATCCTTCCATTCCTTTCTATTACATCTATTATAACATTGCAGAATAAACGCTCTCTCTTTTTCTCCCACAGACGCCCATTTTTTTGGAAAATTACCTAAGTAAACGGAGTAAATATAAGCAGGGTTAGTATTATTTTTTCTTTGGAATTCAGGAAACTACACCAAAAAAGATACAGCAATTATGGTGTTATGGGGAATGATTTTCTTTACCTTTACATTAGTTTTAGGTTCTCCTGTTGCAGGTTGTTGTTGTTCTTCTTCTTCTTCTTCTTGTACATGTTCCCAAGGACGCCACATTTTAAACAAGAACTGTTCTTAGAAAGCGTGTTTGCTGAAACCTAAGAATACGTCCTAGTGGTTTGCATACATAAATAGTAGTGAAATACATGCAAGAATTCCAGGAATGCGCACCCGGTTACATTTGATGAGTTCTTTGTTATTCCACCATGGACAGCCACGATATTCAAGCTATATTATTGAACTTGCTAGCATTTATTTTGCTATTTGTTGCAATGCAGCCTCCGTTATTGGAAATTGCATATCCATTGAATCAACGACTGATGCCTAATTTTCGAGGCCATGGTTTTCAAGGTCGAGATGTGCTCTCAATGATAATTCGACAGCCATGGCTTTTTTGGAGGAATACGGGAGAAACACCAGGGTCCTTCTTGCAATTAGTTGCAGATGTATCACCAGCTTTATTGCAATAGACCTTTTTCGAGATGCGTGAGCGCTTTCAAAAATATCGCAGGCGCAGACATGAGAAAGAGGCATTTTCGGGCAAGATCACGCGCGCTATTGACTCTGCCCGAAAATGCCTCGAGATCATGTACGCGCCTGCGATATTTTTGAAAGCGCTCGCGCATCTCGGAAATGGTCTATTAACCATAAATGGTGGCCAGAGAATTCGTCAAAGGCGGCAGAACATAAGTTTAGCCAATCAATTACTGCTTGTCATGCTGTGGCTAAGGAAATATCAGCACGTCGACAACCTAGCACTTTGGTTCAATATAGATCCCTCGTCTGTCGTGAGAATCATACAAAGAACTATCCCAGAACTCTGGCGATATTTCCAAAATCAAGTAAATTGGCCCACATGATAATAATGAATGGGCCAACATGATGGTATTATGGCCCGAATTCCCGAACACAGTCGGTTCCATTGACGTAACTCCTCACGAGATATATCGACCATTAATTGAGCCACAAAGGTTGTATTACAGTGGCCATCGCCATTATCACTGTTTTAATACACAGCCCATTATAGATAACGAAGGACATTTAAGATTCGTGCAGACAGGATTCATGGGTAGTACCCATGACGCTACTTCTTACAGACTTATGACACCCATTGGGCCTGAAAACCCCTTGAGTCTTCCTCCTGGAGCCAAGTTTCTTGCTGATAAGGCATATCCTGGTGGTGGCCCTTTATTGACAGCAGTTAGGGAAAACCAAATGCACTTGTTAAATTTAAGAGAACGAAGACGAGCAAGAACATTTAACAGGTGCTTGAGCAGAAGGAGGATAAAAATTGAACACACTTTTAAAGAGTTCAAGACCTACAAGGCTATAGGGAGCATTAGGAAACACCCTAGATGGCTTATGCCGATTTGTATAGAACTTGTTGTGTTTCTAGCGGAAAGACGGGTTAAGCTGTTTCAAACTCTTTAGAACAGGATAAGGTCAATTTTCATTCAGTTTTCACTCAGGTTTTTTTAAGTTCCCGTCCTGTAGTGACATTCATTCTGTATGGCTGATATACCTTACAGTCTATGTTTTCTTTTTCTAAAGCGAAAAGTTTACCACATGGATGATGAATAAAAATAACCGAAAACACACATCTACTGAAGATTTTTTTATTAGACCGGTGTGATAGTCTAATAATAAAAAAAATTCTTCAGTAGAGGTGTGTTTTTGGTAGTTCTGTTGTCCCAAGACGAAATCTATATAATTAGATGCCACATTTCTCAATGCAAACTCATTATCACATTACACATCTTCATTAGCATGTTAACTACCCACCTCTCCCCTATCATTCTGATTTTTTCACTTTTTATCGTTAAGAAAAAAAAAAATTCTCAAAAAAGTGAACCAGCCCCCCCGGCTCCGCCGTCCCTGCACCGGCTTATGCGAAATCGTTCTATTGGTTAGACTAACTATGACTACATGTCAGAGATTTCTAATATACAGGTTATAGCATGTAACCATCAATAATCAATTACTAAAATCACTGGTAACATAATTTATAATGAATTTCGTAAATATCTTAACATATAAAAGTAGATTTTTGGTTTAGCAAGGTTCGAGTCCAATAAACTGTAAACTGGTACCAGTAGTTTCCAGCACTAGGCTACAGGTGATTCCTGGAAAATCTGTCACTCGTTCCTTTTGACTAAACTTAGATTGATATTTGTCACTCCTATTGTTCTTTAAGATCTTTCCAATATATCGAATTTTATTCCTTTTATAATTTACTCACAATTTAGATGCTGAAAAAAATATATAATTTTTATCCGCAATTTTTTTTAGGACTGATTAAAGTGAATGTTCAGTGTTAATAATTGAAATTTTGCAAAATAAAAGGCATAAAATCTTTGTATACACCTATTTGAAAAAAAGGGTGTCGGATCAAAGGAGATAGGAATTTTAAAATAGGTCATCCAAAGACGGAAAGGAATAGGCCTTTTGCAACAACAGGTCACGTGATCCTACCCCCTTAAATCGAGCAGCTGTGTCCTGATTATAGAGATTGACTGGGGACACAAAGCAACTTACATATCAACATCATATTGGATTTGCTAGTAAACATTAAGTATCGCTATAATTTCAAAATAATATCGATGACCACTGTATATTATCGTTAAGGTCCGTTTACACTAGCAAATTTATCGCGCGACTTGAGCGGCGATTTCAATGGCGATTTTATCGCGACCCAAATCGCAGCGAGTTGCACTAAATTTCGATCATGTTTGAATTGGCGGCGACGTAGCTGCGATCATCGCCGTGAAATCGCCATAAAATCGCCGCTCAAGTCACGCGAAAAAGTTGCTAGTGTTAACTGGCCTTAAGAGGAATGAAGCGGGAGTTAATGAAGGTTGCGGTTACTTCAAATATCTTATTACCATTACAATACAATGAGGAAACCAGCTCAGACTTGACGATACGGTGGTGGTTCAGATCGATCAGCAAGCATATTAGAATAAAATGTATCACAATTCAGTGTTCAGTTTTATTATGATTCGGTTCAGTAATCAACCGAATTAATTATAATTAATAATTGTATTTTTGTTCAGCTCAAGGATGACGGCGAGCATCCTGTTAGGCAGTTGTGCGTAGACTTTTGTATATTTTTTAGACTTTAAATTTTCAAGAATCTTCTTCGTTATCCCCTCAATGCTTAATTTATGTTTCTTTCTTTATCTTCTCTTGTGATTCGCACTCATTTTCTTTCAAAACAAGTATGTACGATAGTGTTCTTGAGCATATACTACCGACTTCCGTCCGGAAAAAAACAATAGCTAGGTCCCAGTCTCTCTCGGTTTGAAATCAGTCAATTGTACACAATATATATGTTCATGTGTTTTCCTTTTGTACTTTATTCTAGCCTCCGTTTCCGTACCTTTAACTGCTGCTGAAGACGCGGAAACAACAAAAAACACTGCAAGCTAGGACGAACGGAGAAAGTTTGAAGGTAAAGATTGAAGGAAATCGAATTATTTAATGTAGCTTTTAAACAAAATTTGTGTTTTACCCATATTGTACAGCATAATTATATGATCAGAGTAAAATCAAGAAATACTTTTACTAGTATTTTCAAAGTTTCGGCAATTTTGAAAACACTCATAAAATTTTATAAAGTGTTTCATTTTCCCGGGTCCATTACGATTACGACATTCGACATGAAAAACTGTAAAACCGAAAGAAAGGACCTTTTACTGCGAAAATTCACTAGTTTATTTTATATTTTATATGAAATCTTATAAAACTCATGAATAATTAATGAGGAAAACACAATAGAAATCATTGTCCGTGGAGGAGGTTGTATATCTGATACAAAACCGTCCTGATTTGCATAAACTTTAACTCCAATTTTCTCAGCCAAATTCAATTTTATCTTTAACATTTTAGTAGAACATGAATGTACACACCTAGACGTTTCATAAGTAATATACAATATTCGTGTCCGTGTTGTATCAGATATACAATCACTCGCCTTCGGCTCGTGGTTGTATATCTGATACAACACGGCCACTCATATTGTATATATTACATAACTTACATACCTTTGAAAACTAATTTTCGTGGAATTTACAGCCTGTTTTACACTTTTTTTTACAGACATCACAAACATTTTACACACTATGTATACTGATATATATAGACTACAATTCATAATAATTTATAATCTTTTAACTTTATATATATAACGCGCATTTCCCATAAAGATGATCAAATTCAATTCCTATAAAAGATAATAAAATTCTAATTCCTATAAAAAAGATTTTTTTTAAATTCTATGCATTCTATCCTAAAAAAGAGAAGCGGTGTTCTAATTCATGAAAAAGCTAAAATACTAAATTCTATCAACAAAATGCTAACAGTCGTATATTTTCGATCTAAGTAAGTCGTACTGAGTATCCAAAGTTAAACTTTCGATATATATATTTACATACATTTTACATGAACTTTACAAGCTGTGTAAATTGGTTATTTTTTTCCATATGCGACTGTTGGCTAACGAGGAAAAAAATAACGAAATACAAAGTTAACAATTTTTTTTAAGAACCTCTATTGGATTGATTTAAGGGGGGACTTACCTATTTACCAGCCACGGTTGCTATGGAAAGGATTTAAATCTCTAAAAGGTTTTTCTTATATTATAACTTCATAGATAAAATCAATTTGTGAAATGGATAATTTTCTGATATGTGCGATGACGTCATCTCTCTTACGCAATTTATGACGTCATAGTTCATTAAAATTTAAAAAACAAGCGTGCATTTGGTCAGATTGACTCAAAAATAGGCGAAATCATAGCTGACATGAATTGAAACAAAGTTAAGCATTATTTTTTAAAACGGTGAAAAGGCCAGGCTTCCAAGCCATGTTGAAATGTTTAAATGTAAATATTTTCCCACTCTCTTAACGTAGAGTAAAATCCATGCTTAACTTTGTTTCAATTCATGTCAGCAATAATTCCGTTTATTTTGGGGTCAAACTGACCAATTGCACGCTTGTTTTTTAACTTTTTATGAAATATGACGTCATGAATGACGCAAGAGTGATGACGTCATCACACATATCAAAAATGGTCCATTTCACAACTTGATTTTATCTATGAAGTTATAATATGAGAAAAACCTCTTAGACATTTTTAAATCCTTTCCTTAGTAATTGTTGCTGGTAAATAGGTAAGTCCCCCCTTAAGTAAATGTTCAGTGTTATTGATTGAAATTTTGCACAAAAAAAGGCCTAAAACCTTTTCTTTTTCTCGATATAACACAGTTATAGTAACTGTCGGAAACAAGCACTACAACTCAATCTATAGATTCGGATAGTAATCATCTAGTAACTTGATAAAAAACTAACGCTTCAAGAGTTACAGTCGATATCTTGTTTACAATGTACGTGAACAGCTTTTTCCATATTTAGGCATAATTCTTGAAACGGAAAAATTGAAAATGGAACTACTTGAGGTAGATGACGCTGATGATGATGAATAGCTCAAGGATGACGGTGAGCATCCTGTTAGGCAGTTGTGCGTGGACAGACTTTTGTATATTTTTTAGACCTCAAATTTTTGAAACGAAAAATTAAAAAGGAAAAATTGAGATAATGATGATTTTCGAGCCCTTAAATACCTTCAATATCTTAAACTTCCTTGGGGCGGGGTAAATGAGATGCAAGTTACGATTCTCAATATACCGCGAAACCGGTATTTGCAAGTTTCCCGTTGGAATTTAATTGTTTTTTAATTGCCGTCAGTCAAAAATATAAAAGGTACCGACTGATTAGTTTTGATTGATGGCAGCGAAAAATCAATTTCTCAGCAAGCCGTCGAAATGTCTGAGTTCGCAGAATATTGAGAATCGCAGTAATTATACAATTCATAACAGAATCACAACTTGGTATGGTTTTTCAAAACAGCATAGGATATGATGAAACTATCATTGATTCCTGTCACGATCCTTCTGGTGGCGTTACGCTCTCCTGTCACGCAAGCTGTCAATTCGTCGGATAGCGGTGACGGGAATGTATATCGACTGAACGTCGTTCAAGATGTCTGTTTGGAGCGAGGGAGTACTAACTTTAATTACCTTCAGTACTTGATAATTGGCCTTTTGCGGGAGTTCCCCAAGAAACGTTCACTAATCCAGTTTGAAAACATGCCTGTTGCATGCCCTACAAACAAGATACGTTGGGCCAAGATGTACATTTACTACGTGTACGCTCACAAGGCCAGCTGGCATTCTGCTAGTTCGAGCCCCTACATCTCCCGTCCAATCCAAGTCCACCTGGTCAAGAAAAGTTGGCTTGAAAGCCAAGCCACGAGTACAAGGCGTTTGATTGGCGTTAATTGGTCCAAGCCATGGCTTGATTTGAATGATACTGATGCTGAATCTGTACAGCAAGAATGCGCGACCACCATCTACGCCGACCATCCAAAAGGCTTTGTTGAGTTTGACGTCACCCGTGCTGTTCGTAGCTGGCGTAGAGGTACGCCCAACCATGGCCTGTTGCTATGGGCAACGGATGAAAATTTGAACGGAAGAGGTCTACGTTTCTGGAGTAACGCCCAACCTGATCGCACGAAACATGGATTTATTCATGTCATGTGCGATTACTAAAGGTCAGTTAACAGGTTACGAAGCTGTTCCGAAGCTGTTCCGAATGTGTTCCGAATTGTCTGGAATAAAAATGTTTGCATTGAATAACAGCCTCATTAAAATAATTCATTCTTGAACATGTAAACAAGAAATAAAATAAAACCGTTCAAACCTTATTGAAATAATCAGGAGTTTTTCATTTTTTTGCAAACTTCCAGAATCGATGAAGGTTTCCCTGTCCCTGTCCCTGTCCCTGTCCCTGTCCCTGTCCCTGTCCCTGTCCCTGTCCCTGTCCCTGTCCCTGTCCCTGTCCCTGTCCCTGTCCCTGTCCCTGTCCCTGTCCCTGTCCCTGTCCCTGTCCCTGTCCCTGTCCCTGTCCCTGTCCCTGTCCCTGTCCCTGTCCCTGTCCCTGTCCCTGTCCCTGTCCCTGTCCCTGTCCCTGTCCCTGTCCCTGTCCCTGTCCCTGTCCCTGTCCCTGTCCCTCTTTTTCCCAAGTCCCTGCGATTAGAGAGTTTGACTATTCAAAGCCCATTTAGATTGGTAATTATTAAATGCCCTGGGGATTAATGAATAAATATATAAAGGAAGACGTGTCCATGTCCCTTCCCAATGCACTTAAAACCGCGCGCGCCATGTGAATTCCAGGTTGGGAATTCACATGAAAAAAACAAAAAGAAACTTTTTAGGTGATTCTGAGGCTTGCATGCTGCATTACCTTTGGGTGTTTATCTATCGGCGGAGTTTTCCTGTTGTCATGGTAACAGTCAAAAAAGAAAAGTTCAAGGTGATTCTGAGGTTCACGTGCTGCATTAGATGATAGTCGTTTCTAAAAAAAGATTGTGTTTGCCTTTGGGTGTTTATCCATCGGTGGGGTTTCCCTGTAGTCATGGTAACATTCAAAACATTAAAAAAAAACATTTTAAAAATAAAGTTCGACGTGATTCTGAGGTTCACGTGCTGCATTAGATGAAAGTCGTTTCTAAAAAAAGATTATGATTGCCTTTGGGTGTTTATCCATCGGTGGGGTTTCCCTGTAGTCATGGTAACATTCAAAACATTAAAAAAAACATTTTAAAAATAAAGTTCGACGTGATTCTGAGGTTCACGTGCTGCATTAAATGATAGTCGTTTCTAAAAAAAGATTGTGATTGCCTTTGGGTGTTTATCGATCGGTGGGGTTTCCCTGTCGTCATGGTAACAGTCAAAATATAAAAATAAAAAATTAAGTTTGAGGTGACTCTGAGGTTCTGTATTCGCTTTTATCACGCGCGCGCGGCGGCTATATAGTTTGAAACAATAGGTTTTGAATCCCTTGGATCTCCTTGTCCTCGCTTTGAGGCGTTTTAGAACATTCCGAACAAAGGTTTTTGCTCTCGTGGGAATAAACATGGCCGCTGTGAGATTAAAGCCCATTTTAAGAAAGTCGTTTCTTAAAATGTCATCTTGCCCTTGGGTGTTTATCCATGGGTGGGAAATTCCCTGTCGTCATGGTAACAGTCAAAACATAAACTTTAAAAAGAAAAGTTCAAGGTGATTCTGAGGTACTGATTGCAATGAAAGTCAAATAAAAATAAAAATAAAATAAATCTAGAATAAAAATAATGCTTGCCTTTAGGTGTTTATCTATCGTCATGGTAACATTCAAAACATAAAGAAACTATAAAAAGAAGGGTTCGGGGTGATTCTAAAGTGCAGCACTGGATGAACGTCGTATCAAGACAAGCGTGAGAAGACATTTCTAAACAAGGAAAGTGCAAAATTATCACGAGAAACAAAATTAATGGTAAGTTTATAGTAGAAAACGTTTTGAATTAGTGAGAATCCGTACAATATCAGACAAGGAGAGGCATGAAGGGTGAGAGCAATATATCAGTGAGTATTTTATTTTATTAACTTTACAAGTAGATACAATTTGAGGGCATAATCAATAGGGCATTAAAAGTCCCATGTAAAGACTAGCCTAAGAGTACATACAATTTTTGACTGGTTCTTCTTTTTTCCATTAGTTTTTTTTCTGGATTTTCGGGTTTCCTCCCTTTGAGAACCAGCAGCTCTTTCGCGTTCGAACTTAACTATGAAACGCACGACAGGTATCTTTAGCTACTGATTATTAAGTAAGACTGTGATTACTCTAAACTTCTTAGAAACTTGGTACCCAACGTCTGGTACAAGGTAGTACTCGAGTACAGTACCTGTGCTTGAATTTTAGCGTGGTTGCTTAAAAGATAGCTTTGTTCACATTAGTACGCACCAAGGATTATACTCTGGAACTTTTTTTATTTATTTTATAAAATATAAATTCAATTAGAGAAGCCGTTATTTTGGATATGAATGGCCAAATACAAAGTGCGCGCTCGTGCTGTGTGCCCTCATAATGCATGCGCTCCCAGCCAATCAGAGGGAAATTAATAAATAAAAAAAATATTAAACTCGATTTTTTCTCGATTTTATTTTCACCTTTTACTTTTATCTAAATTGGGCTCCCTGTGGATAAAGATTGGGTACCCTGTGGGTACAGGATAAAAGAATGTGGAAGAGAGTAACAATTTGGAATGATTTTAACAATATAGGATATGATGAAGCTATCATTGATTCCTGTCACGATCTTGGTGGTGGCGTTACGCTCCCCTGTCACGCAAGCCGTCACTCCCTCAAATAGCGGTGACGGGAATGTCTATCGACTGAATGTCGTTCAAGATGTCTCTCTGGAGCGAGGGATTACTAACTACAATTACCTTCAGTATCTGTTAGTTGGCCTTCACCCGCAGTACCCCAAGAAACGTTCACTAATCCAATTTGAAAATCTTCCTGCAGCATGTCCCGTAAACAAAATACGTTGGGCCAAGATGTACCTCTACTTCGTGTACGCTCACAAACCCGGATGGCATACTGTTTCCCAGTCTCCCTACATTTCCCGTCCAATTCAAGTCCATCTGGTCAAGAAAACGTGGTTGGAAAGCCAAGCCACGAGTACGAGGCGTTTGAATAGCAAAAATTGGTCCCAACAATACCTTGATTTGAATAACAACGACGCCGAAGCCACGCCTCAGGACTGCCCGACCACCATCTACACCTACCGTCCAAAAGGCTTTGTCGAGTTCGACGTCACTCGTGCTGTTCGTAGCTGGCGTAAAGGTACGCCTAACAATGGTCTGTTGCTATGGGCAACGGATGAAAATTTGGCGGGAAGAGGTCTACGTTTTGTGAGCAACAACGATCCTGATTCCAAGAAACATGGATTTATTAATGTCATATGCGACTACTAAAGTTCGGTTAACAGGTTACGAACTTTTTCCGAACCTGTTCCGAAGTGTCTGCGATAAAAATGTTCGCATTAATTGCCAGCCCCACTAAAATAATTCATTCTTGAACATGTAAACAAGAAATAAAATAAAGGAAATTCAAACCTTCATGAAATGATCAGCAGTTTTTCAGTCTTGTGAACTATATATATATGGGTATCTCAACAATGGCAGCAATTCGCAAACGCGTGCATATAAAATAGCGTATACTCTGTAAAAATCATTCGCCACGCGCCATTGAGTGTGGGAACCCTGTGGTACCCCATTTCCCCTCTTGAATATTCCACAGGGATACCATGAAATGAAACTTAACTGGAAGATATTTTTTAGATCTATTTACGTGTTCTAGTTATTATATATCCGAAGTTTTCCTCCCTCTTATTTGGGGGGGGGGGGGGGGGTTTAAATTCGTTATCACTAATCACTGAGGTCCAGTAATTAAGTAATGCGTTACGGTCACGCGTCACATCACTTTGGTCAGCTAGACTTATCAAGCATTCAAATAAAGCCCCCTTTCTGCACGTCGCATCGGAATACAGCTTAATAGACCCGTTGCAGCACGTCGGAATGCAGCTCAATTTGGAGGGCGAAACAAAAGAATTTTGATCTCCTGAGAATTGGAACCTTTTGTTTTACCCTCCAAATTGAGCTGCAAGCAAGGGGTCTATTTATAGGACAAAACAATAGGTTACAATCCTCAGGAAATTGGAATTCTTTTCTTTCGTCCTCCAATTTGCGCTGCTTTGACGTCACGTGAAAGGGGTCCATAAACAACTCTGAATGTCTCACTGATAAAGTTTCATGCAGAACGTTTTCATCCATGTCTAGTGCTTAATTTACTACACGGAAAACCAATATATTTCAGCAATCCAGCAGGGCAAGGAACCACTAAATTCAAGGTATGCTGATTCACTTTGTATATTGTGTTATCTCCTAACTCTCGATAAAATTATAAAATTATAAAATTAAAAAATTATAAAGACATTGAAAGACATTTCAAATTTACTTTAAAACATCATTATACTGATCAGTTTCTTATAAACTTCGTATTTTCAGGTTGTAACAAAAGAAGTGTAATTCAGTGTAAACATGCTGTGGCAGATCGAAGGGATGGTCACAGCTCTGGTAGTGAAGGTCTTACTGAATGTATACATACTAGTTATACAATGGTTTATCGTGGCATACCGTGGAATATCCCACGAGTCACTTTTAGTTTCTAGTATACACACGAGCCTTTTATTTAGGCGAGTGTGTATACAAAGAAAATACAAGTGACGAGTGGGATATCCACGGTATGCCAAGAGAAACCATTGTATAACCATTTTATCCCACACCATTGAAAATACAAATGCGTAGATTCAACGCGCAGTGCATGATGGGAAGGAAGAGTGAAATACCGACGAATATACAACGGCTTTCCTGCTTTATGATTGGCTGTATTTTCTATGGTGTGGGATAAAACTATATATCGCTAGTTTCGTAGAAATACCCTCTTGTATGTTTCACGGGGATACCAATGAATTAAAACCAAGGCTAATAAAGATATTTCTTTAATCTATTTCGGTGTTCTAGTTATATATCCCAGGGCTTTCTTTCCTCTCATTCCTTTATCTATAAAAGCCATTATCACTAATCACTGAAGTCAAGAGACCATGAGGGACCTGTCCTTCGTGGTTTCTTGCTGAAGTCCAGTGAGTGATGCGTTACGGTCACGCGTCACGTCATCTTACATTATTTCCGCATACTTCCCACATGTCAGACAAGCTTTCAAGTAGTGCTTCGTCCTAAATAAATTTGAATGTCTAATAAGGTTTCACAAGTATTCATCCATATCTAGTGCTTTATATACAGGGGGAAAAAACAATTTATTTCAGCGATCCAGAAGGTCAAGAAACTACTTCAGGTATGCCATTCGCTTTGTATGTTGTATCGTCTCTGTAGTGTGGTCTTAGCAAAGAGAAAGATTGTCCGTCTTCCCAGATGTCGCGCGGACTAAAGAAACTGTTTTGCCTCGTGTACATACATGGTGGTTAGTATATGAGCGTCATTTGGTGCATATTATTAATACATTGCCTTTTCTTGACTGTAGCAATGGCTTCAGATGACAATACATCTGTGTCATCTTCAATTGAACATGAGTTTTCAAGTCCCTGGGAAGACAGTGACCTCGTTCTTGTCGTCGAGGATCAACAACTCCACGTTCATCGGTTCATACTCAAGATGGCGTCACCAGTATTCAAAGCCATGCTGTCATCTGATTTTAAAGAGAAAGAGGCAGCTAAAATCCCGTTACCAGGGAAGAATGCTGATGACTTCGTTGTCCTTCTAAAACAGATTTATCCCCAGTTCAACCGAAGTTCTATTACACGTGAGTTATATTCATCTAGGGCTTGCATGGTCTGCCCCTCTCTAAAACCTCCGAGTTACCTCATCTACAAATACCAGGCATGTGTTTACGAATTCAGAGCTCAATAGGTCTTTCCGGAATTGAGGAGGGGACTAGAGCCGAGTGAAAATATTAATTTAATTAAGAAATGATCCCCATCACAAAAAAGATCATACCAATATTGGGCTACCTGTGGTATTATCACCGAGTTTGAGCATGTTGGGGTGCATGAATACTTACTGAGTAGCAAGCTTGTAAAAGTTGCAAAAGGAGAAAGTATGGGGTTTGAGGACAGCGTACCCTAAAACCATACATTCTCAATTATTTTTATGATTGATGCACGTTGCAAGCATTCTAAAACTCGGCAAAATTTCATTTTATAAATTAAATCATATAATAATTTTAGTGGGATCTTCCTACTGAAGTCATAAAACCTGTCGACACTGAGTTGAGCCTTCAAGTTTCTGATTTGAAATTTGCATAAACTCACTATGAACTAAAGGTTGCCATTGCCACTTACCAAGCCGCCGTCCGGGATGACAGCCAGGTTCGTGACCATGGGAACTGTCACTCAAGCCCACTAGGCGGCTGTCAGTAATGCAAATATCCTTCCAGTTGATAATCTCACCTGTTCATGATATGTACACATAACAGATTCCAGTCAATAGAAGAAAGAAACAACCGTTTCCTCTTAATTTGTTGTATTCTTTTATGTCCTTGCAGTGGCCAACGTAGAACACATCTACAAACTCGCAGACGAGTACCAAATTGAGAGTGTATGTGTTGCATGCCGGGAGGTCTTAAAATCAGTCGAGAAAACAAAAGATAACGCCATGAAAATACTGCTAAAAGTACAAGTATGTCATGCCGATGAAGCACGCCAGCAGTGTTATGATATCCTGCAGCAACTGACCCTGGATGAGCTGGGAAAAAACGAGTGTTTTGGAGAACTAGATGGGCCAAGTGCAAAGAGTATTCTCTTACCGAAAGCAAGGCGTCTTGAAAAAATTGCTCAAAAAATACCCCCCAACATTTTAGGGCTATTTGGCTGGATATTCTGTTTATCTCGCAAGTTAACTGAGCAAGGAGACTCACTGAGCATGACAGAGTGCAGTTTTCACAGTCGACCATACGGGTATCGCGATAAAACATTTTTTCCGGTTGAAGTAGTTAAATGTAAGAATTGTAAAAATTCCTTAAGGGAAGTGTGGAAAAAGTTTTCCGGCACTTTCGGCAGATACTACAACAACGGTACTGGAATATATGTTGACGAAAATATTGTAGAGCTGTTGGAGGAAATATATACAGTTCTAGAACCATAAGCAAATTTAGTTTATTTAGCAAGTTCAAAACCAAGCCAATTCTATCGCTTTAAATAGGACATGTGTTCGGTAATTTCAGGCGAGAAAGTTGTGCGCATGCGCATGCTAAGGTCCCGTCCACAGTAATGCGTTTTTCTCGAAAACGAATACATTGAAAACGCTCTCCACAGTGGAGGCATTTGAAAACGGAGACCTATCGTATTAGTGTGGACGCGAATCTTTTGATGCGTTATATATGGTATAGAAGGTTTGTTCCTATCAATAATCAACTAATTAATTTATATATATCCTTTGGAAAAATAACGCAAAACGTTTTTTATCGACTTTTTCATCTTTAAAAAAGTGATTGGTTAGTAATTGGAAGTAGGAGTGCATTTATTCATGCATCAAAATTGCTGTACTTGAATTGATCAGTAATCAAGTTCTTATGAGGGTGGGTTAGGGGGTACGTATCATGACCCTCTACCCAAGAGGGTCCTGAAGGGGTAAAATGGGAGCTGGGATTCGCTTTTTTTGGGCTGGGAAAATGGGATGTCATGCACTGGGATTTAGTCATTAGTGGGATTGGGATTTTGCAAAATCTCTATCTCTAACTCAATAACTCGGACTGAGATTTTGTATGACTGCATAGGACTGGGATTTTGCAAAATTTTGAGCTGGGAAATGGGATTAGGACCCCCCCCCCCCCCCCCTTTCAGGACCCTCGGCCCAACACCCTGGGTACGCCCCTGCGGTTAGAACACTATAGTGCAAAGTTAAACTCATTAAAAGCACAGTTTTTTCTCTTAATTAGTTTAAGTTTTCAGTTTAGTTGCTTTGACCATCTAAAACAGTATATTTAAGAAACTATTTCGTTTCACACTTGTTTTTAAACCGCTCTACTGAGGTCCATGCGAATTGGGCTTCTAGTTGAGCACAGATAGCATAAGGTAGTGATCTAGAATAGGCTCAAAAAGTCGAAAATTCGGGAAGCAGGAATTTTCCTCCTTACAACTCAATCCCCCTCTGCGCCACTATCCAGATTATGCTTTTTTGGTGAAAGTTCTCTTTCCATCGCGTCATAAACAACCAAAAAAATGAACCTTAGGAACTATACTATTGTTGTATTTTCAAGTTTTATAGTATTTTTATCTTTTGAGGGTTATAAGTTAGATAACTGAGAGGTTAATTATGTTACCCTCGTAAAATAATGATTAAATAAATAAATAAATAAATGACTGACTTAATTCGGACCACCACTGACCAGTGTAATCGTGATACCTAGTTTGTAGTTTTAAAAATCTATGGAATAAAAATCAGTGAAAATTCTATTGTTTTCTATTGTTTAATTAGCACTATTTCGTACTATTTACAGATTTTCTCGTAATCCCGCATTTCTATTCTTTCTATTACCGCATTTCCACCCAAAACCGTTGCCCTCAGAATTTACTTCAGCCCGAAAACTGAGAAAACTAGCAGAACTTTTCAACACGATCTGGACTCTACTCAACTCTTTTCATGCATTCCAAGATAATAAACGTCTTGCTCTATGAAAAAAAAATCTGATAGAAATTCCACGCGAGCGTATAGGGTTTCCCGCTCGAATGTGTTTTCTAGTCCTTTCTCGATGAAGGGCATTTTGGGCTATAGAAACAAGTGTTTACCATATCGCTAGGCAGTGGCGTAGCGAGGACCCAGGATCCAGGGGGGCAACTAGAATAAAAACCAACTACGGCAAAAATTTGGAGGAGGGGGCAGCTGGTCGCCACTCTCCCTACGCCAGTGGCATTGACATCATACATCAAAGAAAAAAAGGCTTGACCCGAAAACTTTAGGCGGGCGGCGGCCCCTTCTCACCCACCCCTCGCTACGCCACTGTCGCTAGGTGAAATCGATTCTAGTGTTGGTTAGGATTAGGGTAAGGTTCGGTTAGGTTAAAATAACTACCGTCCGCTTCGCGCGCAAACTGTAACAGACACATTCGAGCGGGAAACCCTATACGCATGCGTGGAATACCAGCTCAACCGAACACACGTGGGGGAGGAAAGAAGAAACTTTAGCTGAAAATCACCGCTAAGAAATCGAATTCAACCGAATATTTTCCTAACACACCGTAAGATTTAACTATGAAGTATATTCTAGTAACCGGTGGTGTTATCAGTGGTATTGGCAAAGGAGTTATTTCTAGCAGTATTGGCACTATACTCAAAGGCTGTGGACTCCAAGTCACTTCTATAAAGATAGACCCTTACTTGAACATCGATGCAGGGACCTTCTCTCCTTATGAACACGGTGAGAAAGCTATTCCTCAATCTATATTAACTTTAGTTGAATACTTTTGCATGCTGGTTCTCTGTGGAGAGCAATTCAAAGTATTTTTTCTCGCTTTTGCTCGACTGATGTCAGACCATAATTTGAACTTTCAACATTTCGAAGACGACTAGAATTGACTGGAAAGTTGAGGTTTGGGGCTAATTTAAATTTTATTTGGTAGCACATTTATCGGAATATTTTGTAACTATGTTTTTCTGATAAAAAATATAGTTTTCTCTTAAAGAAAATTTGGAAATAATGCCTCGAATATTGATGTTTTGACTTGAATTATGAGCCAACTCAAGCATACGCTAAGCACGCTTGCATTTTGTGCATGTTATAATATTTAGAATGAGAATAGTTTATGATTGTAGTTATAATACACCCTTTAGATACAAAGAATATAATAAAAGTGTACAGGGAAAGAATGAGAATTAGAAGTTTTATGAAACACTGAAAAAAAATGGTGCAGGAAATATTTTTGTGATGGGCTTCCTGTGGTAAACAACTTCGTCTCCCCTCCTCAAAGATGTTAAAAATACTTAAAAAACATAATTTTGGTTTGTTATAGGTGAAGTATTTGTGCTTGATGATGGAGGGGAAGTGGATCTCGATCTTGGGAACTATGAAAGATTTCTGGATGTGACTCTCAAGAAAGAAAATAACATAACTACTGGGAAAATCTATCAAAATGTCATCCAACGCGAGCGAAATGGTGATTACTTGGGTAAAACTGTACAAGGTGAGATATAACTAAGGGATTGCACTTGTTCAGTTTGACATTTTGGGACTGGAATTTCTAAGTGGTGAGGATATATTGTGTAGTTCCAGAAAATATCCATACTCCCCCACAGGGATAGGAATTTCCATGGGGCTGGGAAAGTCTGAGGAGGGTATATTCTTGTACTTTCCTTCTGTAAAGTACTTGGAGAGACCAAGAGCTCTCGCCTCTCACCAAGGTGACCGAGGTTCGATTCCCAGACTCAGTGTTGTATGTGAGTAGAGTAAGTTGTTTGTTGGTTCTCTCCTGTGCTTCAAGGGTTTTTCTCTGGGTTCTCCGGTTTTCCTCCCTCCACAAAAATCAACTTCTAAATTCCAATTGGAATGCAGTGGCGGAAGAGCCACTGTTAATTCTCATTTTTTTATTTTTTTATTTGTTATTCATTTATTCATTCATTTATTCATTTATTTATTTATTTATTTATTTTTATGGATTACATGTTGTGATATCACCCTCAAGGAGGAGGGCTTTGTATAATGCCTGTAGCTGCACAGTATTAAAATATAATATATTAATTATTTCCTTGTTTAGTTGTACCTCACATAACTGACGCTATTCAGGAATGGGTCACCAGAGTGGCTAACTTGCCCATATATGATGGAGGACACGAAACTTCTGACGTTTGCATCATTGAGGTCTGTCTGTAAGCCTTAAACAAGATAAGATACATGATGAAAAAAAATGAATGGCTGAATATGATGACCAGCCACATCAGACTCATGGACATATGAGCATTCATTGTGACTGGTCAAGAAGACTGGCCCCATAACAGAGCTTTCAATAAAAGGCGGCTACTGGCGGTTTATCGCTGGATACTTCACCTTAAACTGCCGGCTATTTTGACAAAAAATTAATTCATTGCCAAATAAAGTTACGGCCCCTTGGGGGATATGGACCCCTACTCTTTTGGATTGACCGTCTACTCCAAATATTATTGAAAGCTCTGCTATAAGAACTGTTTGGCCTGACAGGTGCCAATTTTGGCTATTATTTTGTAGTCTTGCATTCTTTCATTCATCCATCCATCCATCCATTTCTTCATTCATCCATTTATCCATCCATTCCTTTATTCATTCATTTCTTCATTCATCCATTCATCCATCCATTCCTTCATTCATCCATCCATTCATCCATCCATTTATCTATCCCAACCACCGGTCCATTCATTCATCGATCCATCCATCCATTCCGTCATCCATTCCCTCATCCATTCATCTATTCATTCATCCATCCATTCCTCCATCCATTCTGTCATTCATCCATTCCTTCATTCATTCATCAATCCATTCCGTCATTCATTCATTCATTCCTTCATTCATTCATCTATCCATTCCGTCATTCATTCATTCATCCATCCATCCATCCATTTCTTCATTCATCCCTTTATCCATCCATTCCTTTATTCATTCATTTCTTCATTCATCCATTCATTCATCCATCCATTCCTTCATTCATCCATCCATTCATCCATCCATTTATCTATCCCAACCACCGGTCCATTCATTCATCGATCCATCCATCCATTCCGTCATCCATTCCCTCATCCATTCATCTATTCATTCATCCATCCATCCCTCCATCCATTCTGTCATTCATCCATTCCTTCATTCATTCATCAATCCATTCCGTCATTCATTCATCCATTCCTTCATTCATTCATCTATCCATTCCGTCATTCATTTATTCATCCATTCAAACAAACAGTGAGTCACACGACAAAGCTAGGCTCCAACTTAAGTGTTTGTTTCCTTTCCCTGATTGATCTATTCCTCTCTTACAGCTTGGAGGTACTATTGGCGACATTGAAGGCATGCCCTTTGTAGAAGCCTTTCGTCAATTTCAATTCAGGGTTGGCCGCGAAAACTTGTGTGTCGTCCATGTGACACTAATCCCAGCGGTAAGTTTTCCAAGATTACAATATACTGTAAAACCCCAGTTATAAGCCAGTTATACACTGTATGGGAAGCATGAGTGGTGTAGCGGTGAGAGTGCTTGCCTCTCACCAATGCGACCTTGGTTTGTGTCCCGCTCAGGTCGGTGTCATATGAGAGTAGACTTGTTTGTTGGTTCTCTCCTGTGCTTCCAGGGTTTTTCTCCAGGTTCTCTGGTTTTCCTCCCTCTGCAAAAATCAACTTCTAGATTCCAGTTGGAATTTCAGTAGATGAAAATCTACTCTGTAGAGATGCCACTTTTAATTCCCATTTGTTTACTTTTTACCATAATTGTGAAATTTCTCGCACACTGATTGGTAGAAAGCCGTGGTAAATAAGATTGATAGTTGATTAAATTTTAGTTATAAATTTCTTTTGTTTTATTTGATCTTCAGCCTACAGCCACAGGAGAACAGAAGACCAAACCAACTCAGAACAGTGTTAGAGAATTAAGAGGACTTGGGTTGTCTCCTGACCTGGTATGATTCAAGTTATGTTACATATTAGTAGTTATCCCACACCATAGGAAATACAGCCAATCAGAAAGCAGGAAAGCCGTTGCATATTCGTCGGTATTTCACTCTTCCTTCCCATCATGCACTGCGCATTGAATTCACGCATTTGTACTTTCTATGATGTGGGATAAAATGGTTATACAATGGTTTCTCGTGGTATACCGTGGATATCCCACTTGTCACTTGTATTTTCTTAGTATACACACTTCCGTAAAGGCTCGTGTGTATACTAGAAACTACAAGTGACTCGTGGGATATTCCACAGTATGCCACTTGAAACCTTTGTATAACTAGTATGGTTTTGATGCTTGCAACTTGTCCTGCAATAATCTTACAGTCAAAGAACATGAAGTGTGCCCCCTTCCCTAGACTAGTGAAATTTGTTCATTATTTTGTTTTGTTATTTCTCCCATTTAGATCATGTGTCGCTGTAAAACATCCATCTCAGCTTCTGTGAAGGAGAAGGTTTCTCTTTTTTGTCATGTATCACCTGACCAGGTTTGTACCTTCAATTTTATTCAACCCTGAAACAACCTCTGGGCTGATCTAAGTCAGGGCATGGCTAACTCACAGGTCAAACCCTTGTAGAGGGAAGAAAACCAGAGGAAACTCCATAATCTTCGAATGAAAGACAAAACAGGCAATTACAGCCTGCATTTTTAATAAACTAAAACTTGAAGCTATTTCCCTAATATTTGTCATTTGTTTCTAACAGGTTATTGATGTCTATGACTGCAAGTCAATATACAGAGTTCCTCTTCTACTTCATGAACAAAACCTGGTCCAATTTTTTGCTAGACGATTGCACATTGCTCTGAAAACTCCTGGCAGACCAAAACACTTCATGCAGCACTGGAGAGAATTGGCTGAACGGTTAGTTTCTCTATTTCTTCCCAGGTTTCCTTCCTTCCCTTCCCTTCCCTTCCCTTCCCTTCTTCCTTATTCCCTTCCCTTCCATTCTTCCTTATTCCCTTCCATTCCTCCCTTCCATTCCTTTCTCCCTCTTTCCCTTCTTTCATTCCTCCCTCCTTTCTTTCATTCCTCTCTCATTGCCTTGTCTTTCTTTTTCCTCCCTCCCTCCCAGCCTTTCTTCCTTCTTTCCTTTCTCTCTCCTTCCCTCTCTCCTCCCTCCCTTCATTTGATTTTTTTCATTTTCTTTTTAAAATACCTCTTATGAGTCAAGAACCAAACACTTCTAAATCATGGACAACCCCTAAAAGCATTTCTAACCAACTCAAAACTGCAGTACTAATCTCTATTATCAAATCAGTTGATCAAAGGTAGTATTTTCATCCCACAGGGAAGAGCGTGTTCTTGACATAGTGAAAATAGGGGTTGTTGGAAAGTATACTAAATTAGAAGATGCCTATCTGTCTGTGCTAAAGGCTCTCAAACATGCTTCTCTACACTGCAACAGAAAACTAGAAGTAGTGGTAAGTCATACTTCTTAGATTTCCCTTGAAAAAATAAAATTTGAATTTGAATAAATGCGAATTAACAGTGGATTCCACAGAATGGCTCAAAACCATGGACTTGAACCTGGGTCACCTTGGTTAGAGGCAAGCCCTCTCACCCTCGCTTCCCACCCTCACTTCCCAAATTATGTTACAACAGATCATTTTTCTTATGTTTTTATTATTTTCTTCTTTTTTTTTCAGTGGGTTGATGCTGAAAACCTTGAGAAGGAAACACAAAAAACAAATGCAGTGGAGTATCATTATGCATGGCAGAAACTCTGTGGATGCCAGTAAGCACTTTTTTTCCAGGGCTCAAAACAACAGCCAGTCATACGCTGGTCAAGATGTCCGGCATATGATATTTTGTTTTATTTTGTTTCAATAATGACCAGTCAACATGTCCGTTCAAAACCATATTTGACCGGTCGAGTACCAAATTTGGCCAAATTTGATGTTGACCATTGACCGGCCATTATTTTGAGCTCTGGTTTTCTGAAGCCTGGTTCAAAAACATTTATAAGTATAACAGTATACATAAGCAATCATGTAGAGTTTGTTGGGTCTCTCCCTTGAGCTATTGGAGTAAGCACTTGTTTTCTGAAGCCTGGTTTCAACGCATTTATACTGTAAGTATAACAGCATAAACGAGCAAACAAGTAGAGTTTGTCGGGTCTCTCCCTTGGGTTATTCTCTACATGTAGATTCTCCAGATAGTTTTTCTTCCCCCACAAAACACTCTAATTTCCAAAGCAATCTGTTAGTTAGCTGTGGCCTTATTCAAATCAGCATAGAGGTTGTTTTTGGTGATGAAAAAGATTCAGAGCATAGTTAGTAACTGTACTAACTTTAACATCTTTTCAATACTGTTTTCTTGCACTTTTTTGCAAAGCTGACTGTAAACGCAGTTTCACTTAAAACATAGCACAGTTCCTGACCAATCAGAGCTTGCACATTAAAGTATCTAAGCATTTAATTTGTTTCTAAATAATGTGTTGGTTTTGTCTGACAGTGGCATCCTTGTTCCTGGTGGATTTGGAAAAAGAGGAAGTGAAGGAAAGATAGCAGCTGCTGAATGGGCAAGAACCAACAAAATACCTTACTTAGGTAACCATGACAATATTCAAAAAATTTAGGTTATCAAATGTGGTGTAGTGGTAGTGAACTCGCCCTTTCTTCTCTGGGATCTAGCTTGGCTCCCTTAATATGAGGGTTTTTCTCAGTTTGTCCAGCTCTCCTCCCTCTACAAAACCTAAAAAGCTAAATTCAAAGTTGTTCTGTGAGTTAGCCATGCCCTGATTTAGATCAGCCCAGAGGTTGTTTCAGGGTTCAATCTGTGAGTTAGTCATGCCCTGACTTAGATCAGCCCAGAGGTTGTTTCAGGGTTCAATCTGTGAGTTAGCTATGCCCTGACTTAGATCAGCCCAGAGGTTGTTTCAGGTTCGATCTGTGAGTTAGCTATGCCCTGACTTATATCAGCCCAGAGGTTGTTTCAGGTTCGATCTGGGAGTTAGCTATGCCCTGACTTAGATCAGCCCAGAGGTTGTTTCAGGGTTCTATCTGTGAGTTAGCCATGCCCTGACTTAGATCAACCCAGAGGTTGTTTCAGGTTCAATCTGGGAGTTAGCTATGCCCTGACTTAGATCAGCCCAGAGGTTGTTTCAGGGTTCGATCTGTGAGTTAGCCATGCCCTGACTTAGATCAGCGCACAGGTTGCTTCAGGGTTCAATCTGTGTGTTAGCTATGCCCTGACTTAGATCAGCCCAGAGCTTGTTTCAGGGTTTGATCTGTGTGTTAGCTATGCCCTGACTTAGATCAGCCCAGAGCCTGTTTATAGAGGGGTATAGATTAAAAAATTATTTCTCTTTAATGTTTGATTGTTTCCAGGTGTCTGTTATGGGATGCAACTAGCGGTGATTGAGTTTGCCAGAAATGTTCTGGGATGGAAAGGTAATTGTAGTGTATTTTGTTGTTTTAATTCAGGAAAAATTGCAAACTCATACTCATGTCAAAAAAACTTTTATCTTTATATTGTTAAAGGGTTACAGCTGTAGTTGCTCAGAAAATTCTCAGGACTTTTGTCTTGAAGCTATTGAAGACCAGCTTGTTGTTAGTAGACCAAGTCTTTATGTCTCTACCTTATACAGTTCTCAATTTGGGTTATAACATAACAGACACCAATACATTAACAATTCATGATTGTAAGCTGCATGGCTTCTAATAGCACCTGGTTATTCTGATGCTCTTGATTGTGCACTCCTTCCTTCCCTTGTATCTAGACGGGAAGCAGCTTGCATTAAGTTTATTAGGAAGATGGGTTCCTCTTCTCCCCTAAACACCTTCATCTGCCCGCAAACATTGCACCGACTCTATTACCTTCGCTCGGGTCATAATGCAGCTAGGAGAATTATTGGCAACACCTTTAATGATTTTTTTCACTGTGTGCTATCAGAATTATTTATCAATATAGCAAGTAATTAGTAAATATTATTAATATATTATCATTATTATTGATATTTAAATATTTATATATTTATACTTACTGTAAGAGACAATTTTTTTCCTTTACTGTGTTATGTTTATATTATATGTTTTCTTTTTGCTGACCACCCTTGTAATTCAGTTTTTTACTGCAAAATGGGTCAATAAACGATTATTATTATTACTATTATTATTATTATTACTATTATTATTATTACTACTATTATTATTATTATTATTATTATTATTATCATTATTATTATTATTATTATTATTATTATTATTATTATTATTATTATTAAAGTCCTACACTGGTCATAAATGTCAAGTGCATTTAGACAATTGTGAAATAGTGTCGCACTATATATTATTATTATTATTATTATAACATCATTCTTGCAAGAAGGTTTAAAAGCTATTAAAATATAGTTTTAAATAACATAAATAGCATCTTACAGAGGTGCAGTGTAGATGTAAAAGAGCAGCGGACCCAGAACTGATCCCTGAGGAACACCATAATTAAATCTGTCATTTCAAGAGCTAAAATCATGCCCATTTTGTATTTGTAGAAGCAAATTCAACAGAGAATGACCCAGACACCAAACACCCTGTGGTAAGTGGAAAACAGAGCACTGCTACTATCAATGTCAAATTTTAACTTTTTTTGGACTTTAATTTATCCTCTGACCTAATCAAGGGTACAACTACCTCAAAGATCAATTTAATAAAAAAGAGAATAGTTGGTTTTGGAGAGAGAGGAAAACCTTAGAATACCATCAAATCATGCCAGGGAGAAACCCAACTCTGCATTTTTCTGATCTATATATTTTTCCGATCTTGCTCACCAGTGGAGTTCCAAGTAGTTCGGTGGTTAGAGCAACTAACTAAAGAACCTACTGTAAGGTCATGGGATTGTTTCCCATCTGGAGCTCAGAAATATGTTCACTATTTCCTGTCACCACACTTATTTCCCATACATTTTATAACATATTTTCAGGTTATTGACATGCCAGAACATAATCCAGGGCAGATGGGAGGCACCATGCGACTGGGTCGCCGTCGTACAGTGTTCTGTAGTTCTGTAGAGGACAGTATTGCAAGTATGTTTCTTAGTTCATCATGTTGGCTGCTTGGCTAGTGGTATTGGTGCATGTTTTACTTTGGCTTAGTGGCATTACCACTAAAATCATTGCTACACGCCCGACATTGTTGTGCGATTTTGTCAATTCTCTTCTGTCAATCAAACCATTCAGAATTTATTTGAGTCAAGTGTTTGGATCTTCAAAATCAATCCAAAATCATCTGAAATTATAAATTTCTACAGATGAACTCATTCTCATGCATGGACTTTGAACAAAGGATTTTGGATTCTAAGATGCTTAACTAGTAATCAGATCATCAAAACTAGATAAAAAACCATAAAGTATCAGTATTCTTTCCTCAATTTTCTATATAGACATATTTCTTTGAGTTTCCATCCAAACACTTGACTTAATAAATTCCGAACAGTTTGATTGACGGAAGAGAATCGGCAAACTCGCACAACAAAGTCGGGCGCGTAGCAATGAAGTTGGTTGTAAAGGATCACTCATTAGAAATCACTAATTTTCTGTGCTTCCAGTGATTATTTTTTTATTTTTAATTAGAAAAACTGTATAAAAATGTCGAATATGTTGAGGAAAGACACAGACATAGATATGAGGTGAGGACGTCATACAGAAAAAAATAATCCCTCTTAAATAAATAAATCCTTGTTTTATGAGGGTAACACTTAATAGCCAGTGGCTAACCAACCTGTGGCCCTTGTTCCATGATCAAATTGGAATTTAGAAGTTAAGTTTTGTGGAGAGAAGAAAACTGAAGGACCTGGAGAAAAACCCTCTAAGCACAGGAGAGAACCAACAAGCAAGAACTACCCACATGATAGACCCCTTGCAGCACATCAGAATACAGCTCAATTTGGAGGACAAAACAATAGATTGCAATAGACTTTTTTAGCTTTGTATACAAATTGTCCATTTCAGACCACGACATTCCATTGAGAAATGTTCTTTTGTTGAAATATTTATACATGAAAGAATCAACTCCCAAGAGTGGCATCACGTGGTCTGAAATGGGAATAACAAACAACAAAGCTACTGTAAAAAGTTCTATTCTCAAGACATTGGAATTCTTTCGTTTTGTTCTCCAAATTGAGCTGTTATGACGTCACGAGTCAAGGGAGTCAAGGGAGCAGCGAGAGACAATGTATTAACAGCACACACCACCCCTGCTTCCCTTACCCCTGCTTCCCTTACCCCTGCTTCCCTTACCCCTGCTCCCCTTACCCCTGCTTCCCTTACCCCTGCTTCCCTTACTTCCCTTACCCCTGCTCCCCAAAACAAAACAAGAGGTTGATCCCTTCCTTCGACAAGATCAATTGACCCTTAATTTTTGCAGGTTAATCCAGCTAAGGTGGATAATTTTGAAGAAAAGGGAATGAAGTTTGTTGGCAAAGATATTGAGGGTGAGAGAATGGAAATAATGGAGTTACAAGGTGAGTCAGTTATGAAAATGTTACTAACAGCGCTTCCCAATCACCTGCATGAAATTGTATAGTTTGCTGTCACAACAAAATTGGCTTTGATGGACATCAATCAAGGTGTTCTACGACATTCAGGGCACATGCCTTGATAACTTTGTGTTTTTTGAAAATGTCATGGAAAGTGAAGATATCCATATTGTATGGATTAAGTTTTTTTCTCAAATTGTTTTCCTTTCTTTAGATCACCCATACTTTGTTGGTGTACAGTATCATCCAGAATACATAAGTCGACCACTCAAACCCTCCCCACCCTACCTGGGACTTATTTTAGCATCAATCGGAAAACTACAACAGTACATTGGAAGAGGATGCAGACTATCACCCAAATGTAGCATCAGTGAAGATGAGAGTGACAGTGATGTTGAAACAGAACTCAATAAATTGCCAGAATTCAACTTGTAGTTTGAAATAGATAGTTCATATTTGACAGAGCTTAGGCTAAGCTATTTTCCATTTCCAAGTCACATCAACACAGCCATGTTTAACAAAAGATTTCTTATTAGCATCCCTTGTTAATACCACCAACATGTCTGCAATGTTTTTGTCTCGACTCTCCAAAAATAGAGATTTTTTAGGTGCATTCACATCCAAACTTGATGGGCCATAAAAATGAAGAAAAAAAATACTTCTAATTGTATTTTATTTTGTTATGAGAAATATTCTTAAATAAAAGATAACAAATCAAAAGTAAAGTTGACAGTGTAAAAATAATTTTTTTTGAATTTTTAATAAAAATTCAAAATTTGCTTAATGTGGCTTATCAAGCTCCTTGGATGTGTGTGCAGCCTTCCTTAGAATATTTTCTCTTGCCTATGCAAATATCTAACCAAAGTATGTGCACTGTATAAATTTGTAAATAATTTGATTTAATTTGCACTTTAAAGTCAATGATTATGGCCTTTTTTTTTTTTGCTTACATGTTGTACATTGTTTAAAAGGCTCAAGTTGCCCAAAGTTTAATCTTAAAAAAAAACTACAATTTAGTATCTTAGTAGTAAATATGTTACATTATTAGAGCTTGGAGAATCCAAAAAAATTCTCCAAAAAAAATCGTTAATCTGTAGTAATAAACCCTTTAAGCTTATAATTAGGCTTAATGTTTTGCCATTTTTTCTCAATTCAGACCATGTGTCATTATCTTGAGGATAAGATTCTTTGTATGAGTTGTATCCATATTCATATCTTCTCATGTGCAACTGTTAACAAAGAAATGATACTCTAGGGAATGACGCATTGTCTGAAATCAAATGGGGAAAAACACTGCCCAAAATAAAGAAGGCTATTGAAGATTCCAAAATAGTTCAAAATATTTATTCTTCAGATAATTTTTTTAAAATAAGCCCGATTTTAAGTTCGCTGTGTACCTAGTAACTGCTTTAACTTTCTTATTTTGGAAACCAAAGCTCTACTTCATGTCAGGAATTGATAAAATAGACTGTCGTATGATGTGGACATATTCTTTTGATACGTTTATCACCTGTCATCATATGCTATCTGACATGAAGTTCTCATGCTTTGATTTGTTAACTTTTTCACTACAAGTTGAAAAATAATAAATTTATACAATATGTATTAGTTAGAGTCGCATACTATGAAATGTCCCATACAATACCAAGAATGACTATTGTATACTTTACCATTAAAAATACCTAGGCCTGCATTTATAGTGAAACTGAAAAGACTACAATAATCCCTGACTAAATACCCCTGGAATACCCCAAATCATATACAACAGCTTTTCAGCATTCTGATTATCTGTATTTTTAGTATTTATAGCATAAAATAAATATACAACTATGTCAAAAAAGTTTGGTGAAGGTTTCGTCGCATGTCGCATTCACATCAACCATGGTGCTTGGTATGCAACATGCAATAATACTGTCACCAAAATTATTTGAAACAGTTCTAATACAACCATTATACAGTCAGCTTTCATTATTTGTATTTAGCAATAATATCGATTAACTTTGTTGTTGTCATACTTGAAAATAATAAAGAAATGGCAGAATCTATTTTGTGTGTGTGAATTCAAATTTTCTAGGCTCTCTATTTATATTTCTAGTAGTGATTTTAACTGGCCTGTGAAAAAATGGTAAGCATAATACATAGTAGTCAGGGGTGGATCCAGAAATTTGCAAGGGGGTGTCCGAAATGAAAAAAATGATGATATAGTGACGATCTGACTTATTTTGTACTTACATCTATTTGGCGGGTGTCCAGCTAGTGCACTGCACGACACTCCGTGGATCCACCCCTGGTACAGTAGTAGACACTAATTTCATTTTTTTCTTTAAAACTTTTTTACTTTGACTTTTAGTCACTAATATATATATATATTACATAACTCTGTTGCACGGGCCAAGTAAAATCATGCTAGCTGCTGGGCATTAGTCTCTGTATAAATTCCAGAATGTACATTTGAATTCTTGTGTCCTCTGGATTATTTGTGACGAAAAACAAAGGTACCCCTGCTCTCTGCAATGTATAAGAGAAATATAGCAATGTTTATTTCTTGTAAAGGTTTCACTCCCCTCTCATGCTTTCTCTTGAGCCACTTCACAGTATTGATAGTGCCTAACTGTGGCTACCCAATTCAATTTTTTACAAGTTAGCCAATCAGCAAACGAGAATTTGTACATTCTCACGTGAGGTCAAAGTCATGTCAGCAAAGAATTTATTTATGTTTGCAACAGAAAGGACCAAAAACATGCCAAGTTGAAATAATTAGGCTAATATGCCTCATTGAACAACTTGTAAAAAATTAATTGGGTGGCCATGGTTAGGCATGTCGCACTGTAAAGGAAATCTAAGTATCTTACCTCAAAAGTTGCTTGTTGGTCACAGACAATCTGGTCTAATTCCAGGACTAATTTTTGATCCAACTGTATCATCTCATTGTCAAGCTTTCCCTCTAGTTTCTGAGGCAAAATGAAAATATGGTGTAAAATATCCCTGCTAGCGAGAAAACATCAACTAAACCTTAAAATTTCTTTTCAAGGAAGGACCTATATCTTTAACCAACCTCTTTTTCTTCTGAATTGTCTCTTTCAACCACTGGTAGATTGTGAGGTCTTTGTTTACAATCTTCAATGTTTTTATTGTGTCTTTTGGTCATTTCCATTCTCTGAGCTGTAAAGAATTATCACATTGTTACCACTAGTAAAATGTCCATGCAGTCCCATAGAGGATTGGGATGGTGTGTTTTCAAAAATATCATCACTTACCCCTCTATACCTGTAGTGGGAAAGCATCTTCTACCCCCTACCCTTTGGCCTTAGACTGCAAACAGTTGCTCTATTTTCCTTGGCCACTGTCTGCTGTACATGTTGTTAGGTTTGCTTGGCTGAGGGAGATTGGTTGTGTGTCAAATATCCCCAAGGGAGGGGGCTTGGGAGGGAGGAACCTTGGTCTCTATTGGCCTCTACTTCTGGACAAAACACCATGTGGTTTTCCCCCAAACAGTTTTAACCTCCCACCCTCCTTCCCAAGTCAATGTAATTTCCCCAAAATCATGCTGACCCTCAATGCTGTAATAAATGAAAGTTGCCAGAAATTTTAAAATAAGAAATAGTTTACCCTTATGAGAATTGACCAGCTTCATTCTTTTGTTCAGCAGGTTTCTTTCAGTCAGTTGTTGGATATCTTCCAGACCTCTGACAATGTCAAACACTGTTCCATCAAGAAGAGATGTTGCAATTGCAGAAAGAATGTCAAAGGTCAATTTACTCTTGGTATTCCTGAAAGACAATTTCCTCATAAATAAACAGTCTACAGTCATTGGACACTGGGTTACTAAACATCGGAGTACTATTGAAGGGTTTTGAGAGGTTTGATATCCTAGTACTATCTTACTGCAGCCTTTGCATCTTGGTTTAAGAAATGGACTGTGATTGGGTGGAAAATGTTAATGGATTACTGGTTCAAGTCTGAATCATTACTTCTCCATAAGTTTTTTTCTGGGTTTGATAAACAGGATGCATTCTGGTCTAGCTTGGGTATAGACAAATATATCACACAAGGCTTGATTAACAAAATATGTTTGTTTATTTGTTTAATTGTTTGTTTGTTTAAAACTAAAAACCGTTTTTGACAGTGGGTGAAAATCGATGAAGACTTTAGAGAACAATAAAAAGACGTAATATTTTATAAGTTTAGATAGTTTATTCCTTACCCAGGCAATTCCCTGACCATAGCTTGCAGCTGTGTAACATGATAGGCAACTTTTCTGCTATCAGCCTCTCTCTTTCTTTGCTGTTCTCTCTTCTCTTCTTCTTTTCGATTCATCTCGTCTCGGACCGTAGCCAGCAAATTTGAATCGATATTAGGAAGATAGTTTACCCTAGGCGGCCTGTAGCCCCCTCCGCCACCATAATACGCCATTTTAAGTACAATTTTTTTACAATTTTTTAGACAAAGGAATTTTTTGTTAAATTTTGTTGTTAAATGATGAAAATAGTCAGGCATTGCTTGATGAAGGACGCGCTGGACTAAAAACTATACTAGTTCTCAGGTCTCAGGCTCTAAGGAGTAAGCACAGGCAACCCAAGCAATGTTCTGTACTTATATCAAGATAGTCGACAAAACTCAAAACATTATGAAACTTAAATTTATAAATGATAATTATATAATCTTATCTGGTTCTTAAGAAATTTTCTCTTGTGGCTAGATGATCATTGACTAAGCAATCTTTGTGATTTGTTCTTATAGTTTGGGCTACCTGTGGAGTACGTACCCATGATCCCTCGCAGGCTTAAGTAGAAGAACATGGCCGCCATGTTTCGAAAATCTGGGAAACGTAATTTTAGAAAAAAGAAACTAGAACTACACGAAGAGGAAGATGATGCAAACGAAAACCAATCCACAGAAAACATTGATACAAGTAGTACTGGGAAATTGCCTGAAAAAATAAAGAGTAAAGCCAAGATTGAGAAGATTGCTTCAACAAGTTCTCTGTTGAGTTTTGACGACCACGAAGATGAGGAGGAAGTTTTTCAAGTTCGTAAATCGAAGGAAAGTCGGAAGTTGAGTAAGAAGGCAAAGTCAAAGAAGGAAACGGTGAAGGATAGGAGTAGAGAAGCCGAGAATAATGGTGGTGAGTCTCCAGAAAATGATGACCCTGCAGACACAAAACTTGCAGCTCTGCGGGCTGAACTTAATCAGATGTCAAAGCTAGACGAAGAAGAAGACGATGATGGCGAAGAAAGTGATAATTCTCAAGAGAATGAAGAAGCGAGTTCAAAATCAGGAGCTCCAAATATGCAGCATCAGTTTAATATACCAGATGCTGCAACCATACACGCCTTAAAGAAGAAGAGAGAGATGGCAAGACAGTTTGGTACCGGACAAGACTTTATTCCCTTGGACGACACTAAAAGGTTTAGTGGTCGCTTTGATTCAGCTTCACGTTTAGTGCGGGAGGATGAAAATGACGGAAGTGATGACGATGACGGGCCTATCAGTTTTAATGTTGTTAAAACACAAGATAACTTTTACGTGAAGGATGAGGATGGCGAGAATGAGGAGGGTGAAGAGGAAGACGATGAGGAAACAAAGAGATGGGAAAATGAACAGATTCGTAAAGGAGTGTCTGCATCCCAGACCCAGCAAGACAAAGAACAAAGTTATGGAGTACAGAATTTTTCGACTTCTCAAGAGAGTTACCAACAAAATTCATTATTTAACCAAAGCATTTACCCATTCGGAGGTGGATTTGGTCAGGAATCAACCCAACAGAAATACAATGGTACAACAAATCTTCATGAAAAACCTAGGTCATTAAAACCCCAAGTCGTTACCATGGAAACAGTCTGGGATGCCATGAACAAGCGATTAGAATCCTTAAATGAGGTTCATCGTGGGCATTGCATGGAGCAAGATAAGATCATAGAACACCATAGGGTGTCAGAAGAGAGTATTGAGAAGCTCTTACAGCGAGGTACTGAGGCGGAGCAGCAGTATGGGTTTTACCAAGAGATGAGGGGGTATGTCAGGGACTTGATAGAATGCCTTAATGAAAAGGTGGGTGATATAAGCAAGGGTGGATGGAACAGGGCTTGTCATTCCGACGCCCTGTACTCCTGCTGCCTGTTTGTAGTACTTGACTACTACCTGTAGTATACTTGAATTCATGGTTCATAACCAGGAATATGGACTGGTTTATGAAGATGGATTCAAACAGTGATTGATGGATGCAACTAGTTTAAATACTGAATATTACATACATGTTTGCCCATAAGCTACAGACAATCTAAACACTATCGTAAAGTGTACTGTATATACTAGTAAGGGCTCCATCAAGGTGGGAAGCAAAGCTTCTTCATTCTGATGAAGGCACTGAGTCACCAGCACAACCGAAATGTCAAGTACTTAGATCATTATTTCTAGGCATGAAAACTGTAAAAACTTTTGTGTCTATCACACATAGAAACCTCAAAAGTGCTTTCTTGGAAAAATTACATCTGAAACACTAATTAAGTAGGCCTCAATTACCGTGTTTAACCAAGCTGTGTCTGATAAAATATAGAGTGAGATTTGGTAGCAGCTCTCTCACACAGTGGCTCTTCAACTGATGTTGTTTCAATCTGCCTGTCTGTCCACATGTCTTTGTCTGTCTATATATATATGTCTGTCCATCTTCTCTATGTGCATCTTTCCATCTGTTTCTGCACAATCCATGTATATGTTATGTCTGTCCATTTATGTGTCTGTCTGTCCATTTGTGTGTCTGTCCACCCATGTGTACGTCTGCCAATCTGTGTTGCTGTCCATGTGTATCTTTGTCTATTTGTATGTCTGTCCATGTGTGTGTGTATCCACCCATGTGTGTCAGTCTAACTGTTTATCTGTGCACCAATGTGTCTGTCCATCCATATGCATGTCTGTCGATCTGGTATTATTACGATTTAACATCCTTGTTTTGTCTGCCCTATAGGCTCCAGCGATAGACGCAGAAGAAAGATCCATGAGTGATCTGTTGAAGCAAAGAGCACAGCGTTTTGTAGAAAGACGACAGGAAGATGTTAAAGATCAAGCTGATGAATTTCTTTCCTTACAATCTGGTAAAGATCTTGTTTTAAGTAAAAACAAGTTCAGGTTGAATGTTTCTAAGTTTGCACTCCATACTCAAAGTTGTACTTGTACACTGCCTATAATGAGGAATCAGCCAGCTGTAGGATTGCAGAAAGGATTGTTGTTGTAATTTGAGCAGTCCTCGACCCAGTTTTAAGAGTCAAACAGTATATCCTGTAACGTCCGTAACGCTACTTCCTACTTCTTTAAAAATACAGTTTCAAAGAGTCAAAGGATACTGATTATACCAGAGATTAAGCTCTGACTACTCTGATATTATAAATATTTAAGGCAGCAAAATTGCTTTTTTTTTTTAGAAATAATCCATGAATTAAGTTTCAAAATATTGTCTGAAATGTAACGTCCGTAACGAAGAACTGCTCTTAAGCACATTGTGATTGGTCAGTTGGTGTGCACACCAGACACCTTGATAGCAAAGAAGTTCATTTACCTTATCTTTCTTCCAGGAAAACAAAAACAAGATGTCAAACCAATAATAGATGAGTTTGGCAGAGACATGACCATGTATGTGGAAGAATGCAAGAAAAGAAGAGCAGCAGAAAGAGAGGGAAGAAGAATGAGACGACGAAGAAATAGAGAAATAGCTGGGACTAATACTTCACATCATGAGGGAATGTCTACTGATGAAGAAGAAACAGAAACAGATTCACGGCAGTTAAAGTCTGAATCAGGTAACCTTCCCTACAGATTACCAATTTTTCAAAGCTATTTAAAACCGGAATTTTTTTTTTTTTGAACTTTTAATGCAGCATTACTTTATGATCATAAAAGCAAATTTTAGAGTGCTTATCATGTTTCTGCAAACTGGGCAACTTTCAGACCTCTGGGATTTTGGCTTTCAGTGACCCTTGTACATTTGATGGACGGGATTCAACCAAACATCAGAAAAACTGCATCATCTAGAGATGTTTAAGTTGCAGAAATATGAAAAGCACTCTATTTTGAAAGCCATTAACATATTTTATTCTTTTATTTGTTTACATATTCATCATCTCAGAGAGAATCATTCAAGAATCAAGAACATTATTTGAAGATGTTGTAGAGGATTTTACCTCTGTAGAAAAAGTCAAATCAAAGTTTGAAAAATGGAAAAATGTTTGTGGAGATAGCTACAAGAATGCTTACATTTCACTCTGTCTTCCCAAACTCTTCACCATGTTTGTGCGTATTGAGCTTCTCGGATGGAATCCATTGAGTGTAAGTTACCGTATGTTTGGAGACTAAATTTCAGCCCCCTCCCCAATTTCCAGTCTTATACATACTACTGTATAGTTTGGTTGAATGCTGTTTTCCTTGAAACCAATCAATCAATCAATCTTTATTAGGGTTATTATACAGATAAAGACTTTGTCTTTTTCCAATCTTGTCCTTAGACTAGTAGAAGTATGTATACCAAACGTAGCAATATGGGTTTATCATATAGCGATACAAGTTTGTCATAACTATTACAATGGCAATGCAATGACTATTCTTTCATTCATTTTCCATTCAGGAAGATGCTATAGACATTGAGCAGATGTCTTGGTATAAATCTCTTATTGGATTTGGCTTCCATGAACATGAAGATATCGACCCAAAAGACGATGATATCAAGATAATACCAAGCATTATAGAGAAGGCAGTTCTTACTAGATTAATAGGTATTGTGAGCTTACTGTCTTGTCTGTTTATCCACCTACCCATTCATTGATGCAGCCATTTATCCATCCATAATCATTCAACATTCATTCATTCATACAACATCCTTCCATTCATCCATCCATTCATCCACCTACCCATTCATTTATGCATCCATTTACCCATCCATACTCATCCATTCATTCAACATCCATCCATTCACTTAACATTCTTCCATTCATCCATCCGTTCCTCCACCTACCCATTCATTTATGAATCTATTTATCCATCCATACTCATCCATAACAACATCCATCCATCCACTGAAAATCCATCCATTCATTCATTCATCCACTTATACATCATTCATTTATCTATCCATTTATTCATTCGATGTCCATCCATTCATTCATCCACTTATCTCATCCATTCATTCATTCATTCATCTAACACTTATACATCCATTTAGGTATATATCCATCCATTCATTCATTCATTCATTCATTCATGCATTCATTCATTCATTCATTCATTCAATATCCATTCATTCATTTATTTATTTTAGGTTTAGTTCAGCATGTTTGGGATCCCATGTCAAGCAAGCAAACAGAAAGACTCATTCAACTTCTAAAAAATCTTTCTGATGACTTCCCTACCGTCCAAGCAGACAACAAAATCACCCAGGTAACATAAAAACATCTATCACAACACAGATAATTGGCCATGTTTGCTATTTTTAATTCTGTCTTGATTTTGAAGCTTTAGACCATGGTACCTCATGTCTAGCACAGAAATAGGATTACCAAATACATATTCTGTTGTATATAAGACACTGTACCATCCATGATGTTTCTACCCTTGTTCAATATTTGAAAGTTTTGTTAGAAGGGCTAGCCATTAAAGATTCTATATTGACTTATTCCTCTAATATTTGGAGAGGTCTTGATAGGTTTATTTATTGGTACCATGGCAGATGTGGCATATTTATAAACATTTAAAAAAATTATTTCAGTCAATTTTCCTTCATCCTTGAAGAGTTTTATTTTGATATTGATTTTTACTCTTTGTAGCAACTGTTCAGTGCCATTGTAACTTGTATGAAAAAAGCAGTTAATGATGATGTTTATGTACCTCTCTACCCAAAACAGTAAGTACAAAGCTAGAAGATGATTGCTCTTTCATTCCCCACTCCCCTCCCCTGGGGATATTAGAACTAGGTACTAATCCTCACTTGGCCAGATCCTGGAAGAAACATTTCTTCCTTTGTTCCTTGAAGTACTTTTCTTCCTTTCCCTTTCTATTCAATAAATTCCTCTTCCTTCCCTTTGCTTCCTTTATTGCAGTCTTTTCCTGTTTCTAAGTTCATATTTTAATCATTTTCTTACTTTTGAAAGATTATTAGAAAACAAAAGTTCCGGTGCACTAGAATTTTTCCAAAGGCAGTACTGGTCTTGCTATAAGGTATTTATTTATAACTATGAAAGTAGAATAACATTTGTTTAGAATTTCATGTTTTCTTTACACCCACACAGTCCAGGGGCAGATCCAGGGGAGGGGCTCAGGGGGTGCACACACCCCACCCCCCTCCCCGATCTACATTGTTTCCCTATTTTGAAGATAATCAATACAAAATAATATTTCCTCTCATTGATTCTGATGGTTATACCACTCCCTGGGCCAACTTTTTGTCCCTTCTTTGCAACTTGCAAGATGCCCGACAAGGTTTGATCAGGTGGCCCTACAGCGCTGCACCCTTCCCTGAACAAAATCCGGTTCCACCCCTGCAGTCCATCCTAATTTTTAAAATTATTTTATTTTAGCTATTTTGTAACATCTTATTATGGGATGGCCTGTTGTCTTCTGGAGCGATACAGCAATTAGCACTGGATGGATTATTGAATCGATACTTAATCTTGGGCCTACAACATTCAACGCTATATTACGACAGTCTTGAAAAATGCAAACTGGTAAGCTTTTGATGGTGGTATCAAAGAACAACTGATACCTTAGGAACGTTTCTTTGAGTAAAAAAGTGTGCAAATGTTACAAATTTCGTATAACTATAAAAATAATAATAATAATAATGAGAATTAACAGTGGAATCCACCGAGTGGCTCTTCCTCCACGGCATTCCAATTGGAATTTAGAAGTTGATTTTTGAGGAGGGAGGAAAAACCGGAGAACCCGGAAAAACCCTCGAGGCACAGGAGAGAACCAACTAACAACGTTATCCATTATCCGTTATCCATTATCCAAACAGTACCTTTTAGTTAGGCTAAACTGTTCTCTACATAGAGGTTGGTCGCTAAATAGGTGACCGTTTAAGAGGTTATATCTTAATAATTTTAATGGCAGTGATGTTATTTTTTATTTTTTTCAGATCACCAACACCATCCCCAGATCCTGGTTAACCTTACTCATAGATAGTACCTTGCCCACCCTAGAGACCTTTGCGCGGTTTCTTGTCAACTTAGCGTCCTGTTTACAGAGGTCGTGCGCTGGCTGCTCGGACTCTGAGAAGAAAAAAGCACGGTATGTAAAAATATAAAACGAGGAAAATATATGCAGAGATCTGTGTAACCCACTTACTAATACAGCCAAGGTGTCTTGGCTTCTTCCAAAATACTGATTCACGTCGTTGGATATTTATTCAAGAATCGAGCTGCCGTACATTTTTCGTAACCAAAAATATTCTCTCAGTCCAAAACCCCTAGATGAGTCTGACATTTTTCTTTTGTATTTTTAGGAGCGGATGCAAAAAAATCGTCCAACATTTAACTTCCCTCAAAGCAAAAAAAAAGGGGAAGGCAGTAGCGGCTGAATATGGTTTAGGCGAAGTTGGTGCACTCTAACGTGAACAAGAAAAGGGGTTTCTGTGGATAATGAATGCGTTTCTTTCGTTCCTGAACAACAACTGTAATAAATTAAAATAAGTTCAATAAAAAAGTAGTATTCAGAACATGTTGGTTGGTTTCCTTTTTTGTTTGCGACATTTTCCCTTTCATCTTCAAATACTTTGATTTAAAAACTATATTTTATCTCTACTTTTTCTTTGCATTCTTTCCCTTTGTTTTGATTTTGATTTTTATATGAATATTTTCTAATTTTCTCTTCAGATTTCCCTTTTATTAAACTTATTTAACCGAATTCTTTTCGTTTTCCTTCTTGTATTTTTGCTTTTTCCTTTTCCCATTTATTTTCCCGCGCTTTTTTGCGCACTCGCGGTCGTCATAGAAATGTCAATCAAACCTGAAACAGCCAATAAAATAAAAGCGCGCGCAAATAATACGTCATAATGCAGCAAAAAGTATCGATAAAACACAACTTCCCTAACTTCCTTCAAGGCCGCATGGTGACCACTGTTGTCCTAAAAAGAGCTCCCTTTTGATTGTTTTTCTCCGTAAAAACATCAAAACCTTTCACTCTGAGATTCGTGATGTTATCAACTTCTTCTGAAGGTGAGAAAGCATCGTTTTTTGGTATTTTCAGACTACTTTTTGAAGTGTTTTCAAGAGCTTCCTTTTTCTGTTGATATCCGTCAAGAGAGGAACTTTGGTTGGTTTGTAGACCAAGACCCAATGTCTTTAGTTTCCCTCTTTTCTCTAATGTTGGAAAGTTTTCTTCTTTCGAACTTTTACATTTACAGTTTTGAGGACTTTTTTCTTTTTCTTTTCTAAAAATATTATTTTTGACTTCACCGTCTTTCGAAGCAAAATCTGATCCTTACCTGGTAGCTTGTCAAGCTGAAATCTTGTTTTCGTTTTTCGTAAGAAAACAAAGTTTTTTCATAAAAAAGATATCCATTGTCCAGTCCTTACAGTCCTCATTAACTGTTATAAGGTAATTTGATTGTCTTTTTTATCCGTAAATCCCTTGAGACCACTCAACTCATTCACATAATCATCTATTTGCTTGCCGACTGAGAACAAACATGGTACTTATAATTAGTTATGATTACTTAGCCCTTTTAGCAATAACTTTAGATGTTTGATGTGTGTTGATACACGTTTATGGGCTGAAATAGAGAACATGTCACATAACACGACATTAGAGGTCAAGAACTACGATTTCAAAGGTCGACTAAAGCCAGAATTGGTCGCGAAGGACGCTAAAGTAATGGAAGTATGGCAGCACATCACAGACTTTACCGACCAAAACGCCTGCTATTCATCGCCAAGTCAATGGAATTTTAGATTTTTAGAGATCACTGGACAAAATTGTGAAACTCCTAGGAATATTGAAGAAATTTGTAAAAGAATTCCTAAGCTTAGGATTGAAACAAAAACCCGTTATGTCAAGCCACGAGTTGAGTCGAAGTTAGGGATCGATTTTAAATACAAACCTCCAAGAAAACCTAAATATGTTCCAAAACCACACAAGGAAAAGATAGTCTCAATCAAAGTTGTTGTTCCTACGCCATCAGATGAGAATTTATCTAGGAATTGTACTTGTACATGTGAGAGTTCAGAAGAAATAAGGAAACGAAATGACGACTTTAGAGGAAACTACGAAGGCCAAGACGAAGATGAAGATGATATTTCACTGAAGGAGTTGCTGGATATTGTACAAAAATATGACAAGGGAACACACAAAAATGCATCATCAAATGTTATTTGTAATCTTGTCAGAAGATTCCAAGGAAGTACTGTTTTGAATGAAGAAGAAGTTAAGAGGGTAAGTGTTGATAAAATTAATTTCTATAATTCTAAAACAAATATTTTTTAACCAGAGGTCAAAAGATTTTTTATATGATATTATTACAAAAATCTAACATAGTTGGCATTAAGTCCATTCTAAAATATAGTTAAATCATTCTCAAAGCATTATTTCTTTCATGGCTGAAATTGTATTTAGTTATCATATCTCAAAAGTAATAAATAAATAATCACCATAAAAATCTCTTGACAAATAATTTGATTAACTTTCCTTTGTTGCGACCCACAAAAAAGCCATGTTCCTATTGATCCTCAATCACATGTACAGCTGGAACTATTTTTGGCTGATGAAAGTATTTTGAGGCAAAGACACCACATGACCATATGAAATAAATTTATTAAAATAGCTTTCTGGCCTACATCTGAAATTCCGTAATAAATCGCATTTGAAGGAAAATATTTTTTAAGTTGTTTTTTTCGCACCTGATCTCAGAGACGCTGTTGGCATTTAAGGGATAACTGGAAAATAATTTTAGAAATAACAGACAAGGGAATTACCCTGTTGATTCATTAATAAAGATGATCATGATGATGGTCAAAAAAAATTATGCTTTACTGGCCACAAGAGGCCCTCTGTACCTTTAGAGATAAGGGTCATTTCTTTATTGACCCTCCCCCTTGGAGACAAGCCAAGAGAGCAAACCTTTAATAAACTGTTTGATTAATTGTTAATAGTCCATTAGTCATGTTGTCCGAGTGCTCAAGATTGTTGACTCAAACTTAAAATCCTCTTTCTTTGTTCTCAGGTGCTTAAGATGTTAGACTCTAATAACCATATTGTACAGGTAAGTCCATTAGTGCTGGACAATTCAGTACTTTTGTGTTTGACTGACACTTTAACATTAATCACTTTCTAAATCGGGACCATTTATTAGTAGTTTTTTTATTAGTCTTAGTGCAGCCTCCTCCGCAAGTGATGAATCTCTCGTAAAACAAAATGTTGATTCTACAAACACATGTAACTCTCCTTGTAATCAACTATATACATAACAGCTATATGATTTTATCACCTTGATATATACTGCGCTATTTACTGGTTTTACAATAGAAATATTTGGGAAAATGTATAGAAGAAAGTCGCAATTACGGTACTGAATAGAGTAGATTTTGTATGACTTTGAAAAGGCACAGGACACGGCACGGTCACGGACTGATTTGAGGGTATACTTTGAAACGATCATAGGCATATAAAGGGAATGGACTACTTCGATGTTACGGTGGCCATCTTGGTAAGGGGAAATATACAAAGCTTTGTTACATCAGTTAATGGTGTCGATTAACAACAACAACAACGTTAACCACAAGACGATTTAATAAGAGATGAATTAAGAAGATGGACTTGAAATGAAAAATAAATAAACGAAACTCCATATATTATCTGCAATCTTTGTTTTGTTTGGATGCCCCATAATGCCCTGCGATTCAAGATGGCCGCCGTATCGTCAAAGTAGTCCATTGATGACGTCATCTAAAATGAGAAATATTTGCAAATAAAGAAAAAGGTTTCTGATCAAGCGATGATATTTGTTCTCTTTAATTCCAGGAATGTTTATTGATTCTGATTAGTAACGTAACAAGTAGTTCCACAACTGCTAAACTGTTCTTACAAAATGATGTTCTTAATGATCTAATATACCTGGTGCTAATGGGAGCTACAGAGGACGTTCAACTACAAGCTGCCTGTTGCATGGCAAGGGTGAGTTTTGGTTGGTTTTACTGACATTCATCGTGATTATCCCTTCTGAGTTGCGTCTCCATTTGAAACTTTTAAGACAATATTAGTAATAAGAATGAGGATGACGACGATTCAAGATAATTTTGAGAAGGGTGCATATTACTGAAATGCACCTTTCCCGAATTCGTTAGGGTGACCATGAAACAATGGCTCCAAATCGAGGTTGGACTTAATAAAATGCATTAAATGATTGTATGAACACATCAAGTCCAACCTTGACTTGGAACCACTATGTGGCTACTCAAGATAATTCTGGAAAGGTCTATATCTATGTCTAAACAATAAGGTTTATATCTGTTAAAAACTAGAAATTTCTTAGTATATAATATACCTGACTCCCCTCACCCCTCTCTCCCCTACCTCTCCTTCATCCCTCCATTCGTATTCCACAGTTGACCGAACGAGAAGAGTTCTCTGATTTATGGATGGAAACAATGGTTATCTCTGGAACCGAGGCTCTTTTCGATGTTTTATCATTGGACGAGGAGACTGTGTCCGAGTCATTACGGAAAACAACATTAGATGCAGTCATGAACCTGGCAAAAAATCAAAAGATGGCTGCCATGTTAATAAATCGTTTTGATTTAACGAACATCATTGACTTGACACGCTGCAAGGTACGTCGTATAATGTTGATTATTTTAAATGAATATTTGTATAAGGCGAGATTTATCTTATTGTTCTTGCATTTTTTTTTTTTTTTTAAGACCGACCAAGGCAAAGTATTTGGATCCCCTGTAATACAGGTAAAGCTACTGACAATTTAAAAATAATTCATACCACAATCAAAATTTGGGGCCGGGGAGACCAGACAGTCCCACTAATCCTTCCCCCTTTCTGTGGATTGTTTTTCATCTTATCGTGACCGCACCCTGCACAAGTCCAATTAGAGAATGACTATGAAAAACGTACGGCACGGATCCGCGCCTTGATCGTGTCAGTGCCGTATATGAAAACATCGGACATTCAGTGCCGTGCCGTGTGGCGTGAATTTTCACACTCATACGAAATCTGCTCTAGTTATATGTATTAGAAACTTTGGATATTCCCAGTCCATTCTTTTGATAGACGGATAGGAAGCTGCAGGTTGTTATATGGTATTGGTGTATGTGGGTGTTGATGGTAATGCGGTGATGCACGGATGATGATGGTACACGATTATAATGTTGATGATGACGATGAAGACGATGAGACATAATGATAATGAGGATGAAGATAATAAGGATGATAAAAAAATGCGGCACTGGGAAAGGTGAATCCTAATTTCCTAGATCTGCTAGTGTTTGTCAACAAAATGTTGAATCTGTTTTCCTTTTCTACAGAGAGTGGCCATCAGAGTCCTCAACAGTTTACTTTCCCACAGCTGTGAAATAGTTGAGCAGTTTATTTCTAAATACAGTGAAGCTGTTGATAGAATTTTGGACATCTTACAGTACAGCTCATGGTAAATAAATTATATATACTGTGTTAATGTCTGATCAACCCATTCATGTAACTAGCAGTAGTCTTTGGCAAAAAATCTCTGGTTCTCTTTTGGGAGGGGGTTAAGAGGGAAAGTTGGAATAAAGCATTAAAACTAAGAATATGTTTCTTTAAGTTCTCAACAGCAGGAAGCAGCTCAATTTCTGTCAACGTTAACCTTATTTCCACCTGGAATTGACCCCATTATATCCCATCATGCAACAGAGCACCTCCTGTGGGCCATGACATGCTCTCATTGTAGGTAGGTCAAAATGTAGACCTTTTCTCGATCATTTGAGGGTGCATGGCCGCTTATTTTAATGAGTTCGATTTCACATTTGCGCATTAATTTTGATCATATTTGCATGGAATTCGCGCATTATAAACCTTAATAAATATTAATATTATTATTACATACAATCAAACATATCACCTACCAAAGTATATCTTCAATTGAAGATTTGTATCCTTATTGTTTCTCTTGCTACCCATTTCAGATTCGTCCGAGAAAACACAAGTAAAGCATTCAAAAACATAACACAACACTCAGACAAGACAAAACTACTCAGTGCTCTCGAACAGTTCTCCATCGCACAAATCGATCAACCATATGATTCAAAAAGAGAACTCGACGCACTCAGAGCTCAACCAACAACAACCAAAATCATCAGTGATATCCAGAAACATTCGTCGTTATCGAAACTGGAGAAAACCATGGTGGACATATTTTCTGTTCTTAGCTTAAGTTTCCAAACTGACTCATTACACTTGTGCGGAACAAGTAGAACGTTTACAAATGGTAGTCAAGATAAAGATGCAAGAAATTATAAGGGAATATCGACGAAAGGTGTTAATGAGGAGTACCTTAGTAGTTTAAGGGTGCTAGTCAATATTTTGGTTGCCATGGCGACGTTAATTCGTTTGAAAGATAGAGATGAAAACGAGAAGGAGATTCCCTGTTCATTAGGAAATCGGTAAGTTTGTTTGACTTTCGTTTTAATCTCTGTCGTATGATATGTATTTTGTCTCCATAGATGATGAATTGATCTATTTTGGTACACGTCTTTCATTCATGCATTTATTTCTTCATCCATTCACTCAGGCATTCCTTTTTCAGTATTCATTCATATATTTTCCTTTCCATTCATTTATTGTTCCTTTGAACCCCATTTTATTTGTTCTCATAACGCTACGGACACACATTACAATGTTGCAGGCAATCGATGTTATCACACGACGCAATTTGCTGCATTGCACGCAATGTTGCTGAAATAGAAAACGATCTTACAATGTTGCACCGTGTACCCGTGCCCGGCTTTATTCTCATTCTTCACGCTCTTTTGTTTACATTTTCCCTTTTTCCGAAAAATAGTAATGAGTAAACAACTGAGTGTAAAGAATGGCATATTTTTTTCATTTCTTTGTGTCTTTTATTTTTCATTTATTCATTCAGTTATTTATAATCAGTTTCCTATCTTTTCATTTTAGAGCCAATCTTAGTCTCGCTGCATTATTCGTTCAATGCGGTGGTCTACAATTCCTCAATCAACTCCAATTCCTAACCACCAAACTACAACGTGTAAACCCGCCCAGTTTCCGTGAAATTGACCCCACAACTTTACCACCAAAGGAAATAGTATCTTCAATCAAAAATACGAGATCAGAACTGATATTCACGGCTTCCGGCCAGAAGAAAAAACTCAAGAATCGTTACCCAGATTTCGGGTTTCATTCCGCAGAAATCCAATTCATAGAACAAGCTGTTGAATTCCTGGTTTTGCTAGCGCAAGTAACGACTCAAGATTTTGATCCTGCTCAAGAGGACCTGAACGTCTTAACTTCCAGGTCACCCCCTGTACTTTCTAAAAAGAGACATATTTCTTTCCGAAGTACGGCTATGGTTGTCAGGACTGCAATCAGGATGAATGGCTCAATATCTCCCAGTGGGAGTGGGGATAAGGAAGTCAACAATACTGGAAGCAAGAAAATATTGAAACGGCAAAATAGCTCGAGGTAATTATTTTAAGATGAAATAAAAGTCCCTGAGGTCGATATTCTACCTTTTATTTCATTTTGAAAGGATTGGTAAGGATTCGTTCGCATCAATAGACCTTTTATCAATCTCGTGCCCGGGTTTTTGGTCAGCGGCCTGTCGCCGTGAATTCGGTGAACAAGATGTATTATGGTCTAGCTTCGATACAAACAACACCATATAAGGTATGAAGAGCATGCTAGATGTTAGTACCGAAGCTACGCCATCTCAGATCTTGAGGTATATTCTTCGAACGTAAATTTTGTTTGAAACGAGTTCGAATTCGCCTGCCTATCAAACGTGGAAAAAGGTGAAAATTATCTCCTTCGCTCGAAGCCTTCTTACATGTTTTCAATACTGTTATTTCTAATTGCCAGATCTCTAAGTAGTCGCACGAGTCCATCAAGTATAGACAGACGGTCAACGACTACAAGCCAAGTAACCAAGTCTACCTCGACCCCTATCAAGTTAGAGCCTGGGACGAGCTCAAAGAACGAGATGATTCATTATGTGAAGCAAAGTCTTTTAGGAGCTAATGTGGCGTCACTGCTTGCTGTTTGGGTTACCTGTGGTGTCTATGACATACAAGTAATTATCTGCTTTGTTTTCCATCTCGTTCATGAAAAATCATGATTGATTTTGTTTAGGGCTTGATTGGGAGAAAAAAGGACATATGGATCAAACAAATATACCTACCTATTTATTGTGTAAACTTACTTTAAAACTGGCTTTGACTTTTTTTAACAGAAAGGTGTTATTAAAGTACTGCGGTACTTGATGCACACATACATTCCACCAAAACGAGTCGGTAGTGACCAAGCTCCACACGAGCAACCTCAGGAAGCCTGGGCCAGCAAGACCAAGAAAGCCTCAAAACCTCCGAAACCAAGTCAGCGCTCCTCTCTTGCTCAACTTAACAAACCAAAGAACAAGTCCACTCAACTTAGTCATTTGTGTGTACGTCACGTGATCAAGTACTGTGGGGCGTATCTCTTGGATCTTCTTGAGCCTCCAGCTACGGGGATCTTGGGGAAGCTGTCGTTGATGGTAATACGAGAGGCGATAAAAAATGGAGAGGTAAAGAACATCTACACCCCTAGCTCCCTGTTCATCTACCCACCCATCTAGGTAGCTTGGTATCAAGCCTCCCAACAACCTACCTACCAACCAACCTACTTACTTTTTACTAGCTACTTAGATACCTAGTCAGCTACCTACTAACCTAACTACCCACCTACGTACTTACCTACCTACCCTTACTACTTACCTACTTAGCTACCTACCTTACTACCTACCTACCTACTACCTAATCATTTACCTAATTACCTACCTACTCACCTACCCACCTGCCTGCCCCCTTCTTACTTAACTTTCTACTTACGAAATTTTACGAGTCTTTATTTTTCATTCCAGCCTGGAAGTTCCATGGCCAAATCGCCTTCTGTAGCATTTAACGTAACTCCTTTCTTTAACTTTTTTTTTTTTTCAGAACGATAGCCGACTTAACTTTGTCAGACTTGGTTGCCTGTCTCAAATAATCAATTACATCCGGGGGACCGAAGATGAACCAGAAATCCAAAGTCTCGGTTTGATAGTATTGCGAAGCCTGCTATCTAGCAACCAGGCTCTTAAGCAGCTCTTTCTAGCGCACGGAGGTATGAGCCTCGTTATGGCGCTTTATGAGTACAAAGAAGGATTGGTCAAAGAGGAGGCCGCTTCCACGCTAAAGATACTTTCTAGAGGTAAAAGACAAGTATCTCTTTATCTTTAAACACAGAAAACTGGTTTCATTCCTTTGTACAGTCAAGCCTCGCTTAACAGGGACCCTGCTATAGACGCATCAAGAGTTCCGCGCTGCTGCTCAATGCGCATGCTCAGGAGATTAAAAAGTGGGATGATATTTTGTATAATATGCAATTTTTCGGTATATTTGATTCAGAATTCGCTTAACGGTACGCAATCTTGAATATTTAGTGAAAATTGTGCTCGACAAGAAAGATACAACTAAAATATAGCATATTTTACAAATTTTATCCCACTTTTTAATCCCCTGAGCAGGCGCTTAGAGCAGTAGCGCGGAACTCTTGATGCGTGTATTACGGACACTTGTCTGATCTCGGTGATATACATACACACGGACTCCCTGTAAACATGGACACTTTGCCTCATTTTTTTTTTTTTTTTGTATGTTTTTTTGGTTTATAGCGTCTGCAAATACAGGGAATAAAGCAAAAAGCCCGGCTGCTCATTCAAAGAAGCGTTCTAGAACCCAGGCTACTGATGACGATATCTGGGATCACGTGACAAAGAAGTGGGAAGGCCAGGATAAAGTGGCCAAAGTCTTAACGAAGTTTAACGTCAGATACTAAAGAAATATTTCAAGTAGGTAGGCAATTTCAATATTCCACTTTAATATCAATTCCACATCAATATCAAGTACCTATTAATAAGTTAATGTTGCTTTTGTCCGAGTGAATTACGAGTAGTATTTCAGTAGTATCATAGAGTAATAACCATTATCATTAGTGATATCAGATATTAAGAAAACTGTTTTAAAATTTGTATTTTCTTATTTATCGTAATTTTGCACAATTCGCATGGCATTAATTGTCTTTGATGCTATGAAAATTAATTTTATTATTTTTAATCTAATGTTATGGAGGACCCTCCTGAAAAACACTTGCATGGTGGCAGAGTTATTATATTATTAATATTTATTTATTATTATTTATTATTATTTAAAATTGACTATAGCGTCTATAGCGACCCTCTTCATTTACACGTACCTTGATACTTCATGTAATGTACATTAGTATGACTGGTATGACTATATAATGAATTATATACAACAATGCAACATACATCATGTTCTTATTACCCGTTTTTAAAGTTGCGATAATTAATTTCCATAGAAAGGCTAAATCAGTTCGCAACTCAACAACGTCGCAAAATAGAATCTATAGCTCTTTGGGAAGTTTTCTTTGTAGTAGCGAAAAATTTCCGTGCTTTAATGGAATGTCGATAAACATATACCTTGATAAATCAAGAATTAATAGAATGCCATCTATCAAAAATACCGATACACTGGTAGTCCAATAACAAGTATACAAGAGCGGCACATTTACTAGCCGCGCAAATGTCGATGGTAGATTCTTTAATGCAGCTTTTTTTGACCAGTAGTTATTTTATTCCAACAGGTTAAGCAACGAGTTGATTGATACTAACGTGCGTTCAGACTGCGATGAGTTATGCTGCTGAAAAGATAATCTATGACCTTTCAGGATCGATTTTTAATTAAAATCCACCAAAAGAATTCAAGTCTCCAAGAGGGGAATTGTCAGCTATTTAAATTCTGAATAAATAGTCACTATGTTACGACAGCATAGTTGTCTTTTGCTTCCTTATTCCCCATCTTTGCGCTCTTCTCTTCTTTACCTGACGTTTTTTCACCGATGCGTCGCTTAGTCTATCGATACGATTCATGAACACATGTTGTAACGAAATGCATGAGAAGGGGCACATAACTGGGATTAGTGTGAGCCATATGGTCAAGAAGTCAGCAGATTTCGTGTACTTATGCCAAGGAAGAGACTCGTCCTATTGATTTCATCATTCCTTTAATATTAGACCGCTGGAGTTCTCACGAACACATTAGAATGAGTATTCCTTCAAACACGTACTCTTCCTAACGCTTGTTGTTTACCAAGAGCCAGAACTGACTTGAGGGTGCGATAAAACTGCTGAGACTGCTGTCACTGAGTCACATGAGATTGGATTTTCATTGTCAAGTGATTTGAAACTCGAGTATCACTTAACATTCCAAGATCTTTATATTTATGAGGAGCACAATTCTTGATAATTGTTTATCAAAAACAATACTTAATTTGAAGGACACGACGAAAAGTGAGACTTGGAAAGCTTCACTGAAACACATTGCAAGCCTGGAATTTTTTGTCAACTGATTTGAAAGTGGAGTATCAATAACTACGTATCACTTGAAAGCTCAAGAGTTTTAACACTAACAAATTGCAAAATTCTGGACGGGGTTAGATTAGCTGGTTATCAAAACAACAAGATGTATCGTGGTAACGCACCTTCGAGGCGAGGAAGGCTCCAAAAACTGAACAGAAACAGCGACTTGGTGCAAAGTAGTTCCTTGGCTAATGCGTTTTCGAGAGAAGAGAGAAACCTGGACAAGAAGCTGCAGAACTTGAATACAGAGAAGCGGCTTTCTCTGGCACAGATGGACAGTGAAATACAATTGTATCGCAAAATGAACAAAAATAAAATCGAAAAATGGGAGGATAACTGCGACATGTCGGATGTTTCGGAAGCAGGGAGCGATGATGATGATGGGGATATTCATGTAGGGTACAATATGCCTTGTTATGATTCGAACTTCAAAAGAAAAACAGAACGAGGTCCTAGAGTACATAACAGTAATGTCAATAATCTTCCTAGTAAGTACACTTCATCCTTTACGAGATTTACACCATTTGGATCTACGAGAAAAGTATTATCGGTTGTTGATATGCCCAAACATTTTCACCCTCCTTTGCGTGAAACTCACTCAGAACCGGCTCAGATAGAGAAATTTTTCTCGAGGAGATTTCGGGACATCCCGCGACAGTTTGGGACTAAGGAATCAAACACTAGGCCGCGTTCTGCATCTGGTACACAGGCCCAGGCAAAAGAAATTGAAGACTATAAACCTAGGAATCGCAGTATGTCAATTAAACATGCTAATTTTGAACATATTGGATTTTCTCATGGTGAGAACCAAGCTAAAGGATTACATCATCACATGGGTGGTCACCAAGCTACTGGACTGGGTGGTCACACAGCTAGTGGACTGTCTTATCAAATGGGTGGTCACCAAGCTACTGGACTGTCTCACCTGGGGAGTGGTTATGTAGGTAGTGGCATTGGTGGTGATCATAAATCGATCGTACATACACGGGGTTTGGCTCATGCAGAACACCACAGTGGATTACTCGGTGGACCAGATGGATTGACTCTTGGGACTCGTGTTCCCGAAGCCGGTGCCGGTGGGTTGATGAGCCGCGGGATGAATGGTCCTGAAGTCGTTGGGATGACTCGTGAGATGCAAAGTCATGACTTTCAATATAAAACAAACAAAACACCGGGTTTTTCTGTTTCATCGAAATTCAAAAACTTTATCCCAGTGTCAAAAAGTCTCGAGAAGTCTGACACGTCTAATATGGCGCTGACACCCCATTTCTCTGCCGATGGAAACCATACAACATCTTACAAAGGGCCTCAACTTAAGCACAATTCTATCGGTCCATCTGCGTTGCCTAAGCAACAGTCAAATACTGCACACAGGACTTCTGATTGGGTGTTTCAAAATAGTCCACCAAAACACCTAGGGATTCCTCTCCATAACCCAATGTTGTTTCATCCTCGTTTTCACAACAATTTGGGTTTGGTACACGAAACTGAAGCAAACACCCAGTCCACTGACCCAAACAGTTTCCATGTTTTAAAGAAATGTCGGTACCTACGAATACCCAAGCCAACCTCCCATGATCCTGGTATTGATCATGCATGGTGTACTTGAATCTTATACTCAAAATTAGAAAAAACCTACTAATGGTCTATCACCAATCGAGCCCTGTGATTGGCTGAGCTACTAGGGGTCTATTAGTGATAGACCTCTAGTAGCGAAAAGCGCCGGTTTTGAAAACAAAAAAATATATATTTAAAGCAAAATCCAAAACTTTTTGCATCCTTTTATTGGACCGATTAGTAGGTTTTTACTAAAACAATTAGACCTCTCGCCCTCATGGCCTACGAGTCAATAGCCCATTCGGCCTTCGGCCTCGTGGGCTATTGACTCGTAGACCATTCGGACTCGAGGACTAATTGTTAAATAGACTGCAATAGCTGTACGTCTATTGGCAATTTGAAAAACGAGCAAGGGACTGGGGCGAGTTTTTAATTTCAAACTAATTAGCAAAAACCTTTTTTTATTTGAGAAAGCATCTCAATAAGCCCTTTGCAGCTAATAATCACGTGACTGTAACTGGAGAGCAAAAAATCCCATTTCATAGATTCAAAACGATTTTCATTCGATTTCTAACGCCTTGGATAAAACCTTTTTCAAAATGCTGTTATACCCTCATAACACGCTTTTGATCTTTAGATACTAATCTTTTTAGAGTTTGTTTGCCTTCCAGTGGAGCCTTCCCCAAGGGACCCTGAGCTCAAACGGAAACCATTCGCTATTGAAATGATATATCATCACATGACTGTTACCTGCAAAGGGCCTATTAGTAGGTCTGGCGAATAATATATTTCAATTTGAATAATATATTTCAATGAAAAGAATTGATTAGTATCAATAGACGTCATTTCCGGTAACATCTGCATTTTGACCGGCTTGGAGAATGCTGAAGGTTGTCTATGTATCTTGTTTTGTGATAGAATACTTTGAGTTATTTTGACAAGATTTTACTCAACAGTCGCCAGTCAACCATTGTTTGCTCCCAGTCAACTCGAAAAAAGTCACGTGATTGATCGTAACGGCAATAAGAATTACAAGCAAAAGTGTCAAAAAATGTACAGAGAATGTATGTTATAAAGGCGGGAAGCTTGTCGACCGATTCCTTTGCTCGTTTTTAAAACGGTCAATTACATATACTCCGATGATGAAGCTTTTCGGAAAACATAGACCAGCTAAGATCGAGAGATGGATCACATATCCCATCTCAATAATAAATAAGCACCTTTTTGTTTCTTATTATTTTATTCATTAGGAATTTTTTCTTAGTAAAGCGAGCAGTATAAATGGCGTAAGAAATGCTAAAGCGTGTGTAAATAGTTTTAGAATACCGTATTTACTCCTTTAAGTGCTGCCCCGATTAAGCGCCGCATACGAGAACAAAATATCAAAGAGCACCGCCCTCAAATAAGCACTGTCCCCGAATAAGCGCCGCAACCGAGAGACTAAAAATTAAAAGAGCGCCGAGTAAATACGGTATTAAATAAATACGGTATTAAAAGATAATATAATCCAGGGGCATATACAGAGGATTCTAGGGTACCTGTGACCTTTGATAGTTTATTTGTATTGTGCATGCACGTGGTGATCTATGGTCTATCGAGGTCAGTTTGCATTGATGCACCTCACCAGAAATTCTGGATACGCCCCATATACTTTACAATAATATAATACATAAATTTGATACAAAATCTCAGAAAAGCCAATTAGAAAATTCGATAAAATTCTAATATTTCTTCTTCTTCTTCCCACCCTAACCCCCTTTTTGTGGCTACTGCCTCGTAAAGGCGAAGCCACTATGTCATCGGGTTGCCGTAAGCCTGAGTCCTTGAGTAACTCCACAGGAAGCCCAAAAGTACTCATTGGATTAACTTAGCAACCGATCCAACCAATCACTACCTAATAGACTAAATAAAGTTCGGAACCAATCAGCACTCAAATAGTAAAGAAATATCGCTTGGATAGTGCTGAATCACAGATACTAGCATATCAGAAGTATATTCGAATTTAGATTAATTTTTAACCAGGACAACATTCGAGAGTCTAAGTACCAGTTCTGTTTCACTCATTGGAAATCCGATCCCTTGCCTCCCCTCCCTTCGTCTCCTCTCCTTTCCTCTTCCTTGTTGAAAGCATATGTGTTCCACGCAAAAAAATCATTCTGAAGAGGATCTTCCCCACTGAAATTCTGAAGGTAATTATAAGTTGAGGTTGCAGCCATGTTAGACGCCGAGGTCATCGTGGTGGGGTGTGTTTGCTCATAGTAGGGCCGATGACTAGGATAGTAGTTTACTGGAGCATATGCAATGTGCGGCATTAGTACAAGGGGTTGTTCTATCTGTTGAGACGGTTCCACAAACACTTTGAACTGTGTTCTTCGTTCTTTTCGCCATTTCACACGTCTGTTTTTGAACCAAGTCTACAAAAAAAATATACAGTCTGGTTATTTAGGTGCTTAAGGTTGGTCGATGGGGTTAAAAATTGCGAATGAGCATGTTTTTACTGAAATCAGAATTAACACAAAACCCCTGTGTAGTGTTAGTGTTTTTTCTTTATTGCCTATTTTCTCCAGTTTTTTACCTAAGTTTTTATTTAATATCTTGAAGGATGAGTACTTTGCTCAAGGTTCAGAAAATTTGAAGAAAATCTGTGAGAGCATTTTTCGAGACATTTGATGTTAAAGTTTTGAAGCATAGAAATTTTGCAAAAACAAAACAATTTAGTAACGTCGTGGAAAAGTAGTAAATTTATCTGTTTTGAGTTCCTAATTTTATCTTAATCTGCTGGTACATCACTTTAGAGTAATGAGAAAAAATTGGAAAGAAAATTAATTCGTTTGTAGGCATGATAGGGGAAATTCGACATCGTGCGATAATTCCCAGACAACCTTAATCTGAATATCGGGCAATAAAGTAAAATTTAAATTCTCATGAAAATAAAATATTTTGATTTTTCCTCCAAAATGAGCGGCTTTGGAAATATGTTCGTTTACTCGGCCATTCTCCATTCAATAATCCTACTGTAGTTTAAAATATCTTTCTTTCTTGGTACCTTCAATTGATTCTTTCTTCACCCCTCCCTTCTTTCGTTCCTCTTTCCCTTCCCTCAATATTTTTTCCTTCGTTTCTTCCTTCGTTCGTTCCTTCGTTCCTCCCCTAGCCCTCTCAGCGGAAAAACTAAGGGATGTATGTAAGGAAAGAAGGGAGGGAGGAAAGGGTCTATTCTTCCTTCGTTTCCTCCCTCCCTTTTTTTTTACATACATCAATTAGTTTTTTCGTCCATTCATCAACTATTCATTTTTACTTAGGGCACTCTCCATTTGTCGGAACTGGCCGGCCAGATTGGTTCATTCATAAAGAGAATTCTGATTGTTATTAATCAGAATTCCTTAATTAATTCCTAAATCTTATCCACTATTATGATGGAATGTATATAAAATGTTAGGGGAAAATATCGAAAAAAGGCGATTTTCTCTTTTAGATTGACGGTTCTGGCCGGTCAGTTCCGACTAATGGAAAGCGCCCTTAGTCGTTCATTGCATTCACTTGAACCATTCCATTCCCCATTTCTATTTTCGTACTTATTGATTTTGTTCCATTTACGATTTACTAACCTGAACTACTCGGTCAGAAACACCAATCGATGAGGCCAACACATCACGTAGCTTTGGGTTAATATACTGAGACATGCTGAACGCCTGTTCCAATGCTTCTCGCTGCTGAGCAGTGAAGTAAGTTCTGCGGGATCTCATACGGGATACTTCGGAATCGCTTTCTGAAACTAAAAATAAATATTCTTAGAAATCCTTTCATCTTGGAACTCCTGGAAAAACTTTTGAAACTATCAAAATTTCTTCTGGCAAAATCTCTTTTTCCTCAAACTCCTGGAGGTCCAGGAACTTTTGGAAAACACGTTTGGTGTAGCGATGAGCTCGAGAGCGCTCGCCTCTCACCAAGGCAACCCTGGTTCGGTTTCCTGACTCGGCGTTGTATGTGAGTAAAGTTGGTTTTTGGTTCTCATCTGTGCTTCGAGGGTTTTTCTCCGGGTTATCCGGTTTTCCTCCCTCCGAAAAAACCCCGAACTGAAAATCCTAGAATTTCATTATCTAGACTCGGCAGCACAAATAACCCTGTTGTATGTATAACCCCTTATATGACAACCGATTTTGGGCTGTTCTAGTCGGTTACTTATATTGCAAGATAAAACTGAGTAGACTAGAGGAATGACTTACGAAAATATCAGGAATCTTAAATACATGAAGTTATACTAGAAACGGTACGCTCTCGATTTCAAATTAAGATATACTTTAATTAATTCATTTTCAGTAACAGTTTAAGCGGAAGATGGCGTTGCATTGTTGAAGACGTTAGGACTGAATTTATCACCAAATGGTCAAAAATTATCGTCGCTTTTTCTCTGGAACCATCCAACTTCGATTCTTAACCTCGGCTTGATTTCTTTCATTTAAAGACAATCTACTATACGAGCACGATCTCTGCCGTATTTTTCTATTCTTTATCCATTTTACTACCCTTAAGAAAAAAGGAATGCCTATACTCCACGCAAACTGACGTACGATTGTCTGCGGAGGGCGGTGAAGAAATTCCATAAAAAAAGCCTCAGATTCCGGCAATAACTTTAAATCTACTACTATAACTTTGAAACAATATTAGGGCGTTCAAACTTACCAGATTCCTCGGGTTTCGCCAAGCCTTCGTCATTACTGGCATATTTTTTTTCAGGATCAGTTTTTGAGTTTTTCAAGGGCACGAGATGACGGTTCTTCGTCTCCTTGAAGTTTACAATAAACTGCGACATAATGATAAAAAATGGTCTAAATCTGACAAGTTCGCAAAAAACGAGTACCTTGTTGTTTTGTTATCGAGCGTTGTCAGTTCAGAAGTGAATGAGTTTGTTCAGTATAACTCTTTATATACTACCACGAGTCCCTTGTATAGCTTTGTAATAAGACAGCCGGCACCTTTGGTCCGGCGCACCCATCTCTATTGGTGTGGGACTTACATGGAAACGGTAAGAACAACAAATAAATAAATAAATAAATAAAATAAATAAACAAATAAAAAAACACTGACCTGTATCGATTTTAATTTATAAAGATTTCTTATTAGTGAAAAAAAATCCACAGGACTCAGAACCTCTGTATCTATGTTTAAATCCTCAGCTTTACTCAAAATCTCTGTTTCCATGGTGACTTATATCGATTCAAATATGAAGTCATATAAAATATCATTAAGCTTGTTTCTTCAGTGTTAGAAAAAATATACCACGCCCCCAATTTGATTTCCAAATATGGTGCTTTCCACGCCTTAACTGAGAGACGATTCAGTACGCCCTTTATGAACTGGTGTGAAAACCTAAAGGCTCCGGCGAAATAAAAATATATATTGGGCGTGATGACTCAAGAAAAATATCGAAAGTATCTTAAGTATCATGCCTCTGCAAAAATGCCGAACTCCAAATGGCTTCTAATTGGTTCTCATTTCTGCTTGAAGTATCATTTTCCCCCCATTTCAAAATCTTTAATAACTGATCGATTTTGAAATTCGAAAAGCGAGACATGGGTATGCGCAGTTATCCGTCGAAGCCAAAAATCACGAAAAATATTCGGCAAAAAAAAAAACATACACAGGCCAAAATGTTGCCGCGCTCCTAGATTTCAGCCGGTCGCATTCTCAGTATTATCCCTTTCGCCGAAGTCCGGGAAATTCATAAACTCCGACTTCGCTCTCGCTCTTCGTTTATCTCCGCGGTTTTTATTCCACTAATGGAGCTAAAAGAGGAACTGATTCAAAAGAAACAAGACCCTACGGGGCAGGGTAGATTGGGTTACCTTGGAGGGACAGCTTACTTGAGTCTCCAAGAATCAAGAGAGCATAAATTAAATGAATAAATAGATAAATTATTTATGCTCTCTTGCGAAGCATAAATGAGTTTCGAAAGACAGTGATAGAACTACAAATGGGCTAACAGTATGATAACTTTATTATTCAACTTGCACATTCTTTACATTACAGGGCCGTAACCACAGTAGTCTCCTTAGCAGCCGTTTTTAGTTTTCGTTCCATTCCCCATGGTCCATTACGAGCAATGGACCGCGGGGGAATGGAACGAAAACTAAAAACGGCTGCTAAGGAAACTGTAACCACAGGGGCCGATAGCCAATGTGGTGGGCTCGAAATTTTAGCACAAAGCATGAAAAAAGCATGGGAAAGTGAGTCCTTACGCTGTTTAGGCTCCTCTAAAAATTCATCTGACAATTCCTTTGACATTTTCTATGGAAATAAAAGTAATTATTTTCTGATATTTCCTTTGATTTCCCTGTTCCATTTTTACAGGACTCAGTTCCCCAGAATGCTTTGTGAGCTTCGATGCATATTGCCTATTCGGAATTTCAGTTCTAGTAGTCAAAAAGAAAAACGGGAAATAAATGAATGTATGGATGAATGAATGAATGGATGGATGAATGGATGGATGGATGGATGGATGGATGGATGGATGGATGGATGGATGGATGGATGGATGGATGGATGGATGGATGAATGGATGAATGGATGGATGAATGGATGGATGGATGGATGGATGGATGGATGGATGGATGGATGGATGGATGGATGGATGGATGGATGGATGGATGGAGGGAGGGAGGGAGGGAGGGATGGATGGATGGATGGATGGATGGATGGATGGATGGATGGATGGATGGATGGATGGATGGATGGATGGATGGATGGATGGATGGATGGATGGATGGATGGATGGATGGATGGAGCTCTCAAACATTAATTCAAGTTGAACAAAGCATTTGTCCCTCTTCATGCACGTGTTCGTATTTCCAGTTCTTTCACATTCCAAATTGTGTCGGATTTCGTGATAGGAATATTACATACAAAATGTCACGTTCACTTTGTAGTAATGAGCTGCACATAATTTGTTGGAAACATACCCTCTTTATCGTGACACTTTCCATGCCACCAATGTTGATCACTAGTGTCAGTAATTTTGATCAAATCTCCCCTCTTAAATCCGAGTTCGTTTTCCTCTTTTGGTTCAAAGTCAAAGAGAGCACGACCGACCTGCAAAAGGAAGACAGTTCAGTGCATTGAGATTTGGTCAGAACCAGCCAGAGGTGCTTCGTCTTACCAGGATGTTCGTCTTAGAGAGATGCCCGCCTTACAGGGGTGTTCGTCTTAGAGAGGTGCCCGCCTTACAGGGGTGTTCGTATTAGAGAGATGCCCACTAGGGCTGTCCACAAGTTGCTCCAAAAAGTCCAAAAAGTTGCTCATAATTTCTTCAAAAGTTGCTCAAAAGTTGCTCAAAAAATCAAAAAGTTGCTCAAAAGTTGCTCAAAAATCTAAAAGTTGCTCAAAAGTTGCTCAAAAAAAATTCAAATTTGCAATCTATTTAATGATTTCATATTATATAATTGGGTCAGCTTTAATAGTTATTATTACCATTCCCCATTATCATCATTATTTCAATATTCGTGAATTTCGTCGGCCATTTTGTTTTCTATTTTAAATTTTCCAACCGCTGACCAGCACATGCGTAGTCAATTTACCACAGGAAGACCACTACTTCAGTGTATAATATCAAACAAAAATTACAAATCAGTATACACAGTTAAAAAAACACTCTTGTTCTGCTCTTATTCGACCTGCTGATGGGTTTGAATTTATGTAGGAGTAAAAAAGAAAACAAAAGTTGTTCAAAAATGAAAAAGTTGCTTTCAAGTGAAAAAGTTGCTCGAAATCGGAAAAGTTGCCCAAAAGTTGCCGAGCAACTTGTGGACAACCCTAATGCCCACCTTACAGGGGTGTTCGTCTTAGAGAGGTGCCCGCTTTACAGTGGTGTTCGTCTTAGAGAGGTGCCCGCCTTACAGGGGTGTTCGTCTTAGAGAGGTGCCCGCCTTACAGGGGTGTTCGTCTTAGAGAGGTGCCCGCCTTACAGGGGTGTTCGTCTTAGAGAGGTGCCCGCCTTACAGGGGTGTTCGTCTTAGAGAGGTGCCCGCCTTACAGGGGTGTTCGTCTTAGAGAGGTGCCCGCCTTACAGGGGTGTTCGTCTTAGAGAGGTGCCCGCCTTACAGGGGTGTTCGTATTAGAGAGATGCCCACTAGGGCTGTCCACAAGTTGCTCCAAAAAGTCCAAAAAGTTGCTCATAATTTCTTCAAAAGTTGCTCAAAAGTTGCTCAAAAAATCAAAAAGTTGCTCAAAAGTTGCTCAAAAATCTAAAAGTTGCTCAAAAGTTGCTCAAAAAAAATTCAAATTTGCAATCTATTTAATGATTTCATATTATATAATTGGGTCAGCTTTAATAGTTATTATTACCATTCCCCATTATCATCATTATTTCAATATTCGTGAATTTCGTCGGCCATTTTGTTTTCTATTTTAAATTTTCCAACCGCTGACCAGCACATGCGTAGTCAATTTACCACAGGAAGACCACTACTTCAGTGTATAATATCAAACAAAAATTACAAATCAGTATACACAGTTAAAAAAACACTCTTTTTCTGCTCTTATTCGACCTGCTGATGGGTTTGAATTTATGTAGGAGTAAAAAAGAAAACAAAAGTTGTTCAAAAATGAAAAAGTTGCTTTCAAGTGGAAAAGTTGCTCGAAATCGGAAAAGTTGCCCAAAAGTTGCCGAGCAACTTGTGGACAACCCTAATGCCCACCTTACAGGGGTGTTCGTCTTAGAGAGGTGCCCGCCTTACATGGGTGTTCGTCTTAGAGAGGTGCCCGCTTTACAGGGGTGTTCGTCTTAGAGAGATGCCCGCCTTACAGGGGTGTTCGTCTTAGAGAGGTGCCCGCTTTACAGGGGTGTTCGTCTTAGTACCTTGTGTTGTTTGACCATGTCCTTCAAATAAATGGTCTGAGATCTGGATACAGATGCTGCTCTGTGATATTCCACCAGCTGGTTGAGGGAATTAAACTTTACCACCCATAAGAAGTATTTTCCAGCTCCATCTCGAAGGACTTTAAAGTGTTGTACAGCTTGATTAAACCTAGTATTAAGACCAACGAATTCAAATATTTAAGGTAATATGCCTCAATTATGATTATGAAAACCAGATTAACAAAAATTAAAGCCCGGGAGCCACTTGCAGTTGAGAATTTTGGTTTTAAAAGCTATAAAAGAACAATAGGGTTGAGTAAATTATGTCATTTACTCACAATTTAGATGCTACAATAATTGATAATTTTTATCCCCCACTTTTGACTGTGAAGAAAATATGTTGCTTGGCTACTATTGGGGCCATATAGATAAGTTTAACCAAGTTTGGAGTCATTTTCAATTTTCATCGATTTTCATCCAAGTGCCCCTTTAAACTGGGGGGACATTTGCCAAATTATACAGACAAAAAAATAAAATAAATAAAAACAAACGGACGAACGAACGAATGAAAGATTGAAGTATTTTTACTTCAAAGGTCTAGTTTAGTATAAGATGTGGATTACAAGTAGCCCGAGTGAACGCCTGCTAAGCGTCCTTTCTTAATTTATGTATGAATATAACTTAGACTAAGATCAAACGTCGAATTTCACATGGGCCAATGATATCAAAGAGGACTGGCTATGAAAGACGTACGGCACGGACCACGCCTTGCTGTGACCGTGTCAGTGCCGTGCCGTGTATAAAAACATTTATTTGACATTCCGTGCCGTGTCCACGCCGCGCCGTTATCGTGCCGTGTGCCATAACTTTTCACACTCATTGTTCTCAATGAGTACGGCTCATGTGAATTTCGACGTCTTAATACTTACTTAACTGATAGAGAAAAATCACCTACCAAGTAAAAAGGTGTACTGAATTAATATCAAAACCAAAGAATATTATATTTTAATCTAAATAATAGAAGAGTGGTTGAATTTTTTACGGCTTCAAATATTGCAATCCATTTGGTAACTACAACGTTTTTCCGCACCAATAGACCTTTTTAGCTTAGGTGATTTGTTTTCTCATTTCAGTCCACGTGCCGCGTGCCAGGGAATGTCACGTGGTCTGAAATGGGAAAACATTACACCCAAGGTAAAAAGATCTATAGACCTTTCTAATTCGTTTGAAAGACCAATGGCTCCAAGTCGATGTTGGACTTGATAAAATACAGTATGTATGAACACATCAAGTTTGACCTCCACACAAGAATATCTTTTTTACCTGCAGTAGCTTCACTGTCTCTAAGAAGAAACGCCCCATCGTGCGGTTCCTGCAGGAGTAGAGATTCCGCCTCAAGTCTGCGTATCTTTCCATAGTACCAGCTAATAAAAATACTATTATTAGTATTTAATGGGAGTTGGGAGTTGACGGAGGAGGTATTCTAGTTGTGTATACAGCTATTTCAAAAAAAAAGGTTGGTGAAGGTTCTGTTGCATGTTGCTTACCAAGCTTGAAATGAATTATATTTATGTGTAAATAATGTCAGCACAGAAGAAATTATGCTGGAAAAAGCTGCAGACTAAGTCTGGGAAAATTCCATATTGTTATGACCTTTCGCTGCTTGAAATCACGTCACCCATACTGCATTTCGTGCTTGGTATGCAACAAGCAACAAAACTTCAAGCAACAAAACTTTCACCAACATCAGTTTTGAAATAGCTGTATATTACATGAAAACTTAGCCGAACTGATTACGACTAATGTTACCATAGAAACGCTACGTCAAAAACACTGAAGACCATTTTTTCCATTAAAAAATTAGAAACTGTTTCAAGACTTTCAAGAGCCTATGGAGCCACTTTTTAAAAGTTTCAAAATAACTGAATTTTGTTACATACTGACAGTTTTTACTGGACGACCTTCTCGAAAATCACTATAGAGAAGCAGCAGCCTGTTAAAATATCATTGTAAATTTAACAAATTTCCGATGGTTTAGAGTGGTATGTCCTCTTATTTGCCACGATATGACGTCAAAAGTTGGCCAAAATGTTATGTACCCACGAGGCGTAGCCTCGTAATAAAAGTCAAATAAAAGATCCAAAAACGAAGAAAAAGTTTGAAAGAAACTTTTGAAACCGTTTGAAGCGCGCGCTGGCTACGTGCTAGAGCGATTCGTCATGACATTGGTATGTTCTCTTATTTACCACGGCTCTCGACCAATCAGCGCGCGAGAAATTTCACAGTTATGGTAAAAAAATAAATTCAATCTTATCGTCATCGCTTACCTATGTGGTTTCATTTGAAAATAGTTTTTGGGAACGAAGCCTTCTCTGCCATTTTGTTCAGCTTTATACCAATTCTTGTCATCAGTCATGTTCAGTATCTGATTCCATGAACACAAAAAGATACTTCAGTTCAATATTGGCCGCCAAGCATGACCCGGCCTAGTTAAGAACATTTTTACCAGGTGATGAACCAAATAGGCCACCTTCAAGATACCTAAATTCTAGCACGATACTGAGGCTCTCCCGAATAGTGTGTTCAAAATCGTAGTAAGCCTCGAAAGCACTAGTAGATACTGTCTAGATGATACAAGAAAATGTAACTAGCCAATCAGCACGAAGCTAACAAGCTCAAGTTGTTAGCATAGCCCATGACAGGAAAAAATTGCGCACCAAAACCTGCCTCAGTAGAGTAGGGTACGAATGATTTTTTTCGGTCAGAAAAATCGAAACTAAAACTCAAAAAACTTTTAAAAATCAATATACAACAATATTTACAATATGATATAACAATTATCGTCAATAAAATAAAGTAATTCTTGAAAATGTAAAGCATCAAATAAACTTTTTTTAATACGTCGAGGCTCCCCTCCCTCGAAATGATAATTGGTCAGTGCGGGTTTTACATAGGTTTAGAAGCCATTAGGGACGACGGTCAACTTCACGACTTCAAAAGTTCATTGAATCGTCGTTCAAGTCCAAAATATCTCAAGAGAAGCCATTCTAAATCTTTTTCCTTAGTTCTCAAGGCTAACAACTTTGGTGAATTCGTATGCAGGCCTGGTCGCAAATACATTACCTAGGTAGATTTTCGATTATAACGTTGTTGAGTAGTGAACTGACTAACATTTCTACCAACATTTTCTTATTATTGCCGAAAGGTAGGAACGTCATATATGGTACATTATTTTATTCCTACCAATAAACTATTTGGTATTCCACGTGTTTGTACGATACATGAAGTAACCAGCCGTGACAGGAGGCACAACAATAGAATCTTTTCCCCCTGGAAACTGAATTCTTTATCATGTAAATCATATTAGACCAGATGCAATTGTTCCTGCCTCCTGTCAAGGCTCGCATCACGTGATGGTGCAATGCCTCTATACGACTAAAGCCTCGCAATCAAGTATCAAATGTGGACTATTGTTACGAATGAATATGGAAATTTTGGAGCAGCCTTTGTGTTGTGCATGACAGCAGAATAGTACACCAGCGTCGACTAAATCAGTGAATTCAAAACGACATATAGACCTCTTGCACGTGACATATAGACCTCTTGCACGTGACATATAGACCTCTTGCACGTGACATATAGACCTCTTGCACGTAACATACAGACCTCTTGCACGTGACATATAGATCTCTTGCAGATTTAGAACCTGTTGTTTTGCCCTCAAAAATGAGCTGCATTGCGACGTGCTGCAAGGGGTCTATAGAAAACTCGGTGTACCAACTAGACGGTAAATGATAAGGTCCAGGCATATAAGAGAGTTTTACTTTTTCGACGCACGCTGACGTGATTTTGAAGCTGAAAATCTTGTTAGGATGAAAAGAGAATTTTTCTTAAATTAACAATTATTTTTTTCGGTTTTCTATGTTATAAATAGACCTCCTCCTATCCAACCTTGCGCTTCTTTCGTGCTTAGCAAACTCCCGCGTGCGTCCATAGCTCGATGGATGCACTACGCTAATCGTGAATAATTTCTTCACTAAAATTTAGAAAAAAATTAATTTTATTTAGAGAGGGATCAAAAACAACACAACACAACACAATACAAAATCTAATTCACGAGCATAACACAATAGAAATCATAACCGTGGATAATTTTTTAACCTGATTTGCATAACCTAAACTTCAGTATTCGTATCAAAAATAACAGCAAAACATTAAGCGGTCGACATCCGTTAATTTGACAAGCTGATATATAATATTCGCATCCGACGAGTGGGGACAATCGGCCTAAAGCATGCAGATCGGCTGCTCATATATATACATCTATTTCTAAACTAGTAACTTGGCTACGACATGTAATTATAATAATATAGCCTCCTTAGCAATAGGATGCGAGTATGTCATGGCAATATACTGATTTCCAAACTTTTTTGGTATAAAATATGTCAAGATGAATATATAGCTAATTCAATTAACGTTGTCGCTGAAAAAGCCTAAAACCTATTATTTATCTTTTGATTACCAACAAACTTCACTGTAGGCTATCTAAGAATTAAGAAATAGATGTCCAACTCGTAGAATTTGCAAGCATGCAGCGACCTTCTTATTGTAATAATGCCACGGCAACGTTAATTGCCATTAGCTATATACATGTATTACCAAACTAGTAATTTACAGCCTGTGCAATGGAATGAGAGTATGTCATGGCTATATTCTGGTATCCAAACTTTTTTTGGTGGAGAAAATGTCAAGATAAATTATAAGATATATGCATTGCTTGAAATTGCTTCACGCGAATCAATATGATGAGTAGACACTGGCAACACAGAAATGATTTTCAAAATACATTAATATACTTCACCTTAAGTATTGAGCTCTTCTTAAAAGGTAGCTCATCTTCATTAGCACTGCTTGGATTAAAGTCGTGGAACCCACAGGCTTCCATGCTTTCAACCTCAACTGAGTACGTCTCAAGCTTCTACACTTCCAGAATCCCTTTCGGTAGCTTTTTTGTTATGCTAATTTTCACTATTCACTTGGTATAGACCCCTTTCACGTGACGTCAAAGTAGCTCAATTTGGAGGACAAAACAAAAGAATTTCAATTTCCTGAGAATTGGAACCTATGACATATGAATATGGATACAACTCAAACAAAGAATCTTATTCTTAAGAGAATGATTTGTTGTGTGAAATAAGACTAAAAACATTACACCCAAGGTAAAGAGGTCTATTGGTTCGAGGTGTGTAAAATCCCTTGATGAAACAATATTAATATTATATTAACTCATTTAATTTTTAATAATTAATAATTTCATGATTAATTAATAATTTCGTGATTAATAATTTCATGATTAATATCCAATAACTAATATAATGATTAATAATTAATGATTACAGTGAAGACACACGAACCGTGAACACTTTGAGGTTTTTTCATACTCTTTTCTCCTTTATCCCTTGTGTGAATCGATTGGAAATATGATTTATTTTGAACAATAAGATTATTTGAGTTCAGTGCTTCATTTTCAGAAGGTTTGAAGCAGTAGAAAGTTCATAAAATAAAAAATATAAAAATATCAAGTGTTCATTGTTCGAGCGTTCTCACTGTAATATCAAAATAATGATTTTTTTACATTACAATAATGAAGTAAAGAAGATCAGTTTTTAATAAATATTTTTCACCAACGTTTCTTTGGAAGGTTTTAGAAAATAGTAAGAGCTCAGTGATCTGAGAAAAAATGTTAGCCAATCAAAATCGAGAAAATATGCAAAACTGAGGCCGCTTTTACACTTGGACGTTTACTAAGGTTTTAAAAAGTCGAGGTTAGTTTTCATAACCACAGTTCAAAGAATAATTGTTTACACATGATAAAATGACCGTAGTTGTCTAATCAGAAAAAAATTTGGGCAATTCAAAAATACCGGCATGAAGTAGAGACGGCGCTGAATTTAATTTTCATGTTCAGAGAGTGCTACCATGCATCATTGTAATGCAAATAAAACCACTCGCATTCCACGAAAAGAAGTGCAAGATATGCATAAATAATCATCGTACCGTCGGTTACTGTTTTTAACCATGCCTGATAGAAGAGTAAATCGTGGTAAACTTTCTATTGTCTTGAATGGTATTTTACTAATGATCTGCCGACGTTTACACACAATAAATGTTAACCAAAATATGGTTACCTTTATACCTCAGTAATTTGTCCGAGTGTAAACACGGCCTTAGTAGACTACTCACTACAACTGGATAAGAAAACACTGCATGCTTCTTCGATATTTTGTGACGTATAGACCCCTTGCAGCACGTCAGAATGCAGCTCAATTCGGAGGGCAGAACAATAGGTTCCAATTCTCAGGAAATTGAAATTCTTTTGTGTTATCCACCTGCTCTGACGTCACGTGCAAGGGGTCTATGCTGAAGTTTTGTGCTCCGAATATTTTCTGTAGTGTTGGTATAAATTTGACTTGTGTGGATTTTTCACAGGCTTCATGACACCTCAGTATTGCAGTGACGTCACTTCCAGTTCTACGTCACGTTTTCAGATCAGCTGGAATCGGTTCAGTTATCATGAATACTTTTAATACTTTTTTATATTTTGTTTAAAAACTCAGTTTGAAACTCATTGAGCCTGCGTTTGTTAAAGCCAGCCACCTCGGGTTTCGGCCTCTGGCAATTCCATTAGTCTTAATAAGATTTACAATGGACTTCGTGGTTTATGGATAGAAGCAGGCGTTTGTCTATTCGAGGCTGTGCAGAGCAAAGTCTACTCGATTGACCTGTCTTTTATCGTTTCTTTCATCTTCTTGTGTCATTTTATGTCATATCCTTATCTTTCTTGGAAGTAAACTCCTGGACAACGAATTTGATTCCAGTCTTCCTCTTTTCTCCTCCCACAGGAATCCCAGTCTATTCTGTGGTACTCAAGATCTTGAAAGTGAGCAACAACTGACCACAGGCAACCCAATCTTTCTTGAGAGAAGAATGGCATACCAAATAGGTTTCAGTCCTCCTCCTATTTCTTTCCACAGGATCCCCACTCTGTTCTGTAGTGCCGAGAATTTTTATCCAAAGCATATATATACAAATCCTATGAAGTTATTACGCATAGTAATATATCCAATAACCAAGATTAAAGAGTACAAAAGCCAAAGGCAACCCGATCCTTGCATATCTTTCTAAGGAGAAAGCGTTGAACTTGAAGTAGCTTATCTTACATTGTTGATATCTTTTATTCAAAGAAGACCTTGTATTTGATGAATCTATGGTTACCATGGAGATGCTCGTAACCCCTGGTGCGTCGCCATTACACCTTGTGGAGTTCTCTTCCCGAACGTTGCCATTCTGGTCTACTTCGGTGTTGGCGAACACAGTGTTTTTCTAAGGAGAGAATAATATGGACAAATCACAGCTTTATCTTTCAAAAGTTTAAGTTACGACGTTTAACTACAGCGCCAATCTTCAAAAGGAGATTGGTTTCTCTGTGACACATATTGCATTGGTGTTCGAAACAAGAAAACAAGAAAAGGAAGAAAGAAAACGAATGAAAAGCAGGGGAAAAACCTACAATGTCATGATAGCGCTTACCTCTTCAATTCCTATTTTCTCACAATACGTCAACCCATAATGCACCACGGCATATTCCAACAAACTAGCAAACACGAAGACGTAACAAGTGATGACATAAATATCCAGAGCCGTGGCGTAAGACACCTTTGGTCCACTGCTACCGTTGAGGAAGCTACCCATAGCGAGGATAGTAATGATACCCAATGATACTCGAGCAGGGACGGAGCGGGGATCAATCCAGAGAGAGATCCAACTCAGCACACAAATCAGAGTTGCAGGAACATAGTAACCAAACATGTAGTACATTAAACGACGAGAGAACACGAACACTGTTTTGGGCTCCGAAAACGTTCCTGAAAATGGAAAGGAAAAAGTACAGCGAATACAAATTTGAATACAATTCCAACTGATCTGAGAAAAAATATTAACCAATGAGAATCGAGAAAATTTGTAAAACTGAGGTGTCATCCTTAGTAGCCCGGCGACTCGGGAAACGGTGGATACAACTCAAACAAAGAATCTAATATTCTCAAGAGAATGACAAGTGGTCTGAAATCAAAAAATATTACGCCTAAGGTAAAATATCTATTACCACCAATGTTTTAGTATTCTCACGAGACAATGAAGAAAGACAATACAAAAAGATTGCATTCTAACCTATGAATGGATGCATGCCTATTCTTGGAGTGCATGTTACATCGCTACAGGTAGCCGCCGCAATACTGGTTGACTAAACAAAGAATTTCTCATTAAAATTCTCTTGTAATATCAACCAAGATGGCGGCTGTTTCATTGTTATTTATATCTCAGGGGATTTTAAGTCACGTGGCTGTACCCCAAGAATTAATATTATATTGAATCATGTAGGGCTGGGTTACCTGTGTTGTAGACTCCTTTTGAATTACTGGTTGTGATATTAGAGATAGTGTATTGTAGTACTTCGACTGTGTCTGCAATGATCACCCCCTTCTCTCCCCTCCACTGGATAATGACGTCATCCTCGGTATTTCCATCTGAAAAAATGAATAAATAAAAATTACATTGGAATGGGATGCGCCAGATATCACCTGCATACATAATGAGAGAAAGTTAAAACTACTCGCTTACAGCTGCCTATTTGGAAATCACAGTGTTGAACGTCAAAAGGGAAGCGACGAAAATCCATCTGACAGCCAAGCATCGTAGTTATCCTAAAAAGAACGAAATGTGATAAGCAATTCATAAACCACAGGAAGCCCATTTCATTGTAATCATTTTGTTGAAATCAAGAATTTATCTCGTGTCGAGCTGAAACACCACAGGGAGCCCAAACTTACCTTACACTAAGAAGAATTTCCCCAGCAGGCGAAATCGCATACATAACATTTGAATTCGGTACGTCATGAAATCGTGCTATCTTGCTGTTTTTGAAGAAGATATCAGGTCTCCAAACTTTACTGACTAAAACTGGATTGATGACGAGTCTCTGGCTGGGTCCCTTCCCAGGGCGAGGTTGGTAGCAAAGCCGACGTTCGGTCCAGCGCTGTCTGAAGTACATGTCCATTGAAAATTCCTATAAAATCAATAACATGGGAATATTATGTTAAACTGCATGAATTATAATAGAATTTGATTCAAGGGAAATGTTTTAGCATGGAAGTGATGAGTATCTTAAATAGACTGAAAATTAACCAATTTCTTACCCACTGACCCGACCCCCTAAAATAGAAAGGGTAAAAAAATACATTTTAGTTAGTTGAGTCCAAGACTATTTTTCCGTATTTTTGTATTCCTTCTTATCTTCTGTTTTGCACATCATCATTACATAATTATTTATCATTATTATAAATCAATTAATAACCATTTTCTGCTCGTCGAATGACCCCATCGAGAAGACATAAGCTTCAACACCAACAACCACGGCAGCTCCTACAAAGAAAGAAAAATATTTTAAGTATCAAATTCTGTAATGGACTTTCCTTGGGCCTACATTTAGTTTAGTCCAGAGCTGGACCCACTAATCTATCCGGCGATGCGCGCGCGGCGAGGACGAACCGAGTAGTGGAAGGAGACTGGTAAGAATCGTATCTTGGCCTCTAACCCTTTTTTGAAATAAATTATATATTTTCCAGATTTTATTTTTGTTTAGCACTTTTATCTAAATTTGAGCTCCCTGTTGCTCGCAGTGGTTTCTGTCTCTGGATCCACTTCTCTCAGTATTCTGTTTATTTCGTGCGCGCGCGCTGTTTTCCTTTGATTTTTGCGATATAAATTAATCAGTTAGTGAGAAAAGTGGGTCCATTTCTGAACTACATTTAGTTTGGCTACCTTGGGTTCCACTCTCTCAGCCACCGTTTACACGGACGCGGTTTTATGTAATGAGAACGTGATGTTTTGAAAACGCTGTCGAAAGTGGAGGGTTTTGAAAACGAACCGGTTTCAGGTCCAAAAGGTATCGATCTCCGGCGCGAGTGTGATTGAGAACGAGCAAGAGAACGAGCGTATATAAATAATACTTTTTATCCTTACCCGTTTCGTTCGGTCTGACAGTATTGTCGTATCCATTTTTCAACCATGCGATGAGCTCCCTTCCTGTTCGGTTGCATGGATTACCACTGTAGAATTATAAAATAACTGCTATAAATATCTCGCTTTCTCAAATATCTCAAATATCTTCCACGAATGGTTTGGGCTTTTACTTCGTAAGCACATAGCACGTGCGCGCACTCTATATTTAGTCATTCGTATCCAAAATACAACTATAGCTATTCTAAATTGTAGTTTATAAAGGGAAAAAAACTTGCTTGCTGTGCTATGTGCAGTTATAAAGCACTTGGGGATTAACAAAACAATCCAGAAGTGTTTAGAGGCACTCTACTACGCGTCATGCTTCTCTTAACACTTCTCTCGTGTTCTGATAATCCCCGTATGCTTTATATTAAATAAATAAATAAATAAATAAATAAATAAATAAATGAGAATTAACAGTGGAATCCACCGAGTGGCTCTTCCTCCACTGCATTCCAATTGGAATTTAGAAGTTGATTTTTGAGGAGGGAGGAAAAACCTTCGAAGCACAGGAGAGAACCAACAAACAACTCTATATTTGCATACAGCACGCGCGCGTTTTCTTGATAAATGGTAGTTAGTTTTTTACCGTATAGCTTTGAATAACACAGGAAGCCCAAGAGTATTACATAATAAATGTCTCGGTGTCCCGTAGTTCAACGACTAATTACAAATGAAATTTGTGGGTTTTCATATTTGTTCATTTTGGCTTGGTGAATGAATAATTTGCAGGTATTCAAGATAAAAATAATCCAACTCAGGTTTACCAACCAATTACTTAATTATTAATATTAACAATATATTCGATTGGGTCTATAATAACTAAACTATGTTAAGAAACCTTTCTGGTTCATAACAGTTAATAGGATTTCGCACAGAAGACGATAAAAAAACAAAACAATACAGAATCACAAAGAAAATATAGAAACAAAAACTCCCCTCTTTAGACCCACAAAATGCTCGGTAAAAGCGCGGCTTTTCCCTTCGTTTTACAATTCTTGAGAACCACGTATTGTTTATATTATGGCCAAGGTCAGGATACGAAATTATCAACTTCATTTAACGCAGTCATTTCAACAAATTAACTCTTTTTTTTTCTGTTTATGTTGAAGCCCACTCTTTGACGTTTATAGTTGTAAAGAGGATTATTTTAATGTTGTTTTACAATGGTTATGATTAGATCCCCTGCTAGGCGGGTCATTTGGCTTGGCAGGTTGCTTTCTCTCAGACGATAAACAATGAACAAAGCATGCCTTTGACTGACGTGTGTGACAGCCTGTGTGTTTCTTTGTTTCTTTGTGGCGATCATCTTCCGAATAAACGGCTCTAAATCACAAAAATCATAATACTGACTACAAAACCACCCAATCAAATTAAGCAAACACAATCGATCAAATTCCGTAATATGTTTTGGCTGACTTTAGGGAAAACGTCACAGGTTGTTACCAACGACACTCAACTGGCTTCCTAATGGCATTTCAGTCTCATGTAAACTTCCAACACTCAGCACAGTTATAGGAAAAATTTTATAAGAAAATACCGTATAAAATATAACCGAAATGCATAGATTAAAAAAAATATGTAGATAGAAGAAAGTTCATGGTATTTTTCATTACAGTAAAGTTTACCCCAACAACTTACAGTGCGAATCGAAAAACCGTGGGCACCCTGAAACAAATCTCTAACTGCAAGAAGTTCGATTGATTTGTAGTCAGCAAAACTTCTTGAAGTTAGAAAGTCGTTTCTGATTGTTCAACGAATAATAAATGATTTCTAAAATATTTCCGGTGCCCACGGTTTTTCAATTCGCACTGTAACATAACAGTTGAATTCATTCTCAGTGCACTTAACTGGATTCCTGGTGGAATGTGACCGTAAATTTTGTTCCAAATAAATCAGTTACTGAGTCAGATAAAATTAAAAAAAAAAACTGATAAAAATTCGCCGGCTTGTAGAAAATATAGGATAAAACTTAATTTGTTTATATCTCTTTAAATTATGCTTATTTTATCAGATTCAAGACTGAATTAATTTTTGAATCGTTTCTGCGTTTAATTAGCTACTATAACTGTAGCCTAAATTAAATTTGGCACTAAAATAAATTATTTCAATCATAATAATTATTCACCGAAATGTCTGTAACTACTAAAAAAAATCAAGATTAAATTATCATACAGCGATAGAGTTAATAAAAAGTAATTTACGGCAATTAAAACAATCTTCTTGATCGAGCAAATTTAGTGTACTAGCATGCCAAGAATACTCCAAGTTTTAGGGATTTTTTTCTTACCACTTTCAGTCGACAATGACAAACATAAATAAATCAAGTAAAAAGAAATCAAACCTTACCTTGAAAGCGCTGCGAGCAGGGTCACAAAAAGAACTGCTCTGAACATCGTAGCCACGCAGTCTGCAGAGACCATTCTTAAAATGAGTCCATGTATGTAACTGTCAATCTTATTTACATTACGGGATTTCTCCGCTAACCACAAACATCTGCAATGGATTCCACCTCTTAATGTAAGCTCAAGAACTTAGAGCAATAACTATAGTCCTATGATATGTATTCGGATGAAAGAACCTGTGTGAAGACTTCCTCGAACAAGTTGGGGTCTGTATTACAACTCTTCTGGGTTTAGCAGAACTCGGGATCCCTGTCCATACAACCCCTGCGTTCCAGGCAGTACGTTCTGTATTAAAGTTCCTTGTTTTGCATTTAGGGTTATATCCACTTTAAGTTCACTTGCCTAGAAGGCGGACTCTTCAATACGCAAAAATCATAAACAAGTAACCAGCATGGCGGTAGGCTCAAAGAAGAGTGGATTCAAATTATTATCACTAAGCAGAGCTACAAACCACAAGCTACGAGAGTCTATTCAATATTAATGAGGAATAAGCTATGTATTGGATTTGGAAACCTAACCAAATACGTCTATAACTCCAGTTTTTCAGCAAAGTCTGCGGCCTAAAACTTTAAGTGCACGACTAACCGTTAATTAAAATTGAAGACTTTGGTAAACTTTTAAATCAATCAATCTTTATTAGCCTATTTTTTACAATTAGCCCGCTAGAGTTAAAGAAAAATATATTTTATTACTACTTACGGAACGAGAAATATTAATGAAAATAAACTTAATCGAATTTAAGTTTCATTTTCGTTTTTTTTTTTATACCAACGCAAAGTTAGCTGAAAAGACTTTTAAGAATTAAACTTGTTTGACTAAACCTAGCTAAAAAAAAAACAATTTTAGAACTAAAATATAGTTAAAATCACTTTTGAATTTAACAATTTCAATTCATTTTCGTCTCAGTTTTATCTTTACAAATAAATTATATAGTCATAATTGGAAAATACTTTCTAAACTTTTTTATCGGATAATTTTTTTTTTTTTGCAATTCCTAGTATTCAAAGTTGAGGTTATTTTGGTTGCTAAGCGACTGTTGACATGGGATGCCAACCGCAGGATCATTACCACCTCGACTTGGTTTGTCTGTGGTCAAATTCTCCTAATAATGTTATATAATAAGATATATTTGTTCCCATATTTCTGGGACCACAACATTAACTACTCAGAGATGTCTGCGTGGTTTTTGAACTGTTACTAATTTGAAGTAAGGAGTGGCTATATATATATAGCAAAAGCAACGGCAATGAAAAACGTCGAATCACCAGAGCTTTGTTTGGTCTCTATCTTGATTCGAAGGCTTTTCTCAGGATACCTTGTTTTCCTTCCTACACAAACTTAACACGCTAAATTTCAATCGGATCTGTGAGTTAGTCATCATGCCCTGACTTAGATCAGCCCAGAGGTTGTTTCAGGGTTCAATCTCTGTGTTAGCCATGCCCTGACTTAGATCAGCTCAGAGGTTGTTTCAGGGTTCTATCTGTGAGTTAGCCATGCCCTGACTTAGATCAGCCCAGAGGTTTCGATAAAAGTTGAAAGAAGTTTTTGCCTTCGACTGTAAAGCATTTTAACCTTAACTGTTTTTGCCATACACTTTAAGACACTCGTGCACCAAGAACCCGCGATGCGAAGCGGTTTTCACGACGTTCTTAACTTAATCCTCTCAATCTTCATCCTCAAACAACGACCTACTCAGTTGAGGACAATCACATTGAAGAGGATAGAACAGGTTGTTTGGTTTTTAAGGCATTAGAGGAGATTTCGTATGAGTGTGAAAAGTCACGGCACACGGCACGGCACGGTTACAGCGCCTAGCGGACACGGCACCGAATATCAAATTAATGTTTTCATACACGGCACGGCAATGACAAGGTCACGCCGGGCAAGGTGCGGTCCGTGCCATAAGGTTTTCATGGTCATACGAAAACTGTTCTGTTGACTAGCACAAGACGTACATGTCCTAGTACAAGAGACCTGGACTAGCACAGTCACGCAACAGCGCGTCAATCATGTCCACCACTATAACCTCAGGAGCACGTTCAAATTTTGTTTGTATAGTATTTTTCTTGGGTTTGGTTGAGCTAGCGCGTGTAATCTACAATGAGACATGCGTTCCTTGATTTGTTAGCGCACGCTGTGAAAGGAATACGAAAGGCCTACGATCCTCCTACGATCGCGATCAGTGCAAGGAAATAACGGAATAACGATCCGCTCCTCACAAAATATCCGCCGATTTTCGTTGGCCCGACTTGGCTCGACCAAGTCAACGAGGAACGCTTATCTCATTCCTTTAACAGCGTGCGCGCAATAACCAAATACTACAAGGAACGTATATTACGCGCGCTAGTTCAAAACACAAGCAAAATTTGAACGTGCTCCCTTGCTACAATTGTTGCGCCCATGCAATTTTCCTGGCATATTGCAGAAGCATCTATACAGAATAGAGCTACTTCTGCATCGTTGCTTGCAATGGCGATGGCGTGATGTTCTCAGCCAAAAATATGCGACCAAATCATTTTCCGTGTATCACCGGTCACGTTCCTTAAGTCATATTTTTGTTTCTGAAAGGTTGTTATGTGTGACATCTCTTACAACATCGCACGCAACAGACTACTGAAAGCGTGTCGGCCGCGAGCTTTAACTTCCGTTTTGCCGACTGAATTTTAAAATAGATTTCTTTAGAATTGGTAAATATTTTTTCTTGAGCTTTTTTGTCTTTTTGCGTTTATATCTTTTTGAATAGTTTGCGAGGTATAAAATGAATTAACAACTAAAGACTCTTCTAGCACGGAAAAGCACCAGCTAAGGATTAGGTGTACCGCTGCCATAAACAAGGGGCTTTTCTCGTAGTCCACTTCCGAGATATGCTTTGCTGGTCACACAAAGGTTTCAGTACGAGGCTTTGGCTAAATTAAATTTCTCCTTTTCTGCTGTCACGAATAATCACGAATCACTGAACATTTAGCACGGGGCCTCACATTGAAGCCTTTGCGCATGGCAAGCAAAGTAGATCTCGGAAGTGGGCAGTCTTACTTTCCTGGTTTCTTGTGCCGTGCATTCGAATTCACGACAACAATATTATGCAATATATGCACAGAGGAACCGAAGGATAGTATGCTGAGTTAAATGGATGAATCAGGATGGATGAATGGATGGATGGAAGAAGGGATGGAGGGAGGGAGGGAGGGAGGGAGGGAGGGAGGGAGGGAGGGAGGGAGGGATGGGATGAGGGATGAGGGAAGAAAAGAAGAATGAAAGACTGTGTCTCACTGTGCCTCAGTGAAGTGTCACTTCAACTTTACACTGTAAAATAATAAATTTACTCTTCATCAAAAATAGATAAATAATATGTAAACAAATACATTCATAAATAAATAAATAAATAGATAAATAAATAAATTAAAAACTCTTTGATTTTCAATACGAATATCAGAAAAAATATTATTTTGACAACCCAGTGAGTCCCAAAAATATAAAAAACCGCTAATTTCGTGTTTCTTTGTTTGTTTGTCTTGATTTTCCTATGTCAACACTAGGTGTCTTTAATTATTTTACCTGTCTGTCGTTGTGGAGGCATTTGAGGAGGTACTGGCATATGGTACCTAAATTATCTCAAGAATAAACTTCGATAAATTTTAAACATTTTATCTGTTCACATGTATCAACATTTTCTCTATAACTCAGCTTGAGTTCGAGAACATTTTTCTTGGTATTTCGCAAGAGATTCTTTAATTTCCTCATCATCAACAAAATCCAATGCCGTCTCTCCATCGCTGTTCGCTGCGAACAAGTCCCCTCCATTCAGAATCAAATAACGCGCGATGTCCAAATACCCACGAGCCAAGGCATAATGAAGAGCAGTCCAGTCATCAGCATCTTTCTTCGTCACCTCAGCACCAAGATGAATTAGAATTTGACAACATTTAAAGCTGCCAACGAACGCAGAAGTTCCTAACGCCGTGTGGCCATAATCATTCAAATAGTTTACATCGAATTTAATCTTTGAATGGAGAATGTCTTCAAGCTCTTGCGAAGTATCCTGTCCAGGAACGGTCTCTCGTACGATGAGATCTTCAGGAAAGCGATGTAAATGTGGTTTTTCTATTGTACTTATTTTTCGTCTTCTTGGTTGCTCGTCCATTTTCACTCGCAAGGTAGGATTTTTTCACTAAAGCGACAAGTCAAGGTAAAATTGCTTAGAAAATAAACACCTCTTGAGAGATAAAACTTCACAAGGATTTGAAAGAGTATTAGAAGTGTTCCTTGAAAGAGAATTAACTGATTTATCCAGAGTTTCTTACTCGTGTCGCGACGAGCCTTTCAGGTTTTCGGTAAATGCAAATTACTCTTTCCTCGGCGGTTCCTTTTTGATGCTTTGATAAAGCGTAAGGAAGACATTCTTTGCTACCTGCGCTTGCTAAAGATATTCACTAGTTTGCCGGCGTACTCATTGTTCTTATCACCGTGCAACTCGCGTAGTATTCGTTGTTTACTCGACCTTTTGTTCTTGTGTCTTAGAACATCAATAACTTTAGTGTTAATTAGCAATTACAACTAAAACAAAACAAAAGTCCTCAGAATCGTTGTATTTATACACTAAAATAAATCGAGAAACACAGAAAATAATTTTCTTAAATTCATTCTCACTATATTTGAAAATGTTTTTTTTTCTGGATAGAAAGGCAGTTTTGATTTGTTGTTTGATTTTAAAAGCTGCTCAAACTTTGAAAATCCCTCTTTTATTTGTTCATGGTTTTTATTGCATTTTTATGAGCGTCTGATACCATGACAACAAGACTGGAACACGTGCTATGACGTCATGGTGTGCCCAGTCTTTTACGAAAGCATCAGTAAGCTATAACACAGGAAGCCCATAAAAATTAGTGGTCTCTTGATCTTAAGTGAAAAAGCGGTAGTGTACTCGCCTCTCACCTCTGGGTCTCGGGTTTGATTCCTGGACTCAGTGTTACACGTGAGGTTTGTAAGGGCCAGTTCAAACGTCGAACTCATCACGAGGCTCTCATGAGCGAAGATAATCCAGTACTATCCCAAGTGCCTTTGCGTGCTTATTATAGTTTTCTTTGGTTTCAACTGGTTTATGTGCATCTTTTTTGTGATGATACTTCTAGTAATAATAATAATAATACTAAGGTGTTGCTTTAGCATTTGACGAAGACGTTCGACTAATTTGGCAAATGAAAGTAGCCAGCTGTAGGATCTGTGCTGAACCTAAATTACTCCAAATTACTCCACTATTTTGACGATTTTTTTTCTAAAATTTTTAAAGAATTTATAAAATAGATATCGCTAAAAGGTATGGCATAAACTCTACTCAAGTACAATTGATTTTTCAATTTCGAAAATATTCATTTCAGCTATTTCAATAGAAAAATGTTATATCTCAGTCGCAATGCATGATGGTAAAGTACTGGATCCTCCTTTGAGTTTCTCCCTTGATTCTAGAGTTTTCCCCGAGTTTTTCAGTTTTCCTCCCTCCTCATAATCCAACCCAACGAGCTAGTTCCAGTCAGCCCAAAGGGTTGCCATATAAATGTTCCACAAAATAAACCTTTCGGGTTGGACGTATAATGTTTTCCCATTTCAGACCACGTGTCATTCCCTTGAGAATAAGATTCTTTATTTGAGTTGTATCCATATTCATGTGTCTTCTCATGCGCAACCGTAAAACAAAGAAATAACACTCTTGGGAATAACATATGATCTGAAATGGGAAAACATTACGGCCAAAGTGAAAATATCTATTGCATGATGTTTGCCTGCCAACTTCTGCTGGGATGTAATTATAGTGTCAAAAATCTTACTCCCAAGAGATTTGACGAACGTAGAAAAACGTAGAAAACTCTATTGTCTGTTTCAAAGATGTACCTCTGCTACCAGGGGCCCACCACGGGAGAGCCCGGAGTCAAGGGAGAGTTAGTTACATCTCTGATTTCCTCGTCTCGTTACCGGGTTAACAAGCTTCAGTGTTAGTTTTTCGGTTCCAGCCTTCGTTAGTCGGATTGCAGGAGGTAAAAACAAACAAAAGCGCGGCAAGATGTACTAGATTTTTCGATATAAGAATCAAGAAGAGAAAATACCATAGAAAAGCCATTGAAAGGCACAGAAGACTGGTTAATGAAATGCTTTTTAAGTGTTATTCATTATTTTCATATCCTTATTTTTTCGAATAACTATTGTAAAATTTTGCACTCATTTCGGAGGGATTTAGACGGCAATTGGGAACATATAACGCTAAGTCTGGGGAACTTTCCAGAGGAACTTTCAACGGAAGTTCGAAGTAGTCGCGCAATGCATCATGGGTCACAATAAAAATTTCTTCATTATTTCAATTCTTTCTCGTAAGAATAAAATATCTTCTACAAACACCTATAAAATAAATAAAAAATAAGATTAAACTATTTTAATTTCGAATATATATTGGAATGAAACGTTTTTGGATGAGATATTTTTCGATATTTTGGAGCAAAAGTTGTATTTTTCCACTTGTGGAGCTGAAGGAAACGAAGTAAAAAAAGTTACGTAACTAAGATAACGCTATCTGATCTGATTGGCTGAAGAACGAGACAAACAAACTCCCGGCCTGGTTGTTTAATGGACTCCATGTCGAGAATCTTCTATGAGAAAAATGAAAATATTACACGGACTTCGAAGGGCGCACGAAATATCGTAAACTTTCAAAAAATATCATTTCAATCCAGCAGTGCAGACGCTTTGTTTAGTATTTGTCCAGAAAAACCGGTTGATAAAACCGAGACAAGAGCGGTTCTAATGGACAGTTCAAACCCGCGATATATATGACAATGACAATGACAATGATTTTATTTGCACCTTAAGAATATACAATTAAATTACAAAATATTTCTCCTTACATAAAGGTGCGAGCCAACTGGATTAACTGAAGAGCTATACAAAGCCAGTTGGCTAACATCTTGGCTAACATATACACCTGATGGTCCACCATCTTGATAGTTTTCTTCATGAAGAACTGGGCCCGAGAAATTCTCAAATGGTTCAGACAATTCCAGTTGGTTCGTACCATGGAAAACTCGAAAGTTGTTCCACTTTTTTCGGTTGAAAGTTCTGAAAAAGTGACAGTTCCATTTGTATTCCAACCGGTATTACCGGTTTTTCAGGACAAATGGAAAACCCCCTACGTCTTTTTGTTTATACCTTCTCGAAAATGATTTATCATTACTTTATGCTATTTCGCATGGTTTTAAGCACGTCATCTAGTGGTCGAAGTATTTTGTGTCTTGAAGTGTCTAAGTTTTGATTTTGAAACAAAACTCTTTGGTTAACGAGCTAGTAGCAAAAAGCTAAGGTTTATTTTTTGGGGAAAAAACATTTTCATATATTTTACCACTGAAATTTTTATTTTAAATGAGTCTTAGCGTGATGAGAAAACGTCAAGTTCATAATAATTTGAACTTCAAGTTTCACAATTACAAAATAATGAATATTCCACTGATTAATTTATTTTATAAAAGTTTTCCGACAATAGTAGTGTTGACGAGAAAAAGTTAAGATTAAGTTAACAACAAAACTCTCCAAGTTCCAACATTTACAAAAGTGTAGGATATTCCTATTTTTTTTTTAATTTCTTGACAGTAGTGTTTTGGCACAGATTTTTCTGGAGTAAAAATTTCTAATTATAAATATTTGCAGTTGGTTATGGTGTATTTTAGTAACAATGGCGTCAAAACAGCTTCATACGGAGATAATAATTTTGGACGAAGCTGTGCTCGATCCACCTTTAATTATTAATGGTTGGGCGGATATTTGGCTAACATTGTAGGACCGTAAATCCACCCTCAACACTCCGGTGATACACTCCTCGTCCGAACTTCATCGTAATTGGGTTCTTAACTTAACCCAACAAAATAGATATCAGCTTCAAGAGCAAAGATGAACGCCATCTCTACTACAATAGCTCTCCTTATAGTCTTGGCCGTTTCTATCAACTATACGAGGTAAGCCGCTTTTTAATCAGTTCTTTTTTGGGGGTTGAAGTTTCTAGGTGTACGAGAAACTTTGTTAAGGATGCCGGCAAATTTCTACTCATTGCATGCATTTCAGCACTTTCCGTACGTTCTTATAATAGATGGTATATTATTCTTTGTGACGCCCGCATCAGGTAATCGAAAATGACGCTGAAAACTGCTCAAAAGCTTTTTGGATAAATAACGTATTAAGTTCCTTTCCTTTTCGTTTGTTTTCTTTCTTCTTTCTTGCCTCCTTCTCATTCTTTTCTTGCTTTATCCAATCCATTCTGGTTACCTTCCTCGTCCGATCGAAGAAAGCTGAAAAAAAGGTTCTAAAAGTAATTTGATAAGTTTTCAAACATTTTATTGGTTTTTAAAAACCAATAAAAAATTAAAATCAAAAGAATTAAAATTAATATTAAAAAGAATAAAAATTCTTCAGCAATCGTTCCGATCCACAAAAATTAATAACTTGGAGGCAGAGTTAGGCTCTTCCCGATTGTCTAGTAAAACTGGCGTCTTATAATAGTAGCAGTGCTCGTTTTTTTGCCAAAATTATACTAAAAATTTCAATTTTTCAAAATTATACTAAAAATTTCAATTTTCTAAAAGTATACTAAAAATTTCAATTTTTCAAAATTATGCTAGTTCAATTATAAAATATATTTTTTCTTTTTTTGTTTTGTTACATTTCTGACAAATACTGATAAAAAAGTTCGGAAATTGTCATCATATAGTCATTATATCATTCAACATTACAGTTGCTCACAAGTAGTCGATCTACAAGAATTTTTCTTGTTGGTTATTGAATGACGTATTTAAGGATAGAGAAGATTCTCTCTGCCTCAGCAGAAGGCTGGCTGCACCAAAAAATCTTCCTTAATTGACTGCTGAAGCGTTATACACCCTGGGAATTTGTTCTAAAGATACGTGTCGAGTACATTTTCCTTGGAAATAATGAGCTGATATATGAGGGATACTTTTGGCTCAAATTATCTTAATTTACCACGGGATAATCTGAAAATTTAGAGTTCTGTTTAGAGTTTTACTAGCTGTTCGTGCATCTCTGGAATGTTAGGATTTTGGCAGACAAACGTACAGAATTGAGTAGATGGCATTTGAATGATTGACGGTTCAAGTACAATGGTTTGGCACCAAAATACTTTTTTTTTTATACTTCTGGCTAAAAAGCACTCTAAAAATAAACGAAATATGCAGAATTATGCTAGCAGTGCTATTTTGAGCAAAACTGAAATAAAATACTGGTTCAGCCAAATTATGCCGAAAAAAAGTGCTAGCACAGTCGGGAAGAGCCTAGGCAAGCTTTTCTCCAATTACGAAAAAAAAATTCTTTGCGCACAAGTAAACAAAGGCTTTTTCTAGAAAAATAAAATAGAATTAAAACTATCAAAGTTCCTTAAAGTTATAATCAGAATAATTAAAATTCTTTAGCACTAAAAAACATACTTTACAAAAAATAAGCTTTTCTCAAATCATGAAAACAATGTTGTATTTTCGCAAACAAAAGATTTTCCTAATTTTTCTGATTTTCCTGTAAAGTTAAAACTGATCAACATCATTAAAAATTCTCTTCCAATTACCTAAGACTAATTGACAAAATTTAAACTTTTCTCGAATTCTGAACTGAAAAATTGAAATATTAAGTTAAATTAGAATAATTATACAATTTCTTGAAATTAAAATCAACAATTTTTTAGGCTGACAAAAAAACATTACTCAAAATTGTTTGACAAAGTTGATGTACTCAGAACTTCAAAAAAATTTCATATGTGCTTAGTTTTTCGAGATTTTTTTTCTCGATTTCTTTAATAGATAATTTCCCACTTGAAAGAAAAAGTGTTTTCTTTCTCCCCTGGTGGTAAACAATCAGGCGAATGAGGGTGAATTCCCTCGTGGGAGGTGGATAATGATATATTTTGTCAACATTATTCATTTGTTTATCTTTGGCTCATTATGAGATCAAAAACATGCACTAGGCACCGATGAAGAGTTGCACCTTAATGTATTATTACGGCTTTTAGTGTCAAGGTCGCCAAAAAAGCGAACACAAAATGAAATGCATTGTTGAAATTATTTCTAATTCTCTCTTCTTTTTTCCACTTTATTTTCCTCTCTCTTTCTGCTCTTCTTCTACTTCTTCTTCTTCTTCTTCTTCTTCTTCTTCTTCTTCTCACTTCTACTTCTACTTTTTCTTCTTCTTCTTCTTCTTTTTCTCACTTCTACTACTTCTTCTTCTTCTTCTTCTTCTTTTTCTTCTTCTTCTTCTTCTTCTTCTTCTTCTTCTTCTTCTTCTTCTCCTTCGAATTCTACTTCTTCTTCTACTTTTTCTTCTTCTTCTTTCTCTTTTTTATTTTTATGGTTTTGTGACTTCCCTCTTTTTAATTTTCATCATAACAATCTTTTAAGTTTTAAAATATAGGCCTAGAATATTGGCACTTCACATTAAAAAATTAACACGTTTGGACTACAAGTGTTTTTTGTTTATGACTTCCCACTGACACCATAGAAACGCATGCAAGGAGTACTGACCTATTTTAGATTTTGCATTTCGTTGTTAATCTTTTCTTTCAATTTTGAAGTGAATTTCCCTGTCCTCTTTTTACGAAATTAATCTTTTCCATTAAGTTTCTTTCTTTCTTTCTTTCTTTCTTTCTTTCTTTCTTTCTTTCTTTCTTTCTTTCTTTCTAATTCTTTCAAAAAAGAATAATAGCAGATATCATAGTTACACTTTATTATCTTCAAACATTTGCTTTAAGTCGTGTTATTAGGGTCAGTTTCTATCCAGCTGATCTGAGAAAAAATATATTCAGCCAATGGGAATCGAGAACTCACTATTTGCAAAACTGGTGTTTCTTCTTTAGTAGTTGGCTTCTCCGCGGGAAACAGTTATTTCTTTGCTTTATTTTCCACTCAATAAATAATATCATAGTAAATGTATACGAAATGTCAAAAACCTCTCCTGAAAATCTAGATTTATCTCAGATACAAACTTTTATAATTCAATTTTCACAGGCGTCATGACACCTCAGTTTTACAGTGACGTCATTTCTACGTCACTATTTCAGATCAGCTGGATACTTTTACTGTCGGTTGACCCGACTTTAAACAATTATTAGTAATTGTTTGAAGCCAATCATGGAGTGTAACTTTGATGTCTGCTATTACGAAATCGATTTTAAAAATATTTTGCCTTTACTCTGAAATAGCTTTTTTAAAATGCACAAATACTCTACATGTGGTAGCCATCCCCTCCCACAAGTGGTGGCCATGACGTCAAAGGCATTCTAAAAATAGCAAATTACTAACTCTCGCAAAGAATCGTGGGTGATTGGAACGAAACCCTTCCGGCTCTCATCATTTTGTTTATTCTGTTGTTTCCAGTGCCGCTCATGGTCCAAAATGCACAGGGAACCCAAAGCAGTCCGTTGATCAGGCGGTGGAATGTATGAAGACAGATTATGATCGAGTACAAAGACCAAATGGAACCGGTAAATAAAGGCTTATATATACGTTCACACATCGTACAATACCGGACTTCTGTCTTATCTTTCTCTGACAAAAAATTATTTTATTTTTCATAGGCGGAAAAGCACTGAAAGTCAGCGTCGACATCGTTGTCATAACAATCGGAAACTTGAATGATATCGAAATGGTGAGGGAAAAAATTATATTTTCTTAAAATCCTACTATCATAGGGTCCCGCCACAGGGAGCCCAAGCTCAGCTTTTGTGTCGGTAAATGTAAATGTAATTTGTGTAGTAAGGCTAAAGATTACGGTGGCCCATAAGTGCAAAACACAACACACGCATTGAAAACACAAAACACTTATCTGAAAACACAACACACACAGTGAAAACACAAAACACTTATCTGAAAACACAACACACACATCGAACACACAAGTTACGTATCTTAAAACACAACAGACACAGTGAAAACACAAAACACTTATCTGGAAACACAACACACACAGTGAAAACACAATACATTCTGTTGGTATATACTTCATGTTAACCAACAATATAGTCTCCCATGCTTATGACCACCATGTAGTCCCCTACCATCCTCCACAGTCATTAACCATCATTACTCGTCCCCAACGCTCCTTAACTGTCCTTAGCCATCCTCAACCATCCTCAACCATCCTCAGCCATTCCTCAACACTCCTTAGCCATCCTCAACCATCCTCAACCATCATCAGCCATCCTCTGCCATCCTTAACGCTCCTCATGCATCAACCATCCTCAGCCATCCTCAGCCATCCTCAGCCATCCTCAACCATCCTCAGCTATCCTCAGCCATCCTCAACCATCCTTATTTATCCTCAACCATCTTAACACTCCTTAGCCGTCCTTAGCCATCCTTAGTCATCCTCGCGCAAAAAAAAAATTAAAGTTTTTTAAGCTACAATGGTAATTTAATAGAATGAAAATAATATTCACCGTTGAATGGTAATGAAGAAATGATACTTATTCGTTTGTCTCACAATTGAAGGCCATTTATAGAGGACCGCCACGTTTCGACTGCAAATGATCACGCAAATCATCCGACGAGTGGTATATAACAGACGCACCATCCAGTATACACCATCGCCTAAAGAAGCAAAGCAGCTTGCAGTTGAAACATCGCAGTCCTCTACAAATGAACCTCAAACGTGAGACAAACGAATATGTATAATTTCTTTATTACAATTCCACGATGAATAATATCTTTCATTCTATTGAATTAACATTTTAGCTAAAAAATACATTTTTTTTTTTTGCGTGAGGATGAATAAGGATGAATATGGATGGCTGAGGATGGGTGAGGATGACTAAGGATGAATATGGATGGGTGAGGATGGTTGAGGATGACTAAGGATGAATATGGATGGGTGAGGATGGCTGAGGATGACTAAGGATGAATATGGATGGCTGAGGATGGTTGAGGATGACTAAGGATAAATATGGATGGCTGAGGATGGTTGAGGATGCCTAAGGATGAATATGGATGGCTGAGGATGGTTGAGGATGACTAAGGATGAATATGGATGGCTGAGGATGGCTGAGGACGAAAGAGGATGACTGAGGATGGTTGAGGATGACTAAGGATGAATATGGATGGCTGAGGATGGTTGAGGATGACTAAGGATGAATATGGATGGCTGAGGATGGCTGAGGACGAAGGAGGATGACTGAGGATGGTTGAGGATGACTAAGGATGAATATGGATGGCTGAGGATGGTTGAGGATGACTAAGGATGAATATGGATGGGTGAGGATGGCTGAGGATGGCTGAGGATGGCAGAGGATGGTTCAGGATGGCTAAGGAGTGTTGAGGATGGCTGAGGATGGTTGAGGATGGTTGAGGATGGCTAAGGACCGTTAAGGAGCGTTGAGGACGAGTAATGATGGTTAATGACTGTGGAGGATGATAGGGGAATATATGGCGGTCATAAGCATGGGAAACTATATGGTTGGTTAACATGAAGTATATACCAACAGAATGTATTGTGTTTTCACTGTGTGTGTGTTGTGTTTCCAGATGAGTGTTTTGTGGTTTCACTTTGTCTGTTGTGTTTTAAGATACGTAACTTGTGTTTTCGATGTGTGTGTTGTGTTTTCAGATAAGTGTTTTGTGTTTTCACTGTGTGTGTTGTGTTTTCAGATAAGTGTTTTGTGTTTTCAATGTGTGTGTTGTGTTTTGCACTTATGGGCCACCGTAAAAGATAGAGACAAAGGCTAGGAACGTTTTTGAATTTTCTACGAATCTGGGATAAAACAGGTTTCTTTGACAAAAAAAAACATTTACTGTGGCACAACAACAAAAAACGGAACTTGGGCTTCCTGTGTTAAACTGCTACTATATAACTTGGGCTTCCTGTGGCTGAACTGATAATGCTAGTAAACTTGAAGTAATATAGTACCAGCCAAGACAGAAACTAAAAGCGAGAAGTATGTATAAAAAATACAACGTAGAAAAAATAAGTTATCTTAAAAAAATTCAAAATTTATCAAAAACCCATCGGTCATGCGTTGTGATTGACAGTGACGTCACTGAGCAAACTCTTTGACGATTTTTTCTCTTCAAAACCTACTCTAATCCAAACGATACTTTGATTTCTGAGATCTTAAAACTATGAACAATGACCATCACATAGGATAGCTTTCTATCTCTAAAAAATACATCTATACTACATGCGCACGCAGTCATCAGTGCATCCCACATATGTTAGAAAGTCACGGAGATAGCCACCATTTTTGGATTTTATTTTAAGGTACTCTGGTTTCCCTTCAGATCGCATAAATCTTTCGCCTTTTACTAAAGATTTCCGTGGAGGGGAACAACTCAATGAGTCTATAGACTAATTTTTTGTCGCCCTGCCTTATTGGCGGGGCATACTTTTAAACTAAAAAAAAATACTGAATTGAAGTATTTGAAATCCAAACTTTTTACAAATTAGATTTGTTTTGGATCATAATAGACTAGGCATTGCTTTAAATATCGGAAATTGTATGGTTATAATCAATGAACCAGTATTACAGCGAGGACACTCGAACCATGAACATTTGATATTTTTAAATTTTTTATTTTATGAACTTTCTACTGCTTCAAACCTTCTGAAAATGAAGCACTGAACTCAAATAATCTTATTGTTCAAAATAAATCATATTTCCAATCGATTCACACAAGGGATAAAGGAGAAAAAAAGTATGAAAAAACCTCAAAGTGTTCACGGTTCGAGTGTCCTCACTGTAAGATTATATTAAAATCCGTACGTATAGGAATAAGCTTTTCTTATAAAGTTTCTTACTGCTATTTTCATAAACATGCGAACTCCATAGCTGCGAGCTGCACGCTGAAATTTGGATTATCGCTTCCATCAATCAAAAATAATCAGTCGGTACCTTTTATATTTATGATTGGCGGCAGTGAAAAACCAAATTCCAGCGAGCAACTCGCAATTACATTATTAAAAATTCGCATATTTATGAAAATTGCCGTAAAAGAAACTAAATTACTACTTATTGACGATCGTGTATGTATCAGTATGCTGATTTCAAGTCAAATTCAGAAAACTTCGGGCAAAACATTCGGTAGATTCCAAACCTATTTCATGATCATGTCAACATTAATGTGATAACAATGATCTTTAAAATCAGGTCGAACTAATGAAATGATTTACTTGTGTGTAAATCTATGATACTTATCAATCAGTAGTTTCATAAGCAATGTCACGGTTGCGTGACATTTAAAAGTGACACGTTTTTGAATACTAATGAGTTACCACAGGGAACCCAATCATTGAGTTAATTTTTATCTGATGAAAAGCCTTCTAATTGAAATTTTTTTAATGGTTATTTTTATTAGGATTATTCTCTGGAATTTTACATGCGCCAGCGATGGGTTGATCCTCTTCTGCGGTATGATCAAGGATCGCTTAACAACAACGGTACATATTCAGTCCTCGACCAAAATCTCATTGGAAATCTGTGGCGCCCTGATACCTACATTGAAAATATGAAGTCCCTCAAGTTCAGTTTTCAGGCTGGTCCCTATATCAACCAGGGCTTTAGACTGTTTCCTAATGGTATGGTTCTTGTCAGCTCAAGGTATGTGCAATCATAATTAGGTTGCAAACTTATAGCCCTGTTTGGCCCAACATATAATCTAAGAAAAAGGGGAAAGACCAAAGACGGTAAGACCCAGAATCTGGGGGGCACCTAGAATGAAAACGTAAAATTTCGGGGGCACGTGCCCGCCCCCTGCCTACGCCAGTGGCATTACCATCATCCATCAAACAAAAAAACGCTCGATCCGAAACTTTTAGGAGCGCGATTGCCCCCCCCCCCCCCCCCTCGCTTCGCCACTGGGACGTGTAGTACACCCCTTTTACGTGACGTCAAAGCAGCTCAATTTGGAGGACAAAACGAAATAACTTCAATCTCCTGAGAATTGGAACCTAGTGATTTGTCCTCCAAATTGAGCTGCGTTGCAACGTGCTGCAAGGGGTCTAGTAAGGTATCCTTGAGCATTACTTCTTTCTTTAACGCTGAAATAGTTAGTCAATATCGATGTATTGCCAACAAAGAAACTAATCCACAGGAGACTTGGGATAAGAAATTTTAATTATCACTGACCAACTTAACTTATTATAATTTTTTTTCTCAACCCAGGATAAGCTCAACTTTGTCATGTGCGATGGAGTTTACTAACTTCCCTATGGACAAACAAAGCTGCCCAATCACGTTGTCAAGCTGTAAGTTGTGCACCAAGCAGAAACACTGATAGCAGAATTACCTATTCTAGTTCTAAATTATTTTATGTCGATCAGCCCCGAGTAGGGAGTGCTGGGCTGATCATCTTCTCGAGGCAGAGGCTCATACACCTTTTCTGAGATGTAGATAGCGAACATGGAGCATTGTGCTCTAGCTACGCGGTACAAATATCTTTTGTTCATCATGCCTTATATGGGTTTGTTATTATCGAAGCTAGACCACAATGCTTCACGCTGTTTATCGAACTCGGAAATGGTCTATGCAAGTTGAAAATTATAAGCTTATTTTTCTGATGTGCATGAAAACCAGAGAGGAAAAAAAAAAAAGGAGAAAACTCTCGAATCAAGGGAGATAATCTACTCATATATGATGATATATAGTCGGCAAGTTAGCAGTCTTAGCAGCGCACACCACCCATATATAGCTTCCCTAAGATCTAATCTTTGTCTTACGTCAAGGTGGTGGTGGTGGTATTAAACAACTAAAATCTCTTGGAGAATCAGCAAATACTTTTTTCTAAAATTGCAGTAATTGAATGAGGAAAAATTTAACTTAATCGATCTTTAGTTTTCTAACTACAGTACTCTTATGCACTAGATTTCTTCACCGAAGAAGACCTGTATTATGACTGGGGTGAAGTGTACATCTATGAAGGCGTCGAGATGAATCAGTTTGATATTCTTGGGTTAGAAAGCAAGAGAAGCAGTCTGAAATTCTCTTCTGGTAAGAATTGAATATAAATGAGGCAGAAGTGAGTGCATGTTGTTCACCTATCAATGTCTTGCCCCCCTGTCAAAGAGAATCAGCCTGACGTCCTTGCCTTGCCTTGCCTTGCCTTGCCTTGCCTTGCCTTGCCTTGCCTTGCCTTGCCTTGCCTTGCCTTGCCTTGCCTTGCCTTGCCTTGCCTTGCCTTGCCTTGCCTTGCCTTGCCTTGCCTTGCCTTGCCTTGCCTTGCCTTGCCTTGCCTTGCCTTGCCTTGCCTTGCCTTGCCTTGCCTTGCCTTGCCTTGCCTTGCCTTGCCTTGCCTTGCCTTGCCTTGCCTTGCCTTGCCTTGCCTTGCCTTGCCTTGCCTTGCCTTGCCTTGCCTTGCCTTGCCTTGCCTTGCCTTGCCTTGCCTTGCCTTGCCTTGCCTTGCCTTGCCTTGCCTTGCCTTGCCTTGCCTTGCCTTGCCTTGCCTTGCCTTGCCTTGCCTTGCCTTGCCTTGCCTTGCCTTGCCTTGCCTTGCCTTGCCTTGCCTTGCCTTGCCTTGCCTTGCCTTGCCTTGCCTTGCCTTGCCTTGCCTTGCCTTGCCTTGCCTTGCCTTGCCTTGCCTTGCCTTGCCTTGCCTTGCCTTGCCTTGCCTTGCCTTGCCTTGCCTTGCCTTGCCTTGCCTTGCCTTGCCTTGCCTTGCCTTGCCTTGCCTTGCCTTGCCTTGCCTTGCCTTGCCTTGCCTTGCCTTGCCTTGCCTTGCCTTGCCTTGCCTTGCCTTGCCTTGCCTTGCCTTGCCTTGCCTTGCCTTGCCTTGCCTTGCCTTGCCTTGCCTTGCCTTGCCTTGCCTTGCCTTGCCTTGCCTTGCCTTGCCTTGCCTTGCCTTGCCTTGCCTTGCCTTGCCTTGCCTTGCCTTGCCTTGCCTTGCCTTGCCTTGCCTTGCCTTGCCTTGCCTTGCCTTGCCTTGCCTTGCCTTGCCTTGCCTTGCCTTGCCTTGCCTTGCCTTGCCTTGCCTTGCCTTGCCTTGCCTTGCCTTGCCTTGCCTTGCCTTGCCTTGCCTTGCCTTGCCTTGCCTTGCCTTGCCTTCATGTCTTTTCTAACCCTCTCTCTCATCAGGCGTCTTCAGTTCTCTCAAAGCAACCTTCAAGTTTCGCCGTCGAATCCAAAACTTCATGCTCGGCTTCTACATCCCCTCAATCCTGACCGTCATGCTCTCCTGGGTGTCCTTCTATATCAGTCCCAATTCAGCTCCTGCCCGCTGCGCCCTCGGTATCATCACAGTTCTTGCTATAGGAGGCTTCTTGACCGGTCAGCGGAAGTCTTTCCCAACTGTGTCTTACGTGATGGCCGCTGACTCGTTCATACTGATTTGCTACGTGTTTGCATTCCTGGCCTTGTTGGAGTATGCCGCTGTACATTATTACTTTGTTTATGAAAAACAGTTGTACCAAATGAACAAAATGATGGTAAGTCTTTTTAACCTCATTATCAAGATATGTAGTTTACAAAATGTAGCTAAGGGGGAGGGGGTGCCGGTTCGACAATTGATATCCATCCCACTTTAGGGGCGTTAACAATCAAAAATGTGAATATTTTAGAGAAATTTCCGCGCTCTGATGGAGAATAGATACTTTGAACGCGCTTTGAATAAGATTATCCACCCCCCCCCCCCCCCCCCCCTTGTAAAATCCTGCATCCACGCATCCTGCTTGGGTCCACCTATTCAATTATTCTTACAGGTTCTTCTTATTTTCCAGGAGAAGCAAATGAAAGGAAATACCAACGAAAACTTCATCGATGAAGGAGAATACGAACCAGAGCTAGAGGAAGAAGAAGAAGAAGAAATCAAGAAAACAGAAGTACAGAAGCCCAAGGATGCCTTCATGACCCCTGTCGAAACGTTTGACAGCAACGAGATGACCCTTCCAACGGATCACAAAGAGAAGAAAGGCAAGAAAAAGAGAAGCTTTTGTAAGATTCTGTATTCTATTCTGACCTGGCCAGCGAAGCTGCTAACCACCATTAAGGAAGATGCTTTAATCATTGATAAAGTTGCTCGTGTCATCTTCCCTTTGAGTTTTGCTATTTTCAATGCAGTATACTGGTCGATCTATAAGATTGAACATAACAGTGATGTCTTGAAACACTAATGTCGTTGTGATAACTCACTTTCGATGTAGTTTGTTTACTATTATTATACGTCATTTCCGGTCTTGTGGGGAGTTTTTCCAGCTGAACGGCAAACTTTCAATATACAGTGAGTGTGCATAGTTGAGTGATATCACATGACGGGCAGTGTTTGCCTGTCATTGTAGGCTGGTAATGAGATTCATGAGATTCATTCAGCTGATTGATACCAAGCAATTCTTGAGGTGATTATAACGTCATTGGCACCATGTTAGATCGCAAGACTTCGTGCGCATAGGAATACTGCTATTCTAAGAATATTTTCTTCCTACTCTTCTTTGAGGCCATGAAAACATTTAGGAAATATGTTTCTGATTCTCTTAAGATTTAGCAAAATATATTTAGTGGCGAATTTCATATAATTTTTAACAGGGGCTTGCATGTCTATCGGCTGAGAGCTGAAGCGAAATAACTCTGCGAGTTTGAAAGTTTGCCTTGTTTTCCGCTCTAGTCTTGTAATGAGGTGATGGATGGGGTAGAGGATGAGAGGGGGTACGACCCCTCCAGCCCTCCCTTGCCTCCCCTAACGATTCAACTATGAGTTCTCCGTCCCATTATGAAGTGATACAAGAATCAGTAAACATTTGAATGTAGTAATAGAAAGTGAGTTATTATATTGATCAAGACATCATTTCGTTTCATAGAATTCAAATTTTTTGCAATAGCCTCCCAATATTTTGCTACTGGCTTTCCGCCAAGTTTTCGAGTATCAACCCCCACTTTCACTCCTACGCATTAGTACTAGGACTGCACCCACTTTCAAGGGTGCTCCGCGGTCCTGGAAGATTAGGATACATGAGCCTGCATGGGATCTTCTTAAGAAGACATTGAGACATTAGATATCAGCTTTGCATATATAAGTATTTACGAGTATTTACGCCGGTCTTGATGACCATCATAATGTTTTTTGCTATCAAATAGTCTAACTAGGGGGAAAATTCGCATTTTGAATTAAGTTGAGTGCATTGAAAAAGAAGCGCTACACTTTTCAATCACACAACTTGCGCGCGCAGGCATACGGTGCAACATCGAGTGCAATATTGCAGGCAATATTACTAAAATTGAATCGTTTCTTATCACAAGCAACATATATTGCGTGCGAATCGCGGGATTTGGGATAAAATTTGGTGTTTTTAATGGAAATCCTTCATATTATACATCTTCAGGGTATTTTTTGACTTGGGACATTTTAACTTTTTTAATATAACTTGCTGGCTTAATTTATGACAAGGGTTTTACTATTAATAGAATGAAAAATAGAATGAAAAATGAAATAAAATTACTGGTAAAAACGTCAGTTTCAGTCGGTCTTTTTTCCAGTGTCTTTTTCCCCCGTCTCTTAAAATCGAGTTTCAATATAAAGGATTGTATTAATGCTTAGTGTCGGCCAAGAGATAAAGTTATAGTCCAGTTTTCTTCCTAGCCCTCTCCCCGTTTTTAGTTGGCAACTTTATTATTTCGCCTTCATATGACTACAAGCCCTTCATTTTACAAATTATCACCTCTTTCCTCGCTGGCCATTTCATTTTCGTTCTAGTTGAATCTCTGATAAAATACTTACAATAAAAACCTATTCTTACAGATGTATAACATATTGTTTTTCCCATTTCAAATGCATTTTTTAATCATTTATCTTGCATTTATCAAAAAGCTTCCAAAAGTCTTTTTCATTCATTTTTGTCGCCATTTCCTCATACCGGTCACCCTGTGTACAACATCTTGTACGCATGCTCACTTCAAAGGAAAAAGCGAAAATCCGAATAGAAAAAATGTCCTTGTTACTGTCCAATAATTCTACCATACAATTTGAAGAAAAATGGCACGAATTACGACCTACAGTCAACAAACTACTCAAACAGAAGCCTGTTACCTCTGAAGAATGGCAGAGTTTATTCTGGTAAGTCGAATTTTGTCAAAATTTCTTGGGTTCTTGAGTTTTATTCCAAAACTTCGTGACAGAAAATGGAGTTTCTTGGAGTCAAATTTGTATTTTCTTTCTATAAATTTACCATCATTCTTCCTTAATTTTTCTTTGGGAACCTCAATGAGGCTCTAAAGCTGTGTAGTGTAGCTTTGTATGACTGAAAATATAAGTTTGAAGGATTATTTCTATCGATATTTCGTAGCATGCCGGGATGTATCAATCAAACCATCCAGTATATGAATACAATTCATCTTTAAAGTTCTGACCATTTATCGTAACCAGAATTGTAAAAATATACAACATTTATTTGTATCTTGCGATAGTTAAAGAGTTGTTTTTCTTGGGTCAGTGTTTCTAAAAATTCCATATCGTTTCCTTTGTGAGCAATTATGGTAATTTCGAGTTACTTTTTGACATGTTGTAAAGTGTCAAGCACGCTAAAATATATTCAAGTGATGTTTGAGTATGTGTGGAGTGACAGGTCTATTGTTTTCCCAGATTAAAAGCTCTTTCTTTGGACTTATGCCTACAAGATTTTTTTATTTTTTCCTTTTTTATAACATATTCTAATGCGAACTACATCTACAACTGGTGTGAAGTTTGTGATATCTTGAAACTGTCAAATAAACTTCCTCTTCACAGTTCCCTGTGCCATCTTGAAAGGTAGCCATGCCTTTGCATTGAAGTGAGACATAAGGTGACCTGGCGAGGATAGAGACATGTGAATAACTGTACAAGGTGTTAAAAAGGTCTCTATCATTACGAGGTCATCTCATGTCATGCTTCAATGCAAAGGCACGGCTACCTTTCAAGATGGCACAGGGAACTGTGAAGGGGACTATTACGAACCAACTGACTGACATCTACATTGTTATGATGACAGCTGTATTGGCTTATCGTTTAAGAGGGTAAAACCCAAAAACTGTCAGAAGAAATTAAGATGTTGTTACAAATAAAGAGAATAAGGGTTTTACAGCGCTTTTCATAATTCTAGACCTAGCTACCCACTCCAGATGTCTAGCATTTTGGCTTCCGTCAATCAAATTTATGATGGGCCGAGCACATTCCAATCACAAGCGCTAAAGAAATTCTCATATGAAAATGGATCTTGGGAATTTTCAGTAACTTTTAGTAAAACAAGCTTATGTTGACAGATAATTGCTAACAAGTGAACTACAGGAAGTAGCTCTTCAATCCATTATTTTAGTGTATTGTAGTACAGTAAAAACCTGCATATAAGAACCTGCATTTTTCCAAGTTAGCCTAGACATGCTCTTATATAATTGGTGTTTACTGGAAAATCAGGATATGTTGGATCATTAAAAGGATCCTTTTTTCATTAGGAGGAAAAAATGCTTGTTTCTGATAGAATGTTGGTGCGATCTACTGTTTGTATAAAATATGTATAAAATTATGATGGAAATTCTTAGCCTAACAGGTTCTTAATCATTAGGTTCTTATATGCTGGTTTTTATTGTATACCTAATGCCCTGTTCTGTTTTTACAGGGATATACACAAAGTGTGTAACTGGGTGGACAAAGGATCACAGAAAGTCTACAAGGCACTCAAAGATGAAGTATTGGCATTCATCAAACAAGTACAAGAGGTGAGACTTATTGTTCATGATGCTATGAGCTTTCAGTTCTCTGTTTCTAACCAGCTGAGTTGAGCTTCAGAACAAACTCAAGGTCAACCAATCAGAATTGAGGATCCGACATCGTCTTTTGATTAACATTTCCCATTATTCTGCCAAGAGAATTTATGAAATACGAGTTCTTCCTTCTTCAAATTAATCGTAAACTCTAGTGAACTCATGGCGGAATATTATTTCAATCAACAAGAAAAGTCTTCATTGGTTTACTCGGAAAATGCTCGAACAATGCTAACCAAAAATAGTGACCCATAATTCCTTTAGGGGAAGGCGGTCAACTCAGCTGGAACTGTGACCTTTGACTGAATGGAAAATCAATATTGGTATTCCTGTGTTTAAAACACAGGAACCCCAAATACATTAAATAAAATCAGAGTTACCCATAAATAATATTTATATGTTTTTTAGAACAGACTTGAAAAAAATTCTACCCACAAAATGTCTAATGGTCTATCACTAATAGACCACTAGTAGTTCAGCCAATCAGAGCGCAGGATTTGTGATAGACCATTAGTAGGTTTATGCCGATATGATATATATTTTGTTTACTCACAGAGAGTCCTAAGACATGAAGATGATCATTCGCTTCTAAAAGCTTACAATGCAGAATGGAAAAAGTTCTTCACTCAGTGTGATTATCTGCCGAAGCCATTCAGTACATTAGAATCAAATCTACAGGGAAAGACTGGAAGCGGTGGAAGCAAGAGACCTCTGTCTGATGGAGTCACAGTACAAAAGGTAGAAAAATATAGACCTGACAAGAATATTCTAGGAAAAACAACAATCTAATCTAACCCTGAAACAACCTCTGGGCTGATTTAAGTATCAGGGCATGGCTAACTCACAGATTGAACCCTAAATGCAGTACAACCCCTGTACTGATCTAAGTCAGTGCATGGCTATCTCAAGCTCATCCAACCACTTTCACATCTGCTATGCTATTCACATTAGGGACTTACGGATTAAAAAGCATCGAGGATGGCAATGCCAGGATGATGAAGCAAACATGTTTTCAAACTTGTTTTTCATTTCATGTGCAAAGGCACCGACTGACATTCTAGCAAAGACAGCAAGGGTGACTGCACACATATTAAAAAATGTTTTCAAAATGTGCTTGTGTCATAGTCCTTGCATTGCCGACCTTAATGCTTGTTGATATTTTAAAGGTTAGACTCTATTATAACATTATCGGTGGAAGTTTATAAATTGAAGTTATAATTTTTTTATAATTTCCTTGTCAGTTAATGTTGGATGCATGGAATGAGGGCATATTCTCAAGCATCAAGGGTCGTTTACAATCAAGTGCGATGAAGCTGGTTCATGCAGAAAGGAATGGAGAAGCTTTTGATTCACAACTAGTAATAGGTGTTAGAGAATCTTACGGTAAGGAAATAGACCTTGAATGGGCCCTATTTTCATTCAGATTTCATTCACTTGTCGAGGATCCACTAAGGCCGTTTTTATATTTGAGTGGTTGACTGAAGTTCAACTTTAGTTAGATATGTTTTACTGCGATTCTCAATATTCTGCAAACTCAGACATTTTAATGGCTTGTTGTGAAATCGTTTTTTTGCTGCTGTCAATCAAAACTAATCGGTCAGTACCTTTGATATTTTTGAGTGGCAGCAGTGAAAAACCAAATTCCAACGGGAAACTCTCAACTACAGAGTTTGCAGAGTATTGAGAATCGCAGCTATCTACTACAATGCTAACAAATTATAGGTCATTGGTAAAGTTTAACACAACTTGGGTTAACAGGGTAGTATTAACATGGTCTTAGTTTTCAAGTCTCAGATAATTTACTTTGTCGCACCTATTAAACAGATTTTTGCTATTTTTATTTTTATTTTTAGTGAATTTAAGTTCAGATATAACAGACAAATTAAAGATTTACACAGAAAATTTTGAGAAGGCTTACATTGATGCAACCAGAGAGTTTTACAAGACTCAAGCTTCTGCTTATCTACAAAAAAATGGAGTCCAAAACTACATGAAATATGTAAGTATGGTCGGCAGTAGTGTACTCACCTCTCACTCCTGGGGTCTCGGGTTTGATTCATAGTGACATCACATCTGAGGGAATCAAGAGTGGTGTAGCGATAGTGCACTCACTTCTCTTTATTTTTGGGTTTGGACTGAACTATTTAATGCCATTTTTGTTTCTCAACAGGCTGAAACAAAGCTAAAAGAAGAAGAAGAGAGAGCCAGCAGATATTTGGAGACCAGAAAAGGCTGCAACTCTGTTGCTGCAGTAAGTATATATTACACTTTCTTCCCAAGGGTGGTGAGGGTCTGAGTAAGTTATATTGCCTTTGTGATATTCCAGAAATTATTCATACCTCCCCCCACAGAGGTAGATTGGAATTCGCAAAGGGTGGGGTTAGGGGAGAGGGTCTGATGAGGGTATACTGTGTAGTCTCTTACCATGAGCAAATGCTTCAACACTTTTTTCATTTGTCTTCAGTTGACAGAGTGTTGTGTTAATGTTTTGGTTGGGGATTTCAAGGAAACCATCCTTGCCGAGTGTCCAGGGATGATCGCTGATAATGAAACTGAAAGTAAGTAGTTAATTTATAGTTATTACAGGGGCATATCCAGGATTTTTTAAGAAGGGGTGGCTGTTACAGCGTTACAACTCACACCAATACCACAGGAAACCCATAAAAAAATGGGGTCTTGAATTGACAGAAATTATTTTGAGAGCTTCAATTAAACTGAGGTAATTAAGTTTATCCAGATAAATGTTTTCAGTTTTTGTAAAAAAGCTGTATTTTATCACTCTAGTATATTTTCTCATTTCAGAAGGGGTGCCTCTTCACCACCCCTGGATCCGCCCCTGTATTATTTAAGAATTTTATGATAAGACAGTAAGACAAGACTTCATCTCAACTTCTGATTTTCTGTGATGACCAATCTTACCCACATTTGAGTTCTACTCTGATAACACTAAGCGTCTGAGAAAATCAAAGTAATAATGGTGTAGGAAGCCCAGTATTGGTACATATTTTAGACAAAAAGAGTGCTCATACAAGTCTATTCTTTTTTAATGTAGAATTACTTCTGATGTTCAAGCTAATGGATCGTGTTCAGGGGGGCGTAGACCCCATGATTCAAAGTCTAGAGTCATATATTGTAACGACAGGCCTGGATGATATGATGGCCGCAGCTGAGACCATCACCACGGTAAGAGATCTTAAAGAGTATTTTGTGTGTGTTGTATTATGTATACATGTAATATCAGCGGATGTTAGATTCAGTGGATGATTAGCTGCTCTATAGATGTGCTACTGCTAAATCCCATTATTTGTTTATTTATTATCATCATCATCATCATTATCATCATTAATACTATTGTTTTATGGCTTGTAATACTGTATTTTATTCATATTTTTTTGTGTAATTTGTTCGTCTTTGTTTTAGGATTCAGAAAAATATGTTGAGCAGTTGTTAAACCTGTTTAACAGGTTTAGTAAACTGGTAAAAGAAGCATTTAATGATGACCCACGCTTCCTGACTTCCAGAGATAAGGTAGAATATCATCTTAATATATGCGCTCAGTAGGGAACTTACATGTATTGTCCATTATTACCAATGCTACTGACAGTGGGGTAGCTGCCGCTAGGCAAAAAGACATGTACCTACACAAACAAACAGAACAACGAGAACGATGGCTCCCTCTCTGCTTGGTTGCTTGTGCCTTTCTAACAAAGCAAAACCTAAGTAAAACCTAACAAGCAAATTTCCAATAATCCCCTTCACAATTACCTGCACCATCATAAAAGGTAGCTGGGCCTTTGCATCCAAGAAAGACGAACGGTGAGCTTGCAATGATAAAGACATGCAAATAATAATTATTGTTCTAGGTGTTAAATAAAGGTCTCTATCATTGCAAGCTCACCATTTGTCTCGCTTCGCTGAAAGGTGAAAAGGGACTATTTGGACTGTGAGTTGGGCTGTGCTCTGACTTTGCTCAGCTCCCTATTGATATGTATATATATGTCTATGTAATGCTATGACTATTTATCTTCTGCAGGCGTTCAAGTCAGTAGTCAATGATACCTCAATATTCAAGTTAGAATTACCCAGTAAATCAAAACCGTAAGTCATTATATCACTATTATGAAGCTTGCCCATTGGATATGACATCTGCGCTCACTCATGAGAGATCTTTTCAACACTCGAAGATAAAATTTGTATCTCCGTGCGCCCCTATAATTCCTCTATATATTTCTGGTGGGCAATTTAAATAACAATCAACCAAAACAGATTTAATTATCTTACGCCCACCTATGAAACCATCAAAGTAGGATTACCGTAATTACTCAAATAAGTGCCGCGGCGCTTATTACATTTTTTGCGCCTCAAATGTGGTACTTATTCGAGAGAGGTGCTTATTTTAGGGCGGCACAAAAATTGGATGCAACAAAGAAATATTTTCTTTTAATTTATTGGTATATTTTCTATTTATGAGAAAATTTTAAGGGACCGCAGTGCTTATTATAGGGCTTATTATAGGGCTTATTATTAACTTCTTTGTCCCAAATGCAGCACTTACATGGTAAGTATATATTTCCCATTAATCATTCCCATCCACTTTCTCTTCTTCATTTCAGTGGTGGTGGCCTGTCAATCAAACCACAACCAGAGTCGCGATGTCCAGAACTTCTTGCCAATTACTGTGACATGTTGCTTAGGAAAACACCGTACAGCAAGAAGCTGACGTCAGATGAAATTGAAGCCAAACTAAAGGATGTGGTATGCTAAGACTGCTTAGCTTTCTTGTTAAAATAGTTCTTTCTTCTTGAGTTTCAAATTTGTATATGAAGTTTGAGGTCCTACTGCTGGGTCTATTAATACTCAATCATAAGGGTTTGGATGGGCTTGTGACAGGGGCGGTAAGGGGTATAGGTACTAGGGATTTCACTGAAGTGTTGTACATGCTAAAAAAAATCGTCTGCATATTTGTGCGACTCCGCCAACAAACATCAACGTTTTAGTCTGTATTCCTTTCTCTGCAAATTGTGAATTTTCTTGAATTTGAATGCTTAATCAAATTCACTTTTTCTACAAATTTTTAATGATAATAATTATTTTTCTTTGCTTCTTTGCTTATAATGCTGTTCTTTGTTTCAGTTGTTAGTTCTGAAATATGTGGTTAATAAAGATGTCTTCATGAGGTGAGTTGAACATTTTTGTTATGGCTTCAAATTAATAATCAAGACTAAACATGATATGTGTTTAAAACTGGGTCTAGAATTTTATAGGAGCAAGGATGGCACAGTTGGTTAGTGTGCGACTTTCGGTGCAAGAGGTCTTGAGTTCAATTCCCAGTGACCTTGCATCCTTGTTTCAACTTCTTCTTTCCTTTCTGTGTAGCTTTAACTAGCTTTAAATACCAGTATAACGGAGCACTGATGGAAGGGGGAGGGGGTAAAATGAGCATACCGTGGGCCTCAAGTTTGTCAGTAACACCTATAAGTTAACTGTCACAAGTTACAGATGTTAAATAAGGTCGACCTTTACTTTTACCAGAGTATTATTAGTTTGTTTGTTTCTGTATTACATTGCTAGCTATTTAACATCTTTTATCTGTAGGTATCATAAGGCTCATTTAACAAGACGACTTATCCTTGACACATCAGCTGATAGTGAAATGGAAGAGAATATGGTAGAATGGCTTAGGGTGAGTCTACAGTATATCCCATCCCATTCTATTCTGACACCACCTCATTTCATTTTATCCAATTGAAACCCACCCTTCCATTCCACTTGTATCCCATCCCATCATTGCATTTCATTTTATCCCATGCCTTCACCTCCCATCTATCCATGTCCTATTCTAGCTATTTCATACTAGTGCATCTTATTTCATCATAACAATCCCATCCAATTTTATTCTATTCCATCCCATTTCATCCCATGCCTTCACCTCCCATCTATCCATATCTATCAATTAATTCATCCTTACAATCCAATTCTATTCTATTCTATTCCATTCCATACCCTTCTATTGCCATCCTATTCTATCTTAGCCCAGTTTAGATGTCAAATTTCACTTGTGCTGAAATTATCTGAAGCAAATGAATTCAAAACAGTAGGTTTTGCTCATTTGCATTAGAATCAGCTCAAGACATGCAACATTCTGCATTTATAACGGACCTTATTCCATTGACTCAGCCCTGAGATTGTTTCAGGGTTTGATAAAATTTGAATTCTTTGTGCTACAGGATGTTGGGATGCCTGCCGACTACATCAATAAATTAGCTCGTATGTTCCAAGATATTAAAGTCAGTGACGACTTAAATCAAGAGTTTAAAAAGAACTACAAGACAAAAGGAGACATAGCAGGTAATATTAGTTAGTAAATAAATGATAATAAAAATAAAATAAAAATATAATAAAAAACGGAGTTTGGGTTGCCTGTGGTCTAGTTTGTCTGGTGAAAGATGATGATACCTTGTCTAGCTCTTAGCACACAACTTTCTTTGTCTGTGTTGGGGATATTCCAGTGTGAGGAATAGGATTTCTTACAAGAAAAAATAATTGGTATCTATTTTTCTAATGTAAATTAGGATATGAAGTCAGTTCTATACAAATTGTTTTTTTTCTAAAATGAAAGATTTTGCTGCTTTTCTCACTTGGGATAAAGCATATTTTAGAACGTCTAACATACATGGTAGCGTCGGTGGTATAATGGTCAGCATAGCTGCCTTCCAAGCAGTTGATCCGGGTTCGATTCCCGGCCGACGCATTCTTTTTATATTTTTTTTCCAAAACTTTTTTTAACGGTTTTTATTGTGACTTGAAAATACTTCTGTGAATAAATATGCTACTCGTTCTTCATATAAATTTCATGACATTTTTTTAACCTACTCGTAGTATCTTGATCTGCAACAAAAGAACACTAGGACACATAAATAATATATATTTAACCAGCTGTTATCGCGGTAAGAGAAAAGGAGCAGGTTGTCATAGTGATTTATACGGGTTGCTATGGCAATATTTTTGCATATCTGTTACATTTTTTATTAGGAAGAAATGAAAGGAAAACATGAAAAATAAGAATCATTTCTCAACGTTTGCTTAGATCTGCCTCGTCGTTTATTGTGTCTAGAGAAATGGATGTTAAATGATTGATATTTGATTGATTGACAGATTCTATTAATATCAAGATACTGAACGCGGGAGCCTGGTCACGAGCATCTGAAAGGATTCCTGTTTCTTTGCCTACAGATGTGAGTACACGAAGGAATGATGATGATGATGATGACGATGATGACGATGATAGTGATGATAGTGAGATGAGGACGATGATGATGATGATGATAGCGATGATGATGATGATGACGGTGATAGTGATGATAGTCATTACAATGATTAGTGATGTTAATATGATGATGTTAGCGATGATGATGATGGTGATAATGATAGTGATGATGATAGTGATAGTCTTTGATGTGATAGCGATGACTTAGGATTATGATGATGATGATGATAGTGATGATGATGGTGATAATGATGGTGATAATGATAGTGATGATGATAGTAGTGGTGGTGGTGATATAATGATAATAGCGATGATGATAATGATAGTGATAGTCTTGATAGTCTTTGATGGGATAGCGATGACTTAGGATTATGATGATGATGATGATGGTCAAGAGATGATGGTGAATATGGCATTGATGTTAGTGATGGTGATGGTCATGCTGTTGATGGTAGTGATGGCGATGGGCATGCTGTTGATGGTGGTGATGATGGTGATGGTGATTATGTTTGTAGCAGTAGCAATGTGATCGATGATGATGACGACGATTATGTTGGTTGTGACAAGACGATTTTATGAAAAAGAACAATCACATATCTTGATTTCCATGTTACAGTTACATTCTTCTCTGTCTCTCAGTTAGAGGACTGTATACCAGAAGTAGAAGAATTTTACCGTAAAAACCACAGTGGGCGGAAACTACAGTGGCATCACTTGATGTCTAATGGAGTTGTAAGTAGACAATCCGTTCTGCTGAGCCTACGTTTCTGTTGGTCAGCGTCAAGGAATCACCCACAGAAGCGCAGGCTCAGGGGAAAGATTGAGGAAATAAATTACCAGATAAGCATTCGTAACAAAAACAAAAGAATGAGGGTTGCAGCTTGAAGGATGGAATATGGATGCCCGTTTAGTTTACTAAACGGAGCGCGCGTTATGGTGCCTATACAGTAGAACCTGTATTTAGCCACCAGCTGTCAAAGTACCCGAGAGTTGCCACTTGATATTATTTTAATTTATCCCACACCATAGAAAATACAGCCAATTAGAAGACAGGAAAGCCGTTGTATATTCGTCGGTATTTCCCTCTTCCTTCCCATCATGCACTTTTCGTTGAATCCACGTATTTGTACTTTCTATTGTGTGGGATAAACTGGTTATACAATGGTTTCTCGTGGCACACTGTGGATATCACACTCGCCTAAAGGCTCTTGTGTATGACTAGAAACTACGAGTGACTCGTGGGATATTCCACGGTATGTCACTCGAAACTATTCAGTGTATAACTAGTATTATATCATTCTAATACACAGATAACTTTTGGCAACAAGATTGGCAAGTTCGATCTAGAAGTAACAACATTTCAAATGTCTGTTCTTTTCGCGTGGAACGAACGACCGCAAGAAAAAATATCATTTGAAAACCTGAGGTATGTGCTGTAATATTTAGACCGCATCTCAGTCTAATCACTGTAGTTCCATTTCAGTTTTAACTTGCTTACTAAAAATAAATAAGTTGTTTTCAACATTTTATTCATACGAGTGATGTGCGCTGCTATTGCGCCACCTCTCACCGCTGTTGATACCCGGACTCGCCATCATACATGAGTTGGTTTTCGTTCTCTCCTGTTTCTAAGGTTTCCTGCAGTTTTGCTCCCTCCGCAATAACTTACGTATTTACTCGTTTAAGCGCCGCGGCGCTCTTTAAATTTTTAGTGTTTCGGTTGCGGCGCTTATTCGAGGCGGCGCTTGTTGATATTTTGCTCCCATATGAAGCGCTTAATCGGGGTCGGCGATTGAACGAGTTTCTACAGTACACGTATAAATTCCAATTTGATCGAGAGCCACAGACTATTAGGTGCCATCCTCGTACGATTATTTTTTTAAAACGTTTTTAAAACTTTTTTTTTTTTAGGTTAGCGACTGAATTACCTGATTCAGAATTACGAAAAACATTGTGGGTAAGTTATAATAATAATAATAATAATAATAATAATAATAATAATAATAATAATAATAATAATAATAATAATAATAATAATAATAATAATAATAATAAATAATAATAACTTTATTTCACAATAATTATAATAACAATAATAAAGAAGACAATAATAGCAATAATTAATTATAATGTTAAAACGAGCGATATTAAAGGATCTAAAAAACAAAAAATTATAAAATATGTAAAAATAATAATAATAATAATAATAATATAATAATAAGTTTATTATTTATATAGCGCTTTATATGCAATACTCTAAATAAAGCGCTTGAAGTTATAGTGTGCTACCCTCTCATTTGACTGGTTTTTTTTCTTGTGCATGGTTTTCTTACTCCTTATTAATCGTTATACATTCTAGTCAATGGTAGCTTTGTCGAAACTCAAGCGTCAAGTACTTCTCAGCGATTCTCCTGTTCGTTCACCTAAGGATTTTACTGACGGCTCCATGTTCTGGGTCAACCAAGATTTCGCTTTGATGTAAGTCGGTAGAGGGATAATCAAATCTTATAAGCCAGTTCAAAGTTTAAGAATCGTTTTCAGTGCGCATGCGATTTTATCCCGAATTTCTCACCTTCTTTTGTTTAATTAAAAACAAAAGAAGGTTTAATCAAAAGAAGGTGAGAAATTCGGGATAAAATTGCATGCGCACTAAAAACGATTATTAAACTTTGAACTGGCTTATGTGAGGGTAAAAAGACAAAGCTGTAAAATTGTGTTAATGGTTTGTTCTCGTTTTTCAGTAAAAATGGTAAAGTGCAAAAACGGGGTAAAGTGAATCTGATTGGAAGACTGCAGCTATCGACTGAGAAAACAAAGCAAGAAGAAAATGAAGGAATTGTGGCTCTAAGAATTCTAAGAATACAGGTGAAATATTTTCTAGCTGTTGTCCTGCTTTAAAGATTACGGCACGCACAAGGAGTTGTGCCATGCGCAGACTAGATACTCCCCGGTATTCAAAGCAACGTGACATGCGCACATAAGAGTCTCGCATTATACAAAGCAATATGAGAATGCGCAGACGAAATTCTCCCAGAATGCAAAGCAACGTGACATGCGCACATAAGAGTCTCGCAGCATGCAAAGCAATATGAGAATGCGCAGACGAAATTCTCCCAGAATGCAAGGCGACGTGACATGCGCAGACAAGATACTCCCGGCATGCAAAGCAAAGTGACATGCACAGAAGAGAGGTACCCCCAGCATGCTTAGCAACAAATACAGTACTAAACAAAGCATACAATTTTATTTTTGCTATCGTTCACAGGAAGCGATTGTCAAAATTATGAAAATGAGAAAGCGAATCACGAATGCCGCGCTCCAAACCGAACTGGTTGAGATCCTGAAAAACATGTTTATACCACAAAAGAAAATGATAAAGGAACAAATAGAATGGCTGATAGAACACAAGTACTTAAAGAGAGACGAAGAAGACATCAACACCTTTATATATCTCGTCTAACTGACCACGAGGCTGCTTGGCTGGACAACATGCTCCAAGGCTACTGCTATGTGTAAGACAAATATCAAGTGGATTTGTGATAGGTTTATGGGAAATCTCCTGTAGTGTTATTGCTTCGACGATAAGGCGGCCATCTTGGTAAACTTTGTCACAGTAATGGCGTCGATTTTTTAATAGTTAAGCACAATACAATTTGACAAGAAATAAATTATAAAAATAGAAATTAAATAAGAAGATGGACATGGAAGAAAGCCCCCCTAGACACCCCATAATGCCTTGCGATTTAAGATGGCCGCTGTATTATCGAAGTAGTTCATTCTCAAATACCTTAATTGTAATTCGAAGCACGATAATGTGCGCTTCTAATGGGTTCAATCCTCAGACCCGCCATCATGTGTGAGTCGAGGTGCTTTTTGGTTCTCATTCACCTGTGCTTCAAAATCCTCCCCTGGATTCTCTGTTATGCCTCTGCAAAACACTTTCAATTCCATTCGACACGGGATACTAAGTGCTACCCTGGCAAAACATGGATATTAGATTCTTTGTATTTTAATTGGATAGCGTGTGTGTGTGAGAGAGTTTTTTAGTTAGTGCTGTTTTCTCTTTCTGATTGGTTCAGAGTGGAACCCAGTTGAATGTCAAAGTAGCCTGAATGGCTTCCGTGTGATTGCATGGCATGTATCTTTACGGCTTCTGATTGGTTCAGAGTAGAACCCATTTGTGTGCCAGAGTAACCTGAATGGCTTCTGCGTGATTGAATGGCATGTGGAAGCCATTTATCAGTCTTAGAATACCAAAACTCCTCCAAAACAAACAAGCTCTGTAAATATAACAATAAATGAAAAGGAATATTATACACATAACAGGAAAGTTCATTCACTGAAGCCTTACATGTGACGTAGTTTTTTTGTATGTAATATCACATGACCATCAAGTATGCCGAATTAACGGATATTTGTATTAAAAATGTTCACAAAATTTTTCCAGCAGATGTCACAAAAAGAAAATGCAATTTCTAACTGCCTGTCAACTAGAAACTTTGACTTTATTTTGTCAATGAATTAAAAAAAAATTCAGTTGAGTCGGCAAAATTCAACCTCGAGGTTGTAAAAAGAACTTTCTATTGACTTTAAATTTCAACACAATGCCTAAAACTTTTGTTTTGAAATATCAAAATTATTTTCAAATCAAAATTTTAGATCTATGATTTATTTTTTTCAAAACATTTATCTTCAATAATTCTGGCTTGGGCACGATGTTTTCACAATTCAAAACGATTATTTTTTTCTTAGAAAAAATTCAGAAGGATTTTTTGAGTACATTTGTGTACCTTCCCAAATGTTACCGTTGCACAAGGGAGTGACAGGTGGTCTGAATTATATAAAAAATATTTCGCCCAAACTAAAGACGTTTATTCAAATTTTCAATATCACGGATAAAACGTATTTTTTTCTTCACAATTAAGTCACCAACAGACAAAAACGAGAAAAATTCTCACTATAGTTAATTTTTGAAATGTTGCTCTCACCGGTGATTGGTTGAAAATGTCAACCAATGAGAAGTTTTGTAATTTCGCGCCAAAACCTTTCAAACGCGAGCGTGCGCAAACCACAAAAACACAAAAAAAAATTGTAATTTTTTGTTCACGAGAATATATTGTAATAGCAATAATAACTGTTATTACGGATGCATGCAAATGAGATTAAAATGAGAGAACAAGCATTGTATCGACCCAATAACCTCACTTGTATGATTCTTAAAACAAAAGAATATCTCATTTGCATCTTATTTGCATGCATCCATAATAACAGCTGTTAAAAACTATTCATCTTTTTTGAAGAATCTGTTAACGAAATACTCGTCGTTGATACACTGTTTCTTTTTATTTGATCCTCTGTAAATATTCTATAAAGGAAAAATCCTGTCAATAAAATAATATTAGAATTTTTTCACTTTAAATTGCAGCATTTGTGTCTTTGCATTGATTGCATTTTTCCCCCACATTTTGAAGCTTTCTTTTTTCTTTCTCGCTGTTTCGGGAAATGTTTTGTAGCTCGTTTTTGTTTTTGTCGGCTTGCGGTTTGTCCGTAGACCCCTTGCAGCACGTTGGAATTCAGCTCAATTTGGAGGACAAAACAAAAGGTTTCCAATTCTCAGGAGATTAAAATTCTTTTGTTTTGTCCTCCAAATCGAGCTGCTCTGACGACACGTAAAAGGAGGTCTATTTAGGAGTTTCGTACTTCAACTCGAGTTATCACGACATTCGCATTCGTGGATTTCCCATCATGCTCTTTGCCTGCACACTTTCAATCCCACCATCCATTGCAGTCCTATCACTAGTTTCCAGGACTCCCGGTTGGGTTTTCTTTATTGGTTTTGGGAAGAAATTCTCCAGCTCGTAACCATGGGAATTCGGATGAGCGACGATCACGGTTCCCGCCATTTTCACGATGACGTCATGGACGCCGTTCACAACATTACGCCATATTTTATAAGGGATTGCAATCAAGCAATATGCCGGCCAACAAACGCACCAGGCTGTGTGGCAATCAAAGCAGTGACGTAATGGAGTGGCGTTGGTGACAGTAAAACTAGCCCCAGTAACTGCAGTAAGTGTGAGGCACTCGATTTGATCGTACCGTGAGGGGCCTTGGTTCTTCCACCACTCGAGGATCATGGGATTGAAGTCAAACTGAGAGAAAATTTGAGAAAATAAAACACTGGGAAAACATTGCGCCCAAAGGTGGGGAGGTCTATTGCCAAATGGTCGCTAAATAGAGGTTCTATTCTACATGTACATTGTTGCGGCCCAAAAGGGTTAAGGGCGGGGCTTGGGGCTGTGGGGTCCCCCACCCCAATGCGCCGTTACACATGCTATCATGGTTTTATCTAACTGTACCATTGGTAACATCCGAGTTCTTTAATCTAATCAAGTATAAAAAAAGGTAAATGACGTGATACCTCGAGTGCAAAGTTTTTCTGCTGTGCCATCAGAGAGGACACCCGATCAAAGCCCTCGTTCAACTTCTGTCGAATGATCGGGTTACTCGTGTCGATAATCACCACAAATCGCGGCGATATCCATGTGTCCCCGTACAGTGACGTAGTTCCTGTCCCCCAGACTGGGTTGGTGTAAGGATTCATCCAGGGACTGTTGTCTGACATCAGCCACCATTCTTTGTCTCTAAAGCTCAGGTACTCGCCTCTACTGTTTAATCTAACAAATGCGCGATCAAATATCTTCATCAATAATCGAGAAAGAGACAACCCCTGCCACACCCCTCCCTCCCTCCCCCCCCCCCCCCCCGAATCTCCTATAAGTAAAATTGCCTTTAACCTGTCCTGATATAAATGGGTGTATCGTCTACGAGGTTATTGTTTTTTTTAAAGATTGCCTTGGTCCCCTTTTTCAGAATCTTCTTGACGCGGTAAGTGCACTCGCCTCTTATCTCTGGGGTCTCCGGTTCGATAACCAGACTCTGCCTCACAAGTGAGTAGAGTTAGCCGTGCCCTGACCTAGATCAGCCCAGAGGTTGTTTCGGGTTAACAATGTAAAAAGTTTGCCTTCTCACCTTTGACCCTGAGGGACATGTTTACAGCAAGAAACTGTAAGAATCAACGGTTTGCTGCAGACCTGTCTTCGAATATCTTCAACATCTCCAATACTCTGCACCATTGAACACTTTGGAAAATTACTGAACTCCACATCAGTGCTGATGACCGTTACAACCGAACTCGGAGCAATCGATAATACGTCGTTCTCTCCTCGGGTCAGGCAATTTGGTGGAAAAGATCGGAAGGTGGATTCGGCGATCAGAATAACATTATTCTGGCTGATTTGAGATGGATTCATTTTGAGTCTTGGACTTCACCAGTTATTTTTTCAACTTCTGCCAAACTTAACGGCTCTGTAGCTCCAGAAGAGATTAAAAAAGAAGAATCTACTAGTAAGGGATTCAGTTTTTGGTGTAGTTTCTTTCCGGGAGCTGAGGACACTTAAGTTGAACACCGTTTTTCTTTGGATCCTTCTGATACTATATGATGTCATGGACGATTCCTCTGGGTCACTTGTAAGTACAAACAAAACATCACACAAACGCCATGAAACATATTCATATCTCAGGAGAAGCCGAGAGAGACTGGTATCGGTTAACGCGAAACCGAGGCTAATTGACAGTTGGAGAAGAAAAGTGAGACTTACAAGTTAGTGGGAAAAAATGAAAATATTTTCTTCTGTTATTATCCTTTTCTCATAGTAGACACAAAAACAGCTTTATCGAATTCAGAATTTGAACCTCGCTTTCGAAGCGTTATATTCCTGGAAAGCATAATTAGCCTCGTTATGGTGTTAGTCAGTACTAGTCCTTCTCCGTTTCCATAAATACGAATAAGGTATATAAACACAAAAGTGTCCACGACAATATAAACTAGAACTGCCTGCTGAGTAAAGCTTGGCTTGTCAGGTAAATACACCTGGCGTGGCAAGTAGTAAATTAGAAGTGATTGGATGACTAGAATGATGTGAATATAGCTGTTCTTTGTTGATGTAGCTGTGTTGCTGTGTTGCTAAGTAACACAATGTCAAGTCATATTTTGCGCAGATCGAGTTCAAGAAGACTGATGGGATCGTAAATGGAGAGATTATGGCAAATATTAGCTTTAATTTTTATCCATCACGTACTAAAACTTTTTCTTCAATTTTTTTCCCCGACGAAACGCGCGTTTTTGTATATGGAAGAGACTGGAAGCTAGGGCCGCTTGGCTAAGCACCGAAGTGCGCTGTGATTGGTCACCCGGATTGGTCACCTTGCGTAACAATGAATTTTTCCAATTTTTCTCTTGATTTTTCATGACCTTTAGAAAATGGTTATTCTAATGGGTTACTACATTGATCTTTGAACTAGTATGATATTTTAGCTCATTTTCGTACCAGTTTTAGAATCATGAAGTATTTAGGACTATTTCAAAATGGTTCATTTTTGATGGTATATAAAGCGCCTGGTTTTGAGCAATGTTTTCATCACGAGGTTTTTCACATTGTTATAGAACATTTACTCATTATTACCAATGTTAACATTAATTTTATTCTTTTTTCTTGGTTGTGTTACAGTATTTTCATAGTATCACAGTAGTATTTTATACATTTGTTAAGTATGATAGTAATGACTTTTTCATATAGTTTGGGCGATTCAAAAGGGCAACAAAATTTGTCAAGTTCTATATTAATAAGAAAAAAACATAATCAAGGTGCATTGTGGTCTAGCTTGGGTACAAACATCACCATATAAGGCATGATAAAATGTTTGTACCCAAGCTAGACCAAAATGCACATTGATTATCTAGGCCCTTTTACCCAATGGATTCCACAAGGGAACTACAAGAATATACCCTCCCCACCCCTCTGATGGAGATAATCTAGACAATAAGCCTTTTCTCAGTTCAGGATGCATTCTGGACTAGCTTGGGTACAAACAACACAAAATAAGGTATCAAGAAACAAAAAATATTTGTACCCATGCTAGACCATCATGCACCATGTTTACAGTCTATGGACTTGTTTTCATAACTGATTGATATTATTTTAGTGATTCATTTCCCCGGTGGAAATCCCAATGCCACATGATCATAAGGTTACTATGACAACAGACTATTATTTTTTTGCTGAAATCTTTTCCTATTCCAACTGACTCACAGACAGATGAGATCTTAAAATATTTGACTATACTAGATGATCTCCAGACATTAGGAATGTACCTACCTTGTACATTTCCATAAATATATATCATTAATTATTATTACTAATTATTAGAGATTACTAGATGGTGCCTTCTGTGACCATGAAACTGTCAACACAGTCCTTATCATTATTACACATTATCAATAATCTGTAATTATTATTTTAACATTAATTATTATTCACCGAAGTCACGGTGATGGTCGGTGGATATTTACCGAGCTGCAAGTTGTTTTAGTATCATTACACAGGTGATTATTCGCAAACATTGATATATTTACAAAATGGAAATATTTTTCATATTTTTAAAGAGGGGCGTATCAGCAATTGAAGCACACGCCATCCTATATTCAACTGTAGGTGATTTTAGAGAAATATTCAGAAGTTCTCGAACAATCAGTGTGCACGATTTTCTATAATCACCTTGGCAATGAGACTAAATATTAATATTATCAAAATAATATTAATAATTATTTTACAATCATTATTTTTCACTTGGCAATATGACCTACAAGACTAGGAAATACAATCACGGTATAATGCTTATAACTTGGGTTGAATTAAAGGGGCACTTGGATGAAAATCGATGAAAATTGGAAATGCCTTGAAACTTGGTTAAACTTATCTATATGGCCCCAATAGTAGCCAAGCAACATATTTTATTCACAGTCAAAATTTGTGGATAAAAATTATATATTTTTTCAGCATCTAAATTGTGAGTAAATGACGTCATTTACTCAACCCTATTGTTCTTTTAATTTTTAAACCAAAATTTCTCAACTGCGAGTGGCTCCCAGGCTAAAATTTTTGCCAATCTGGTTTTCATAATTATGATTGAGTCATATTATTCTTAAATACTTGAACTATTCGGACTTTCAAAATATGGGGTGTTTTCATCCAAGTGCCCCTTTAAGGTTTCTGTGGATTGTCAACAAGGTTTGATAATCCATCCTAATGTTCATTATCTATAATATCCTACATATACCCTTATGCTGATAACCCCCTTGTGCTGCAGGTTGTCAACATTTACTAGAATAGTTATAAATTATTTATATATTTTTCTCTGTTATGCCCCTGTTTTCTTAGGACATAAATAAACCCCTTGCCGCACGTCGGAATGCAGCTCAATTTGGAGAACAAAACAATAGGTTCCAATTCTCAGGTGATTGAAATTCTTTTGTTTTTTTCCTCCAAATTGAGCTGCTTTGACGTCACGTGAAAGGGGTCTATATCTGGGATGTACTGTTTAATACCCCAGATATTTTATCATTAATTAATACAAAAAATATTAGTGATTAGTTTAACAAAATATATCCCTACACTAAATATTTATTGTGTTTTGTGTTCACTTGATCACATCTTGAGATACGTCGCTAAAGGTATTTAAATTAGACACTTGTGAGCCGAGTAACTGACCAGTAACTCAGGCCCAGTCAGGGGGGGACTCCATGTGAAAGGGGTTGGGGCATAATGATAAGAATTTCCAGAAATAAGCCCCTCCCGTATGCTAAATCCTAATTCAAACTCTTTGTTAGCCATACCCAGACTTTCATCAGTAACCCAAAGGTTGTTTCACTGTACAATAGATGTTTTGCACCATCACATGCTGGTGCCCATGATACAGCTTGGGCTGCCTGTGGTTAGATGGCAGAACAATAAAATCCCTTTTCTCTCAGGATTCAATTGATTTTTTTCTCATGTAAAATGATTGTATTGTTCCTGCCATCTAAAATGGCTGCCATCATGTGGTGTGCAAAACCTCTTAAATTGAGGCTAACATGTATTTGGATATTCCTCTCATTCATATCGAACAATCGAACAATGATGTCACCCCCCTCCCCTTCCACAGGGAAACTCCCCCCTCCCCATTCTGGATGCTATCCAGGTTTGATCAAGGTCTTTACTGAGAAAGCCTTGGGAAAGGGAGTGCACTCAAGGTGTTCACATGACCAAGGAAACACTCATAACTACAATACTATCCAGATTAGTTTGTTACTAGCCTCTTAGCTTGGTTGACTTTTCTGTCTGTCTGTCCATATTTTAGTCTTCAGAGGAGCTGCAGTAGGGAGATTGGTCAAGGTTCTTTTTTGAACTGTAAGGAATAACATAAGACTTCAGCATATGTTTTGGTATATATTTTGACCACTTTTTATTATCATCATCACCATTACCATAATCATTAATATCAGCTCCATCACTATCACCATCACCACCAACATCATTATCATCACCATCATTACTGTCATCGTCATCACCTTCATCATTATCACCATTTTTCTCTGACATCGACATCATCATCGACACCATTATCACATCATCATTATCATCATGCACCCTCATCATCACCATCATCATGGATCTTTCCATCACCATCATTATCTATCATGTACCTGTAAATCATCTGGTCCTCTTCATCTGATTCATTGATCATAGAGAAAGTTGATGGTTCACGGAAATAGGAATCTATCCAAATGTGAAAAAAAAAACATTTTATCAACCCCTTGATTAAATACAAATCTGTGTTGGGAGAGCATTAGGGGGCATGGTCGAAGGAAAGAGCATAATAATATACTTAACTCACCATAGAGAGCATTCTTAGATGGAGAGTACACAAATGCCATTGTGTAGAGGTAAAAGTTCAGAAGTCCATAAAATGTCAGGAATTCCGCAGGTGAACATTGTTAAAGAATCAAATTAGCTTAATCTAATAATATCATAAAATCAAATAAGCTGATGACAGTTATCATCACCCTGCTTGAGAAGAACAATCCATTGATTGGGTCTATCCCCTACCATCCAGGGGGTCCTACATTAGATGTCTATGAACCCCCTTTCTGATTAGCAGTATATTTGAAACATACTTGTGTTTTGGGGGAGGGGAGGGGAGGGGAGGGGAGGGGAGGGGAGGGGAGGGGAGGGGAGGGGAGGGGAGGGGAGGGGAGGGGAGGGGAGGGGAGGGGAGGGGAGGGGAGGGGAGGGGAGGGGAGGGGAGGGGAGGGGAGGGGAGGGGAGGTAGGGATGATTTGTTGGGGTTAATATCTAGGGAGTGTCTCCCAAGGGGAAAACCTAGATATGCTTTTGAATGACAAATCTTGAAACTTGCAACACTGAGCTACATGTATTCTACATATATATTATATGTATTTATATTGTTATTTATATATGTTATTTGTATTACCCTGTTGTAAATTACTAATAAAATTGTTAAAAAAAAAAAAAAAAAAAAAAAGAGCTACATGTATTCTTATGCAGTGACAAACTAGAACATTTTATGGCAATGACAGACATGAAAGGATATAGTTCTTGTAGTGTGTTTCCAGGTCTGCCACAAAGTTCTCCTGTAATACTGCAGTACCAAACTTCAAGCCAGTGATGACTAAACTGATTGTTACCACGATCAGCATCAAGCCTGTCAAGAACTTGATTCTCAGATCTGAAAAACAAATGCAAAAACATTTATCCACAAATATTTTATGCGCAATATTCTGTTAAACATGAGGTAATATGAGCAACAAAATCGTGCTACTTGTCACAAAACATTGGTATGTTGCAAATTGTAGAGCGGCTTATGCTCTTATTACCAACCCACATGCAACAAATGTTCTTTGTAGAAAGAGTAGAAAGAGGCATCTACTTCTGCAAAAAAGTGGTGCAACAACATTTTGTTGTTGCATGGGGTGGTGATACATTCACTCTGCAACTTGTAATGCAACAATATATAAATAACATGATTTAGTATTTCCCATTTATTCACTTCTGTGTTCTTACCAAAGTAAGGCATTGCCCTGAGTTCACTGTATGCTCTGATCAGTAGATAGATCAAGTAGACTACATATATGCCACCAATGGTGAAAAAGAACACTTTTAGACCCTGTCAAGTTGGAAATAAATAAAACAAATTTATTAAGATCATGTCAGAATTATATTCAATAATTATAAATAACAGTCCTTAGTACCATAAAATGTCCAATGTCTATCTTGTACTGGTAAGTCGGGTCTCGGAGTTCATTGTATCTGATAACATAAAGAAAGCAAAAATGAATTACAAGCACCCTTTAATATACAATTGAACCTCCACTAACGGCTATCTCCCTATAATGGCAACCTCTACCAAGAAACCAGAAAATTTGGTCCCAGTTACTAATGAGTGCAACATATACTGTAACTGAAACCTCTCCACGAATGCCACCTCTACAATGGCCACAAATTTTGTCCCAATGGTGACCATTGTGTAGAGGACAATAACTTTGACCTAAATAAACCATAATAGAAAAAATGGGCTATTTCTCTCTTCCATTTTGTTTTGTATTGATATATAGCTATTTCAAAAAAGTTTGGTAAAGGTTTTGTTGCATGTTGCATGTTGCATGTTGCATGTTGCATGTTGCATGTTGCATGTTGCATGTTGCATGTTGCATGTTGCATGTTGCATACCATCATGTTGCATGTTGCTTACCAAGCTTGAAATGCATTATATTCATGTATAAGTAATGTCAACACAGAAGAAAATATGCTGAAAAAAACTGCACACAAAGTTTGGGAAAATGGCATATTGCTGTGACCTTTCACTGCTTGGATTCATATCGCCCATAATGCATTTCAGGCTTGGTATGAAACATGCAACAAGCAACAAAACCTTTACTAAACTTTTTTGAAATAGCTGTATATCAAAGCAGTACTTACTGCTGCCAGGTTGACAGGACAAAAGCCGAAACCCACAGCATACCGACAATTAGAAGCTTTGGGAAATAGAACTGGAAGAAACGTCTGTCACTCTGAAAAACATTATTGATCTAACATAAATTCCATGTACTATAAAATATTTTACCAAACCCTGAAATAAGCTCTGGGCTGTTTTGAATTACTGGTAAGTCATGGCACGACTTACTCAAAGATTGAATGGAAATTTACTATGTTAAGGTATCAGGGGACCTTTGCGACCGTGTTCACTAAATACCTCGTAGCACACAAACTACTCATCTAATGTCTATAAAAGTATATAATGTTCTTGAATCTGAATAAACACAGATTTCAACCATGTTGCTCATTTTTTGATCAAACATATCAGTTTTTAAAAATGGGTTTTATAATTTTTGACCGCTCTTTAGTGAACATCGGTCGAGTTATTTAGTGAACATCAGTCGCAAAGGTCCCCTGGTACCTTAATTAGGTTTTTGGTAAAGGAGGAAAACTGGAGAACCCAGAGAAAAATCTGAGAATTAAGGGAAAGACCTTGGTAAAAAACTCCTCTCATATGTGATGTCTAGACCAGGAATTGAACCCGAGACCCAAGAAGTGAGAGGCAAGTGAGCTACCACCATTGAGCATCACATGCAAGAAGAGGTTTTTGGGACCCTTCCTTGATTCAATGATTTTTAGGCAATGAAAGGCATTTTACCTGTCTTATGCCATGGAATGCACACAGCCAGAATAACAACAGTGCACCAAGGAATGATGCCTGGAATAGAGAATCAAACATGCCAGGAACCCAGCTATTGACCAGGAAGTGAAGGGGAAACAATGGATCTGGAAAGAAAAAAAATTATAACAGAAATGATGAATTTGTAAACAGCAGATTCCATGATTATTCGGTGTTAATGGAGCATTGTTTATATCATTGATTGCTTGATGAATTTACCATTGTACAGAAGAAGAAGAGGTAGAAGCATAGACATCCATCTACAAAACAAAGCAGATCAAACATGAGTAAAAGTATAACAGACGAGTAACAGCAGAAGACAGCAAACTGCCTCAAAACTATCTAATGATCCTTTGAAAACTAAGTAGATACAAGTCTATCTTAACCCTAAACTAGTTCTACCTAAACTATAGTCTTGCTTAGCTGCCTGGAAAGCTTGGATTCTTGCTTGTTTTCTTGTTTTGTTGGTCTTCTGCTCTTCTTCTTCTTGAAGTTCTCTTTTAAAGCTCTTCAAAGACTACCTTGGATCTGACTTGGGACTCCCTCGAACCTAATGAAAACTCGTTCCTTATACAGCTATTTCAAAAATGGTTGGTGAAGGTTTTGTTGCATCCTGCATGTTGCATGCTGCTTACCAAGTTTGAAATGTATTATATTCATATGTAAATAATGTCTGCACAGAAGAAAATATGCTGGAAAAACCTGCAGACAAAGTTTGAGAAAATCCCATATTGTTGCGACCTTCGCTGCTTGAATTCACATCACCCATAGGGCATTTCGGGCTTGGTATGCAACATGCAACAAGCAACAAAACCATCACCATCCTTTTTCAAAATAGCTGTATATGTTTCTGCCCTATCATGATTTTTTCTGCCTTACTTCATTGATTCCTTAAAGCTTACTTTCTCAGGACAACTTACTTTTGTTCAATAGACCAGTGCTTGAGAGAGAATCTCCTTAGAGAATAAGCAAACAAACACTGTGGATGAAATTGGGAAACTCAGTTCTAGAATTTTTAATACATAACTACAATGAATGAATGAAAAGCCCGCTTCCCCAAGGCTTTGGGGAAACAATGAAGTAATCTTAACATATTCATTGTTTCCCTGGGGCCTCGTCTGGAATTGCTTTGCGCCTGATCACTCAACCAGAATATTGAAAGTGGGCAATTAATTGCTATCAAAGACAACTGGTTCTAAGCAGCCTATAACTTTTATCATAATCAATACCATGATCAAATAAAGTCATAATCATCACATCAATCATATTCTCATAGTGTCACTCTCATCACACAATGCCATGATTAACATTCTTTGACTCACCGTACACATGAAGGCCATGACAAGGAACACAAATCGGAACCAAATCTCTACTTGAGTGAAGTTAGAACTATAGTGCTTCAACTAAAATAAATATTGAAAAGAGATATTTATAAACAAATATGTGCACATGACGACTGTACTTCATATAATAATAATAATAATAATAATAATAATAATAATAATAATTATTATTATTATTATTGACTTTATTTATAGAGGGTGTCATGTGACAGTTGCCAACTCAGCACTGATGAACTTGTGACCCACTCTTTTGTTTAACGTCTCTAAGTGAGAAGGGACCACCATTTTACGTGGTCATCTGATCCATGGTGAAGGTCTAACCATTTGCAGATATTTTTAGAGCAAAGGCAGCACCTTCTACTCAGATAATCTACTCAGACCCTGAGTGTTGGTGCTGCCGCAGAGGCTTGAACTATGACCTCACACACAACAGACCGGTGTCCAACCAACTGAGCCAACTGGGAGGCATAGAACAATCCACCTTAAAATTCCCACCCATCAATAAATAAATGAATTTCAGATACTATAAACTTTTATTATTCTAATACTCACAGAGAATATAACATCATCCAGGTATACACCAGATGGGAAGTTCAATTTATCAAGCGTGACTTGTACTGCATATGATGGGTAATCGATAAACCCAAGGTGTAGAATGACCATCTGACTGCACTCCTAATGAAAGCCAAAACAAAACAAAATTAAATACATTCTCTGGTCAATAGGCAGAAGTAATGTTTATCTAAAGACATTTTCCTTGTGATGTTTAAGTGCAAACCATTTTAAAAAGGCAGGGCTCAAAATAATGGCCAGTCAATGTCCGGCCAAATTTGGTAAATGACCAGTCAAATACGGTTTTGAATGGACATGTCGACTGGTCATATTTGAAAAAAATATATATCATGCGCTGGACATCTTGACTGGCGTATGACTGGCCGTTATTTTGAGCCCTGACAATAGGTTTTTGTCACTTTGCTTTTTGGGATTGTCCAATAGGTTTCTGGTTGGCATTTTAATTACGATCAACCAATTAACAAATTTCATTATCGTGAGGCCACCTTTACAAGTGTGTTTAAGTAAATGCACACTTTGATTAGCTGTGCCTACTTGCAGTACCTACCTTCTCGTTACATTTGACGTATCTTGTCCTATTATAGGATGTTGCAATCCGATGATAACTTGTGTCTTTTACGCGACCACCGATTTCGACACCCAATTTGAAATTCACATTGAAGGAATTACCTGAAGGTAAAGAATCAAAGATTGGTCATCAACCAACACATGATGGAGAAATGTTCTAAACAAGAGGTTGAATAATCATGCAACCTTCCACAACTTACTGCGATTCTCAATATCCTGTGAACTTGGTAGTCCTGACTGACTGATTAGTTTTGATTGACGGCAGTGAAAAACCAATTTTACGACAAGACGTTGAAATTTCTGAATTCGCAGAATATTGAGAATTGCAGTAAGCATGGAATACTTAGGCCAGTCAAAAATATCAAAGGTACTGACTGATTAGTTTTGATTGATGGCTGCCCAGCGAAAAACCAAATTTACAACAAGCCGTTTAAATTTCTGAGTTCACAGAATATTGAGGATTGCAGTAAGCACGGAATACTTCTAAAATGATTTGTCAGTTTGGGTCCTGAGATTCATGTGTCTGATGAAAATAGTGTCCCTAGCATGCAATAATATTGAACTCATCCATCCACTAGAATCAAGGATGGCAATGCTGGAAATATGACAGGAGCATATTTTAAGAAAAGCTTTTCATGTGCTTTGTCATCCCCAGCATTGCTGTCCTTGCTAGAACATCAGTTGGTGCTTTTTTCCATGTTTCGAATGAGAACGGCAATACTGAGGACAGCAGCTTGTGCACAAAAAATCAAGGTCTTCCTGTCCTCATGTGTAAGGTCTCTATATTCACTACCTTCGGCAATCAAGTATTTCAACTGAATCCTGCAGCTGCATGGGAGCCATTAAAATTTTGAAAATAAAAACTTTCTTTATCAATATACTGTATGTTCATAATAACCCAAAATCAAATGAAGTATTATAATCTAAGATTTTACCACTCTTTGTTCCATTAATTTTAAAGCTACAGACAATCCACATCTGCTGACTGAAGGATGACAGCAAACCAGTATCAATCTTGTATGGCCCAGTCTGAAAAAAAAATCAATGAACAATGAGTATCTGCACCAGTTTTTATGGTGGATGAAAAAATAATACTCAATGGAATGATACAATTTGAAAGGATACTTTTATCTGGATATTTTTGGCATAAGTAAAAGAGTCCTTGCTTACCAGTAATTTCTTTTGTGGCACGTTCAGTTCATGAACAGCGCTGTAGTTCCTACTAGAGATGATGGGAGGACCTGATAAAAAAAAACAAATTTAGGAAAATAAAATTGAAGACCTTGTTCGTGAGATTAGGAGACATGCATACTATCAGGAGCCAGATACTCATTTACAAATTTAATGGTGCCTCGATATTCTAGGGGGTTGTTGTTTATTACTTGTGAGGGAGGGCTTAATATTTTTCATAATGACCACCTCAAAAATGAACATATTTAAAAACTGACCCCCAGCAATTCTTCCGATCCCCCTCCCAGGGAAAAAATGACCAGACTCCTATTTAATCTTCAACACATTTTATGCAAATCGTTAGATTTCCTGAAATTTTTGAGACAGTGAGTCATTTAAAATGCAAAGAATCTGTGGTATTGCTTATAGTTTTTCCTGTTAGGCTGCATTTGGTCGGATGATTTTGAAAGGGGTCTATAGAACAAAATCAGAGTTTTATATCATTGTTATAGTAGTCAAAACAGCATTAAAACACTGGACCCCCACTAAATCAACCTCTTTATGACCTATGATAATTTCTACATATGCAAATGTTACCGCCAAAAATCCGATATATACTTTAGAATATCGATGCTTATTCGGTAAAAAAAAAAAGGAAATATATTCTCTCTAAACACACAGTTTACAAAACAATAATAACCTACGACACAATTAATTATTTTAAATGCGAAAAATCAAGAAAATTATTGTTGGAGTTACATATTTGATTTTTTTAATACTACGAGCTGGTTATTGATATTCGAACGCTTCGGTAGAGCATTTAGCAGTCAGGGAAAAAGCGGGAAAACTGTAACCGAAGCATTTGGGGAAAAAATAATTCAAGCTTATTGTACATATATAAGAAACAATAGGAATTGATAATATTTTATGAGCAAAACGGTTAAATTGGTCTTTAACTTTCGCTCTTATTGTGGTTCGATTAATTTTGCAGCTTGTTCATCTCGCTGTTTTTTTAGGATAATAAATAGAGTTTAAACGCAGAAACGGTAATAATGAATGCTAGGTATAGATACTAACCTGCAATTCCAATGATTATACTGCAGAAAAAAGCGACAATAAAAGCAACAAATACCAAGACGAACTGCCTTTTTGTCAAAGTGTAGAGTCGCATTTGAACGGTGCTGGGAAGGAAAGACCAAAAAACACGGTAAATACCTCGATTTTTTGTAAATATCTGAACAGAGAACTAAATAGACACTTGTACTTACGACTCCATGTCTTTTACTACCATAATGGTGAGTATTTATGGTTTAATTCAGGTTAAATTCAAGTCCATATTTGTTCACTTTGTGTGTTTTGGAAAAACATTTGCAAAAACGACTCGTCACAAGCCAGGCGGAAGAGGGAGACTGGGGACTAATCAATTACCCAGAGTGCAAATCGAAACTTTTTTTTCTTTCAATTTTCATTCTTTTCGTTGTTTCTTTTCTTTTTCTTTTTTTTAAAATAGTTTTCTGAAGGTTTAGAAGCTTAGACGGTTTCTAGCGGCTAAATAATTTCTATCTCCTCTGAAGAGGGGAGAGGAGGGGAGGGAGGGCGATCCTGTATGTCTTGGAGATTTTACAATCTTGAAAGCTTTCGTGTAAACTAAGATTCCAAGTGATAATGGTATGATGTTTGAAGGACGGCTTTCAAGTCAAGGAATGATAGGCGTTCATTCATGTCAAACAAATGCCACTAAAACCAAACTACCCACGTCACGAAAGCTGCACACCCAAGACAAACCATTACAAATTCAATTAACCCTTTGTAAAGCCGAAAAACTACCATTTACCCAAAACAAACCTTGCTAATCCCTTGTAAGAGGGGGAAGAACAATGGCATTAAAGGCATTTTTAAACAAATCGAAAAAATACATTTTAAAGGATTTAGCAAACGATGTTCAGTTTATATGCACTGTCATGTTATGTCAACTGCTAGTGATAACACTTCTAGACTGACTTCAGTACAAATCCAAGCAGTAGAGCCTATAGTGCTTATAGAAAGAATGAACGCGGCCTCTTGCAGCAGATTTCGTCCTCAAGAAATTGCATCTTCTGGTAATAGCTCGTTTATTATCAGCTCAAATACGATAGAAAATGTCTCAAAAGGATTGGAGAATGACACCTTAAAGAAACAGGATTTTTATCATGATACTGGACTGGGATTGTTGGGAAATACAGATGATTTTGATATCGTCAAATTGAAAGAGCAAAACTTTGAACAATTCCTCTTAAAAACAATGAGAAATGAGGCCCTATTGAAAGAGGATTCCAACCAGGACAGTGGAATGGGATTACAACATTTACCAAATACAAAAGCGCAATTTTTCAAATGCGAGTTTTGTCGCAAGGGCTTCCAGAGGAAATACACTTTGAACAGGCATCTACGATCTCATTTGCCAAACCCTGTGCGATACCAATGCAAGGTTTGTGGACGAGCCTACATGCATCGCTATCATCTGAAGCGACACTTCGATGCACATTGTGCAAAGGTTGGTATCGTGATTACTCAGTTATAGTGAGGCCATCAGCAGTGGCGTAGCAAGGGGGGGGGGGGGGAGCGGCGTTCCCCTAAAATTTTTGGATCGAGCCTTTTTTCTTTGATGTATGATGTCAATGCCACTGGCGCAGGGAGGGGGTGACCACGTGCCCCCAATTTTTTGCCGTAATTAGTTTTTATTCTAGGTGCCCCTCAGATCCTGGGTCCTCGCCCTACGCCACTAGCTGGCCATCTCAGCATGTGAGGTGTCGAGGTATAGTGATCGAGGTATAGTAAGTCATACTGTGAGGTAAAGTGAGCAGTGAGTTATATAGTGAAGTGTAGTGAAGTATTGTGATCGAGGTATACGGTGAGGCTATCAGTGTGGGGTCTCGAGGTATATTATTTTAAAGGTATAGTAAGTTATAGCGAGGGTATAGTAAGGTGTTAGTAGTGAAGTATAGTGATCGAGCGAGGTATGGTGAGGTACTTTGATGTATATGTCGAAGTCATATGAGGTATAGCGAGGTAAAGTAAGGCAGCGGAGTGTAGTGTGATCTAAAAGTGAGGCCATCAATGTGAGCTATAGGCGAAGTATATATATTGTGAGTTATAGTAAGGTCACTGATTTGAAGGGAAAGGTACAGAAATTTTGGCTCAAATCTCCCAGTAGCGTTTTCGTCAGGACTCACGAAAGACATCATGTGATAATAGAGCAGAAAGGTAATAAAAGTCCTACATTGCATGGCGCATCATGTTGAAAATGTGTTCGTGCAAACTTGTCAGATGGTTAGACTTTTGGTCAGTACCCTGATCGTTCCTTGATGTATGTATCAGTATAGTACGCGTCTGTTTCGATAATCTGTCAAAGGTCCCAGCAATGAGCATGAGGCACACCACATTGAGGTCACTTTAAATTCCATTGCAAAATTATGAAAATAACTGAAGATTATATCATAATCATTAAATATATTACTATTGTATGAACTTTATAAGATTTTTATATAAAACTGTATATATAAGTCATTAGGCATGTATGTGCGCGGCCATATCCAAAGTTAAACGTTAGCCAAAATTGCTCAGCCAATGCATCATTGTGTTGACTGAGACTACAAGAAAACGGTAAAGAAAATGAGTTCGCTATAATTTTGGTATAAATTGATATAATTTTTTTCGTTCGTCACTTTACTTTTTATCTCAGTCAGTGTGAATATACTAAAACAGCGAGATACTTCAATGGAGAGAGGGAGTTTTTTAAAGTATCTTATTACTTATGAAGCCGATTACCCGCAAATCGGCAGGTCGTAAAGCGATGAATACATATATATGACTCGAATGCAAATTTGACCGTCTGTTTCTGTGCATTCAATTAACCACAGCCTGTCATTTCCGCTGGATTTCACTGGAAAGATTGCAAGTCTGTGCCAGGTTAAAAAATACATTCATAATGCCTAGAGTTAAATCACAGAGGAAAAAGAAGCAAGAAAGAGCAAAAGCAGCCGCGGCAAAGAAGTGGGAAAAACAGGATAAACCGAAGGAAAGCGATAAGGTCAGTAATAATGACAAAGAATAGCTCTCTTGACTTTCTGAAAGTGAAAGAAAGCCACCATGCTTGGAAACTGAAGAGTTTGACAACCAAAGATCAACTCAAAACTACAACGCCGATATTTACTCTGACAAACGCTGAACCCCCTAAAATAGAAGAAGAGAAAGTGAACTTTTAATTCTAGCATCCTAGAGTCTCTAGTCTTCGTAGTTTTTCCGATGCAGATATTTTCGTTTGAGGGTTAGAATTATTGAACCACTACTCTGATGAATAATTATAGGAGACTCTGGTTTGTTTTTATTGTGATCGTCGCACTGATCCAAGTTGATCCACGACTTTGTAAATATATTAACATTATTTCTTGTCAAAATGAAATAAGAGGTCGGTATTTTGGGGGATAAATCTGTAGCATCGAATTACCTCTTTTAAAAACATTTTTCGCAGCGAGTACATACTTATGCGACGGACTCGAACTACATGAAGTTTGCGATCAGTGGTTTGCCGGTGTTTAAAATTTCTTTTAAAACCAATTCTACTGAATTTCCTGGTTAAGGAACACGTACAATTTTGCTAAATCCTTACTCCTTTTATCAGTGTTCTATGATAAGAAATTGGAGAAAATTTAAATAATTTTTGGTAATTTTTTGAAGAGTCAAAAAATGACTGTGCACAGTGTCTGTGGTCTTGATGACCCGGCAAATGCGACCAAGTAATCTTTTTCGCACTTCGGTCGCCGTAGTTTTGCTGTTAAATCTTTCATTATCTTATGCATGCAGTCAGTTTAAAACAACTTTATCAAATTTTAGCAAATAGTTTCTAAGTCTTTTCACCTAAAAAACTATACAGTTATGATATTAAGTTTCCTGATGCAGTTGAATAATTGTATGAAAATACTGGACTGGCAACAAAATCGCAAAGCGCGCGCCAGGATAAAATAGTTCATGTTTTTGATATAAATTGCTGAAAACATAAACATATCTATACAACATAACCATGATATATTTAGACGACCGTAAAATGTCTAAACTATACTCTTTAAAAAAGAAAATAAGAGATACAGAAAACAATATATGATCACTCGAGGATCTCCAAAGAAACTTCCCCACTTCAACCTTGTTTCAGCGCAGTGCTCTTTGCGAACAGCTGGTCCAACAGAGTTAATTTTGATTGAATTGAATTTCTTTTCGATCGTGTAACTTCATAAACACTACTAATAAATCAAGACCACTGTGTTTAAGATTTAGTTGGTTTATTTCCTGTGATAGGACCAATAGATTAGAAGATATCACCGTTCTATGACACTTTTTTAGGCCATGTTATTAAATGCATGTCATAAACGTTTTTTTTAATAAAAGTTTTTTCTAACATTTAAATCAAAGAGTTTTTCTAAAGCAATTGATCACTGACTGATAGATAAGGAGAATTTTTATAATGACAAAAAATATTATCGCGATTGTGATTGAGTGGTATTTTGGTGGGTTACAACGTACATTGCTTAGTGTGGAGTACCTCAAGCTCATTTCTGGGGCCTGCGCCGTTTTAACATCTTGATGCTGAGAAGGTTATAATTGTAGGAAACGTTTTCTTCTCTAGTTAGTTTGTTCCTTAAAAAACAAATACTGAACAATTAATTTCAGAATCATCCGACAAAAGGGGCATAACGGTAATTAATAGATCTGTATTATATGAGTGGATGGATGAATGAATGAATGAATGAATGAATGATTGAGTGAATGAATGAATGAATGATTGAGTGAATGAATGAATGAATGAATGAATGAATGAATGAATGAATGATTGAGTGAATGAATGAATGAATGAATGAATGAATGCGTGAATGAATGATTGAATGAATGATTGAATGAATGAATGAATGGATGAATGAATGAATGAATGAATGAATGAATGAATGCGTGAATGAATGATTGAATGAATGAATGGATGAATGAATGAATGAATGAATGAATGAATGAATGAATGAATGGATGAATGAATGAATGAATGAATGAATGCGTGAATGAATGATTGAATGAATGAATGGATGATGCATGAATGAATGAATGAGTGGATGAATGAATGAATGAATGAATGAATGCGTGAATGAATGATTGAATGATTGATTGAATGAATGAATGGATGAATGAATGAGTGAGTGGATGAATGAATGAATAAGTGAATGACGGAATGAATGAGTGAGTTTAATAGTAACAGACTCTCCGTCATGCAGTTAGACGAATGAATGATGAATAGATTAATCAGCAATAACAAAGGAAGCGTGACTGTTTAATGTGGGTGACACTGAACTTACAGTTAATCTATACACACGTCACAAAGTAGCTAAATGGTCCTAAATAAATGAATTATTGAATGAATGAACGAATAAATTCTGCACTCGACTGTTTGCATTTGTGCGAGCACCTTGTCCCTCCCTCCCTTCCCCAAAGCTAAAGAGATAAGTAGGAGAGGGGAGGGCACTAAAAGCTACACTCACCATGCCAGCAGGCGGTCTAACCACAAACTACAACCGCCCTGAAAATAGTCTTCATAATACCATATATTATCAAGTATTAAATCAAGTCATATTTGAATTTTTGACTGCTAAGGGAAGTATTTTTTTTCCTTTTTGGTTGACGAAATACTTCGTGATGTTCGGAAGCAATTTGCATTTTAAATATCATTGACATCCAATATAACCACTCAGGGTTCCTTATCAGTCAATATCACTAAAGCGTTCAAAACTGCATGAAATATTCTCATTTAAATGAATCACCCACGGCACGTTGAGGATATTTTCAAGCTCTATCACTTTAGATCAGCGAAGAGATCAGAGTATAGGCCTAAATTATAAATTGATTAGTCAAAACAAATTAACTTTGTCTTAGCGAATTTGTAAATGAAAATCAATCGAGCGTTACCCTAAATATTATTAGTGTGACGACCAACTTTCAATTTTTTCGTCCTGGAAACCGTCATTCCCTCAATGGAATCCTTCCATAATTTGCTCTCAAACAGAACAACAGAAGGAAAGATACTCTGACCAATGGCAATCCCTAAGTTTCACCTAAAGGGTGTTTGAAAGTAATGATATGCAAAAATATTCAAAATAAATAATTACATAGGAAGAAGCATTCACCCCAAGCTATAAAATATTCGTGAGTGCATCTGTCGTCACGAAGATCAATTGTTTTCTCAATGTACAAGATACACATAAATACAACACGTCGCTGTAAATAAGGGCAATTTTATGCTAATGAGGTTAGCAAGTGAGACAGCACGACCGACAGATTCTGAAACTGCGTTGAAGATACGGGCCTAGGCTATCGACACGGAAAAACACAATGGTCGCTTTGAGCAAATTCAATTAAGTAGAGGATACAAGCGACTTCAGTTCGGGGTCTGAATTTTTTCATAAACTTTATTTCGACAAACATGGAAGTAAACAACCGTACCTGATTTCATCGTCGTGCCGTTGTCATAGAGACGTGACGTCAAAGGTCAATCCCTCCCGTTCCTTACCTGACGCATGCGTCTAGGTCGGTTGTTGATTGGTGAATTAGGTCACGTGTGGTGATTGGCATTTGTTTTACCACCTGGCCCTTTGTCATTTCCTTTGCCTAGCAGCACGCTGAATCTTCACCCATTTTCCATATTTTATTTCCAAAGTTTCAAGTTTGGACTAGGTGGTTAAAAACTTATTCAAATAGACCTAGATTTAGTGCGGATTTAATAATGTCGGGATCGCATCCTCAAACGATTCTTCCCAAACCGATGACTAACTATCCGGTGTTGGCTCCTAAGCCAAATGGCTCGGGCCACTCTAACGGGGATAATAATGAGACCGGGGCTCCTCAGATTATTAAGAGAGAATTAGGCAACGGCCAAGAGTCAAGATTACTGAACCAGAAGTATCTCAGTGACGAAGCTTTCCAAAGGAGAACAAGCCAACGCAAGAGAGCTAAAGTATGTTGCAGTTCAATTTCATTACCTTCATTTATCATTCACATTATGCAACATTCTTGACTAATTGTTAAGATTATCTTAGTGGCTGCCGTCGTAACCGGCTCAAAACGCATCAAAGACCACTTTCCAGGAACCAGATCTAGTCCGTGTGAAACGGTCGAAGCCATAGGTTGTACCATATCCACTGACCCCGACCACTTCTATCAAAACACGCAATACATACAACTGTCAAAGCAAGGAATTTACAGATCTGACTGGCTGGTTCAAGTCACATGGGCCAAACTCTGTGTAATTATTCCGTTCCTTCAACTCTAGCAAGACTTGGATTTTCCCTGATTTTAAGTTTGGCAACTCCTACAGTGACTTTAACCAGTCGATAGCGTTACTATTCTAAGTGATTTTTCAAAAGATTATCGAATTGAGAAATGAAGGTCTCCAAATGTCATTTCCATAACAATGCTGCCATTGTTAAACTTCAACCTCGAGCGTGCTTGACAAAAAATGATTCAGCGCTTATTTTGGTCGCCTTCAGCTGTTCTCTGACAAACCAAAAGCCTTAACCAATCGAAAAATGTCATTTTGGAGGGACTTTGGTTTGTCTTTCCGCCAGATATATTTTCATAAATTTTATCCTTAGCTTAGTGTTTACATATTTTATGCACCAACGGTGATTGAAAGCAATGCATGGCGGGAGTTCGGTGTTTGGGTCAGCTGTGTACGGGGGGAAGTACGCTAACTTTGAAAGGAAAAATTCATACGAGGAAGCGTTTTGATCGAGCTGAAAATTCTCCAGGATACAAAACAGACCTTCAGCTGATGGCAATAAGGGTCAGATTTTCAGAATACAGCAAGAAAGGGAAGATTTTATAAGGCTAAAGCAAGGCAAAGTCATGGAGTCTATGAAGGTTGGTTCAGCTCCTTGGCGCGAAAGAACATGTGGGACTTCAGGAAAACACTTTCGCGGATATTGAAATTGTCGGAAAAGAGCTCAGAATAATGATAAATGAGGAACACGGAACTCGGTTATTTTAGGTCGTTCGTGCCGCAAAGTTTTAATTAGACTTCGCGAGGCTACGGAGAATGTGCGGTCGTCAGAACGAACAAGCCATTTTTCGTACCAAAACTTGAGTTCTACGTGTACTTTAAGTTAAGTTTATTTTTAAGAGAATAGTTTTAGATTTCATAGAAGGAAGTTCTTTTCCAGATCTTTCCTTTACCAATGCGAAGATTCTCCGAAAACCTGGCAGAAAATCTTTGTTTTCTCTTGGGATCGCGAGTCCTTTCGATCGATCATGATCTCGGTGTTCGATGCAATCGTACAGGAAACGCCATGCATCTTAGTTTTTTTACTCTTGTCCTCGCTTCCTAAAACTTTTTCGTAGATTTTATTCTTTTATATTACCTATTTATTTCTTTTCTTTCCAAGTTTTTTTCCGGGTTTTTACGGTTTCGTGTCTTGTATGAGGGTAACTCCCGATCTGTCAGTCTTCTACGATGTTTGTTTTTATCCGAGTGAAAATATCCCCTCAAACCGAAGTTATGTATGCGATCTTAAAACCTAAATAAAAACACTATTCCTTGATACTTTTAAACATTATTTAAGTTATTTTATATGTTGTTATAATCATAACAAAAACTACCGCTTTTTATAGCCAGACGAGTTTTTTTTATTAATTGATCGCGACTGTTTTGTGTTCTATTCCGTGTTATTGCCTTATTCAAAAGCATTGTAACGTCTTCTTAAGAGAGTTAGTATCTTTTGAAATTTAATCTTGAATTGATAATATCAAAGCTTTTTTAGATTGTAATATAAGTTTTATTATGTTAGTTGTCGATTTTGTCTGGGTTTGTCGATTTCGTTGTACATTATGCACGTGCTAATAAGAATGGCACCTGCGAAGTACTTGTTGGTTTCCCAGCACGTGGAACCGGGAAAAACTGGTACTTCTTTTGATATTTCTATCTCTCTTGAAATTGAACTAGGTTTTTTTTGTTGCAATCGGGTTAGGCACATAGCAACCATTATCTTTCAAATACTTGCTGCTTTAAGATTGTTTTTTATTTGTTTATTTGTGGTTTGTGATCTTATTTTTTGCACCCCCCTGTAGCATTAGGCACCAGGTTATGGTCGGCTTTGGTGCATTGAGAGCCAGCTTGTTGCTGGGAGAGATCATTGGTTAATTTCTTTAGTTATCAATGCCCGACATAGTAGAATAAATTTGTCGAAGGTGCTAACTGTCAGTAGCACTAGTACTTTTAAGGTGTCTGATTACTTTAGACTTCACTGTGGCTAAGCTTAGCTCTTTCAGAGAACCGCTAAACAAAATAGAGAAAAAAGTTTTTCCATAACCACAAGTCTCCCTGTAGCTTAGTGGTAAAGCATCTGTCTGGTATCCAGAAGGTCACGGGTTCAATTCCTGTCAGGTGGACTTGGATTTTTTTCCGAGACCCTGCACAAGCTAGTGTCTTCTGAATAACTTTTCTATCATAGTTTTGCTTGAAATATTACCGTATTGCTGTAGCAATAGACCCCTTGCAGCAAATTGTAATGCAGCTCAATTTGGAGGACAAAATAGTAGGTTACGATTTTCAGGAGATTGAAATTCTTTGATTTGCCCTCCAAATTGAGCTGCTTTGATGTTACATGAAAGAGTCTATACCATAAATAATTTTTATTTTATAACAGGTAGAATATACTGAGGTGGATGAAAAACTAGCTACGCTAACTGATGATGAGCTTAGTGATGATGAAATTGTTATGAAGGTATTTGAACCTGAGCCAAAAATTGAGGAAATTCCAGAAGAAGAGGACGACGAAGATGACGACATTCCCCAAGGTATGTAATGCATCTGCATTTAGAAAACATTTAAGAAACTGGTGAACTCAAAAATAATGAATTTTGGTAGGAGCTGGACAAATTTGCTTTCTTTATCAAAAAGATTTGTGTGAAATATCTGAGTTGGTAGGTTTTTTATTTGTTGAAAGCCATGACATCAGAAAGTTGTTGAGCTCATATATTTTTAAGTTGTACAAAGTATGGGTGGTGTGGTGGTGTGCTCTGATATAGGGCTGGCCATCTCACTGCAGTGGCTATGGGTTTAGTACCCAAACCAACCTCCATTTAAGTAGGGTCTTAATGGTTCTCTCCTGTTCTTTGAGGGTTTTTCTCTAGGTTCTCCAGTTTTCTTCCTTATGCAAAAACCAACTTCTGAATTCTAAGGATTGTAGTCTTTTGAAACCTTGTTGATTTACCTAATTCGCTAATATACAATGTTTTCCCATTATAGACCATGTGTCATTCCACACAGTATCATTTCTTTGTTTAATGATTGTGCATAAGAAGACACATGAATATAGATAGATACAATATTTAATGAAGTAACAATATTTGTTGAAGAAACAATATTTGTATTATGATCATCCGGGTGGATGTAGTCCTGAGAAGGACTGTTTGATGTGACTAACGTTTCGACAACCTGAGCGGAAGTCATCTTCAGAGTCAAGTGAAGGATAAAGTCAGATAGGTCATATTTATACTGCCGTTACACAATAGCACAATTACCTGGTGTTGCGTAATTTGCGGTGTAGGTCTAATCAGTGAGCGTCTAATTACGTCTTTACAATAAGATAGATACAACTGAAACAAATAATCTTCTTCTCGAGAAAATTACATGTGGTCTGTAATGGGAAAATATTGCATGATGGCCAATAAGGTCTATTGGGTTGTAAAAGTGATTTGGTTCTGCAACCTCCATTACATTGGTGATTTTATTAATATTTTTTAAATCTCTAGGTTTGGAAGGTGCTGCATTCAGGAGTAGACTACCATATGATAAAATGACATCGCAGGAGTCTTCTTGTTTCCCTGATATTTCCCAGGGTCCACCACATTTTCAAAAACAATTCCTGCACATTAGAAACAGATTGGTAAGTATAGCAAAGAAACACAGTTAAAGATGTGATGTTTCATCAAGCTGAAGTTTTCTCTGAAAAAAATCCAAGCTTCAGTTTCTGATTTTTTTTTCTGAGACGAGAAAAATTCAGCTTGATGAAACAAAATTCACAACTTTAATAACTAAAATACCAAGCTAGAAAAACACTGATTACTAAGATACACATTGTAAGTTCACTGCTGAAAATAATGGCTGGTCAAAGGCTTGGACATTATAACTGGCTACAATGTGACTGCATGGCAAAGAAGACTGGCCTAAGAGGCCTTTGGCTGGACAAGTACCAATAATATTGTGGCTGAACATTGTCTATTGATTGGCTCTTAGCTTATTTTTAACCTTGTAACCTTGGAGAGCTTTGTATATGACCAAGGCTCAAAGCTGATTATAAAAATTGCAAGCTAAAATATGAGGTATTCGAGCAAAAAATAGAATTGTAAAGGCATACATCAGTTGTAACAAGCTAATCTTAATTTCACCATTCCTGATGTGTGGCATAGATATTAATGATTTTAAGGCTGCTCTTGATAATATTTTTTGTTGCTTTGCAGCTTCAGTTATGGTTGGACAGCCCCAAACAGCAATTACACTTTGAAAGTGGACTAGCACAAATAGAACCTCCACACAATAGTATGTATAGTAATGATAATAATGATATGTCTTTATTTGATACTGATTAAAATACAAATCAATATTTACAATAAGATGAGAAAACGAGATAAATTATAGATTATCAAAATTCCACTGTAGTAGTAAAGTTGTGACAAAAATAGCCGTCAATGGATATGATAAGCCAGTTTAAAGTTTAAGAATCGTTTTCAGTGCGCATGCGATTTTATCCCGAATTTCTCACCTTCTTTTGTTTAAACCTTCTTTTGTTTTTAATTAAACAAAAGAAGGTGAGAAATTCGGGATAAAATCCATGCGCACTGAAAACAATTCTTAAACTTTGAACTGGCTTATACAATACAATCAATAGTTGTTTATTAAAAATACAAATTAAAGTTGTAACACATACAATAAAAACAGAAAGCATACAGTAACAAAAGCAAAATAAATTGATGGGCATTCTAAAAGTAAGTAAAGAGGTTAGCCCTATGCGAAAACTCCCTAGCTAGAAAGTGACAAATATACAAGACAAAAGTGGTGATTTGTGAATATGAAATATAAATCCCAGAGAAAAAAAAATAATAGTAATAATTCTTCTACTACTACTTAAACTTCTACTCTTGATTCTTGCAGATGATCCCAGACTTGTCCAAAGAGTTCATGCTTTCCTGGAAAGATATGGCTCCATTAACTTTGGTGTGTACCAGATGACTAAAAAACCACCGATTTGTAAGTAATGATAAATCACATTTCCTTGAGTTATTTTTCAAAGAAAGATGCTTTTACATACACTCATATCATTTCTTAGGTTTCTAAATATTTAGGGTTTCTGGATATATATGTTCAAGGAAAGATCTTATTTCAATTTTGTATTGAAGATTATCTGTACAGGGGGAGGGGCATGAGGGAGGGGCATGTTAATTTAGGCCAAGCTTAAGCGGAGATTGAGGAAGTTTCATCCCCATTTCTAGGGAGGTTCACATCATTTTCAATGCTTAATTTAAAAAATTCCCCTCCCCCCCACTTATTTTGTGACAAGTTCCTAATTCCTATTAAAATCATATTTTCATCTCAGTGTTAATGTGATTCTATTTTCAATTTATTCTAGTGAAGAAATCTCCAAAAGTGATAGTTGTAGGAGCAGGGATATCAGGTCTCATGGCTGCACGTCAATTACAGAGCTTTGGTATTGACGTTACCATAGTTGAAGCAAGGGTATGTAGTGGTGTTACTAGGGGTAACCCTGTAAATTACATTTTACAATACAAATTACACTGTTGGCCAATCACCAGTCTGCATTTTGCAAACACTTTACTGTAGTGCACATCACCAACACTTCAAACAAATTTGACTGGTCATAATTAGGTACATTACCAGGCTTATGTGTTTTGTATGTTAATCTAGTTGAGGTAATCTTTCAGGAGAAAGAAACATTTTGAATAGACCTTTTTAGCTTCGTATGCAAATTGTCCATTTCAGACCACATGACATTCCCTTTAGAAATGTTCTTTTGTTAAAATATTTACACATGAAAGAATCAGCTCCCAAGAGTGGCATCACATGGTCTGAAATGGGCAAAACAAACAACAAAGCTAAAAAGGTCTATTGCCATGAAGTGAAGCTTCTTTTGGCATTTAATATTACATGCAATAATCCCTGTGTTTCATTTCTCAGGAACGTGTTGGTGGTCGTGTAGCAACATTCCGCGAAGGCCAGTTCATTGCTGATTTAGGTGCCATGGTTCTAACTGGACTTGGTAGGTATAGACCAATAATACCCAGGATCAGAAATGGATCCAGTGGGGGGTTGATAGGGATGGCTTGTCACCCCTCCTCCTTTTCGCACCAATTGAAGAATGTTTCTATTTTTGAAAACATCTTGATAAACTTTCACTCTGTTTGCTTTAAGCAGTCAAATTTTATTTCTGTTAATTCAAGACACCATTACCCCCGCCATTGAATGAGAAAGAGGATAATATAATATTGTGATTGCATGGCAAGGAATTTTGACCCCCTCTCTTGAACCCCAATTAGTGAAAGTCTTATTAATCTGTCCACCCATGTGTTTTTTAGGTGGAAATCCACTCACTGTCCTTGCAAACCAAATAAACATGGAGTTAACTAAAATAAAACAGAAATGTCCACTTTATGAGACGATTGGAAAACCGGTACAACAGGTTTATATGACTTTGAATTTTGAGGGATAAATGAGCCAGTATTCTTGTCTGTCTGTCCTTTAGCTTGGGTGGAATGTTTTCCCATTTCAGACCATGTGTCATTCCCTAGAGTATCATTTCTTTGTTTAATGGTTGTGGATCATTGAGAAGATTCATGAATATTGATACAACTCAAACAAAGAATCTTATTCTCAGGAGAATGACACCTGATTGGAAAGGGGACAACATTACCCCCAAGCTAAAAGCAGCTATTAAAACAAGAAAACTGGTTCATGATTCCCAGGAACAGGATTTTATTTATTTATCTTGACATGTATATGTAGCAAGGCAGGAAAATATAATGAAGACAGACAGGCAGATAATAAGAGTAGTGAAATTTTACAGCAAAAAATATTTTTAATTTTTAAAAGAATCAGTTCATTGTAGGTAGATAAAAGGAAGAATTTTTTAGAATTTTTACAAACATTTTGGAAAATTTTATGAATGAAGAATAATTTTGAAATCCTCCAAAATTTGACAAAATTTTCTAGAATTTCTTAAGAATTCAGGATACATTAGAATTTCATTTGAGAATTCTTTTTGAGTCAATTTAAACAATCTAGGCTAGAATAGAATAGCCCCCTTCACAGTTCCCTGTGCAATCTTGTAAGGTAGCCGTGCCTTTTCATCGGAGCAAGATATGAGGTGATGTGGCAATGATAGAGACCCATCAATAATTGTACAAGGTGTTAAAAAAGGTCTCTATCATTACAAGGTCACCTCAAGTCTCGCTTCGATGCAAAGGCACGACTACCTTTCAAGATGGCACAGGGAACTGTGAAGCGGAAGCTAGATGCAGGATAGAAAATTAAACTAGATCGAGGAAGGCTCCAGGCAGCTCTACTAAACAGGCAATCATAGAATTGAGCCATTGTTTTCATTATATTTGCAGGCCGTAAGAGATCATAATTGGGCATTCAAAACAACTGGATCTCAAGCTATTAGGGTGAATTAATGTTACTTGTTTATTGGTGGTTAATGAGTTTGTAGCACATCATAAGCTGTTTTGTCATGCTTGATTACATACCACCAGGGCTGAGCTAAGTGATAGTTATAAACATGTTGTTCCATTTCCTTATAGCACATTTAATTTTCCACAGGTTCCTAAGGATAAGGACGAAATGGTGGAAAGGGAATTTAATCGGTTATTGGAAGCAACTTCATTTCTGTCGCATCATTTAGATTTCAATTATATGAATGGGAAGCCTGTGTCTTTGGGTCATGCACTAGAGTTAGTGATAAAGTAAGTACTCAAGAAATTGAAAACGTAACTTAATTTAGAATCATAAAATCAAGCTTTCGTTTCCTATAAATCTTAATTCAGGTTACAAGAAAAGCAAGTGAAAGAACAACAGATAGAACATTCGAAAAAGATTCTAGGAATTCAAGACTTAATGAAAGAAAACTTGGCCAAGGTAATGACAATAGACCCTTCTCCAAAATGGTGGCCAGAATTTCAAATTAGTTGAAATTAAAATGATTGAAAAACCAATACCAGCACTAGAAAGAGCACCTTTACTTTAGTAAACATACAAAGATTCATTATGTTGGGTGTTATATCAGTTGAGAAAACATAAGTTGAAAATTGATAAATTTACAGACTGAGGTTTGTATGGCTGGGGGTAGAGTGCAAACGGTATACTCGTGAAACATTTGGCCAAACAAAATTGCACAAATTTGTACAAATTCTATTGTTTAATTAGCACTAATAATTTTGTGCTATTTAGTAATTTGTATTTCACGGATATATTGTTTGCACTCTATATGCCATAGCCTAACAGTCATGTGTCTTCTCATGCGAAGTGTTAAAGAAAGAAATGATACTCTTAACAATGACACATGGTCTCTAATGGGAAAACAATGTTAGTAAAGTCTTTTTAAATTGTATTTCAGATGTTATCTCTACAAGACAAAGGACGACAAACACACAATGAACACCAAGATGCTATAAAGAAAAAGAACCAGACAAGTACTGGGTATGTTTGGATTGTAATGAAAATATTATGAGGAAAATTAGAAGCTTACTTAGAGAGGAGACTATCCTGGAAGGGGGGAGGTCCTAGGGTGCCTGCATCCCTCTTTCCATTGGCACTTGTAACAGGGCATCTGAAAAAGTGCGAGGTAGCGTTGCACACTATTTCCCGAATATCGCACCAAATCGCACTATTTATCGTTTTCCGCACTTTTTGCCAGAAAAATACAGAAAAACTTGCAAACCTGTTGACAATGTTCTTGAATACACAATAATTCTTCAAATAAGCAAGTTTTTCATTGAAATTCATTGCATTTTGGGCTGGAAATCAAATGTAAAACGTTGTTTTCTTTTGCCGTTTGACAATAATCTACCAGGCATTCCTTGCAGTAAGTTCAGTGGCCTGGGAACTAGTTCTAATTCTATAAACGCTTTTGATTGGTCTAAAAAGCATCCAATCACATGCCTCTATAAAAATACAGCCAATTTCGCGGGAACTATACAATTAATTATAATAACTATAATCAAGATAATATTAATAATAAATAATAATATGCAAATTAGCATTTCCGAACTTTTCCGCACTATTTGCTAAAATTTCCGCACACTCCCAAGTCTTTTTCCCGCACTTTCTCAGATGCCCTGTTGTAAGGTGCACATATTTTGGGTGACGGGGAGGTAGTGATGATTTGTTGGGGTTGGTAGGGAGTGAGCCCCCCCCCCTCCCTGCATGTAATGTGCACATGTTTTATGAAGAGGCGAGTGAGGGATGATGATTTGTTGAGGTTACCGTAGTAGGGAATAGCCCCCCTCATGTAACATGCATGTCTTTTTGGGGGAGGGGAGGGAGTTGCTGGGGTTAGTGGGGACTGATCCCCATCATAGGAAGCTCTGGACTAATTGTTCAAATAAATAAAATTGGAAAATTGTTGCTGACATGAACTACTAGACATATAATTAATGGTATGTTATTGTTTGTTAGGGATGTTACAACAGAATTTTTGATCAAGAGCAAGCAGAGAGATCTTAATGCAATCTGCAGGGTAAGACCTACCTATTGGTATTACTAATGCACTAACCAGACCTATATTGGTTAATACTAAAAACAAAAATGTCTTTTGTTAATGTGGTTGGCAAACTTCAACAAGAAAATATTCATAGCCTTAGTGTTTGTAAACTATAAATATCGCTACTGTACTCTGCCAATCATTAAGAAATCCAGATCCAGATGAAAGATTTAACCATTCCACAGACCTTTATTGGAACACATGAACGTTTAAAGACTGTGTGTTGACATATTTTCTGTTTTTACAGGAGTATGATGAGTTAGCTGAGGAACAACAGAGACTAGACGAAAAACTAGAAGAACTAGAGAATAATCCCCCCAGGTATGTATGTACAGTATGTATGTACAGTATGTATGTACAGTATGTATGTACAGTATGTATGTACAGTATGTAGTACTGTAGATTATTTTCACTCATGTGACGAGGCAGCCATATTGGTGTTTTTGAAAAAAAATAGAGTTTAATTCCCTGAGAATAAAAAAATGTATTGTTTAGGTACACCAATATTGTTGCTCTGACGTCACATGAAAACAGTCTGTTATATACTCTGAATGTACAAGTAGGAAGCACAGGTGGCATAGCAGTGAGAGCACTTGCCCTTTATCAGTGCAACCCTTCAATATCCAGTGGCTAACAAATCTGGGGCCCTTGTTTCATGATCAAATTGAAACTATTTAGAAGTTGATTTTTGTGGAGGGAGGAAAACTGGAGAACCTGGAGAAAAAGCCTCAAAGTACTCACATATGACACTGAACCTGGTGAGACTTGAACCTGGATTGCATTAATGAGAGGCAAGCATTCTCAATACTACACCACCTGTGCATCACCAAGAGGAAAAGGGAAGTGTAGGTACTGTAAACCCTATCCGATAATGTCTTTGCTAACTACTGTTATTCTATATTTTGTTTCCTAGTGACGTTTACCTATCTTCAAGAGATCGGCAAATCCTTGACTGGCACTTTGCCAATCTTGAATTTGCAAATGCAACACCACTCACAGCGCTATCATTAAAACACTGGGATCAGGACGATGATTTTGAGTTCAGTGGAAGTCACATGACTGTGCGTAATGGGTATTCCTGTCTGCCGGCAGCTCTCGCAGAATGCTTGGATATTAGATTAAACACTGCTGTTAAACATATCCGCTATAACAGATCAGGTGAGAAATTACAATAATTATTAACTACATCATAGACCTCTGCCAACATGAGTTCCTGTAGCTCAGTTGGTTAGAGCGTCAGCTAGCAACCTGAAGGTTGTTGGTTCAAGTCCAGCCAGGAGTTCAGAATTTTTGACATTTTTATTTTTCATTTTGTTCAAGGTGTTGAGGTAGTAACCCATAGTACCAATAAATCATCAATTCCGACCACCCAGACATTTAAAGGTGATGCTGTTTTGATTACACTACCCCTTGGGGTACTAAAAGCTCACCCTCCAGCCGTCCAGTTTCATCCAGCACTGCCTGAATGGAAAATGGCTGCCGTACATCGCATGGGATTTGGAAACCTTAATAAGGTACAAAGTTAGTTTTCTAATGCCAGAAGTCTGAAGTTGGTAGTTCACAGAAATATGAAAAGTGCTGTAATAACAAATTCTATTTTATTTTTTTTTGCTATTTCAAGGTTGTCTTGTGTTTTGATCGTATCTTCTGGAATCCAGACACCAATCTCTTTGGTCATGTTAGTGGTACCACCCTGAACCGTGGTGAGCTGTTTCTGTTTTGGAACCTTTACAAAGCTCCTGTCCTTATTTCCTTGGTCGCTGGAGAAGCTGCGAACAAGTTAGAGAATGTTCCTGATGATATTATTGTAGGGCGAGCAGTTGCTGTGCTGAGAGGAATATTTGGTCCAAACATCGTGCCGCAGGTATTGGGTCATTTGTTGATCACTCTTGGTGTTACTGTTCAGGATTCAAGGGCATAGAAATGTCATCTTTCCCCTTGGAGATCATAGTCTATATTATCACTAGTGTGCCATATTGAATCACAGTGATGCATTCTGGGCTTGATACCTCAGTTGACATGACAACGTGTTCAAGATAACAAAGGTCGTCATGCTTCACCCACCATTTATCAATCCCACCATGTATTGTCAACCGGTAGTTGTATTGTGGACTATGGTTGTGTCGTTGTCTTGTCCCATGGGGGTCAGGGTAGTGTTTGTTGTCTTGTCCCATGGGGGTCAGGGTAGTGTTTGTTGTCGTGTCCCATGGGGGTCAGGGTAGTGTTGTTGTCTTGTCCCATGGGGGTCAGGGTAGTGTTTGTTGTCTTGTCCCTTTGGGTTCAGGGTGCTGACATTGACATCCTTGCCAATAGGAGGGGGGGGGGGAGGAGTATGATTTTGATCTTGTCTCCTGGGGTTTTATGTTCGGGTATATTTTTGATCCCTTGAGGGTCAAATACCACTTTCTTTTCATTAATGTAATCTCACTTTCTTATAACCCAGTGAAGCATTCTCAAAAATTCCCTTTTTTCCCTCTCTCCACAGCCTAAGAAGTCAGTAGTCACAAGATGGAAATCAGATGAGTGGTCTCATGGTTCCTACTCCTATGTTGCCGCTGGGTCATCTGGTAATGACTATGACTTAATGGCCTCTCCCGTTGCCCCACCTCCCGTATCAGGAGTTGCCCCTGGCACACCACAACCACCAAATCCACCACGAGTGTTCTTTGCAGGAGAACACACAATTAGAAACTACCCTGCAACAGTACATGGTGCCTTACTTAGTGGATTAAGAGAAGCTGGCAGAATTGCTGATCAATTTCTTGGCCTTCCGTATGAGGTCGGAAGAGTCAGCCCACCAATGCAACAAACTCGGTAGCCATCAACCTCGCACTAGAATCCTGATAAAAGAAAGACCTGCTTGAAAATCTTGCATCTTTTGAGAGACATTTTAGACAAGCAAATGAGATACTGCAATTTGTATTCCATTCAAATGCAGATATTCGAATCTAGATTTTCCAGGTTATGAACTTTGGCTTCTTTTGTCACATTTTGATAGTTGAAGGCAACTGCTTGTAAACTACATTTTTTCGGTAGCATTTACAACATGTCTTGAAAGTAACAAACTTATCCTGAAAGGACCTTCTGTTATCAGATTGAACTTCAAAATGTAGACATGCAATACTCAGTTTTGCGGCAATGTCTTCATTGTGTCAGCCCAGAACATTCCAGGAAGGGCTGTGGTAGATTTCTCTTCAGTAGCTCTAGTCTTTTCTTTAGCCTCTTGCCAGCATTTTTGAAGCCAATGCAGCATTGAATGCTCAGGGTTTGGAGGTCTAAAATGAATTATTTTTATGGATTGAAACCCAAATTTACTGCCATTAGGACATCAACCAACAAGCCACTGTAAAATTCCTTGAACTTCACCCTATTGTCAGAGGATTTGCACCATCACGTGATGGCAGCCATGACAGAAGGCACAACAATAGTATTTTTCTGATGGGAAACTGAATTATTTCTCATGTAAATCAGATTAGACCAGATTTATTGTTCCTGCTTCCTGTCATGGCTGCCATCGCATGATGGTGCAAAGCCTCTATACCTTACTAGGAAGCATAAATATTTAGATATTTTATTCCCCAAGCTCCAACCCAACATTCAAGGCTTATTTTTTCCCCATCACTTGAGGATTTTCTAACTTAAATTCAAGGAATTAGAAGAAGAGTTAATTAGAAATGTTAAGCTACTAAAGCACATTACAGAATAGCTTGTACATTAAAGAATATTTATTAATGAGATTGTGAATAAAAGTTTTTCTTGGTTATTTTTGGTGGTTTAGTCTTGCTTGTTGAGTCACGGTTGTTTACTTAAAGGTAGGTGACCCTAATTTTAGGGAAAAGTATTTTGGGTGGCATACATCCAACTAAAACTTTTGACTGGTGGCAGGTTTCAATCCCCTGAGAATTGGAACATTGTTTTGTTCTCCAAATTGAGCTGCATCCCGACTTGCTGCAAGGGGTCTATGCTCCTTTCCGTAGTCTTCCCAAAATCCCTTATGATCCCAGCGCGAGCTCGAGGTCAGGGTAAAATTTGCATATTTTTTATACATTTTTATGCAAATTTTACCCTGACCTTGAGCTGGGATCATAAGGGATTGTGGGAAGACTACGGAAAGGAGCATTGAGGCTGCCTAATAATCAAGTGCCACAGTTTTAAGAGGTAATTGCAACATTTATTGCATTAAAGTCATGTCAAAGCTTTAGTCAACTCGTAACAAAAAATCATTTTTGGCTAAACACATTGGGGGCTAAGCCTCCATGGTACCTTTTGGTCACAGGGCTGCCATGGAACTCCCTAGTGTCATCAAAAAAATCAGATTGTTTTTTCCTTTTTATTTCATTTTAGCAACTATCAAATTTAACTTACAAAACTATCCATTAACTGGACTAAATTTTACAACCTTTAATGGTAATTATTCATTACATGAATCCTGTAGGTTGTCTAATAATTTAATAATTTTAATATTTAACATATAAAACACATAATAAACACAAACATACAAAATAACATTCAAACTAGTTTTCTGCAACATTCTTACGGTGGCAGAGCACTTCGCAGAGCATCCAAACTTGCCTGTGGCAAATGAGTTGGGAAGACAATTTCAAAAGAAACCAACATGTCAGCTCTTTGTCCTGGCTTTTTCGGCAGCGGCAATCCCTCTCCTTTCACCCTCTTTTTTGATCCTGGCTTGGTGATGTCTGTTAGAGGTATATTAATTGTTCTTTTGTCTAGGGTAGGAACTTTCACACAAGCACCATTAGCATAGCCTGTTAGGGCATCACGGAGTGAGACTTTCACAGTATAGAGAATATTGTTATCGGAATCTCTTGTGAATTGCTTGTGCTCTTTGTCTTGTATAATGAACATTATATCTGCTGGGATGGTGTTTGGGTTCTGGTCTCCTTCCTTGGCAAATGTTATCTTCGTTCCTGATTTCCAGCCCTTCTTCACATCAATTGTCAAGATCTTCTCTTCGTTTCGCGTTGTTTGACCATCCGCATTCAGTACTTTCCGCATTATCTTCAGCTTCTTCTGTGTTCCAGTGAGTAATTCTTCATAGGATACTCGAATAATTTTTTCTATCGGTGGATCTTGTGTTTTCTTTCTTCTTGTGAATGATGGCAGATCTTCGAATGATGAAGCACGCCTTCCTCGAGTGTTTTGAGAGGGGAATCCCCCCATGGTTGGGAAGCCACTAAAATTAGTAAAACCAGACGTTCCACCTTCTCCAAAGGAAGTGTTGAAGAAATCTATGAAAAATAATTTCGAATTCTTTAGCTATTGCTGTCACTTATATCAACATGATTTCACTTCACTACCAGAAGCCTTTGCATATGATAATAATAGACCTTTTGACAGTTCCGTTCAGTGACCATGAAAAATAGTTCCAAGTCAAGGTTGGAGCTGCCACACATGATAAATTATAGTTTTGCTATGTGAAGCAACTCCAACCTCGACTTGGAACTATTATTTGTGGTCACTGCAATGAAACTATAAAAAACATCCATTATTTTTACAATAGACCTTTTTGCTCTATTACTATTTTTTGACTTCATGCGCTTTAAGAACAATAGGTACAACAAAGATTGTACGAAATTTGAACATCTTTAGAATTTGAACAAAAGATGCTCGTATTTCATTGTCAAAGTCGAAAATAGTGATAAAGCAAAAAGATCTAATGCATGGAATAAAAATCCATATCCATCATGAAGAATATTTGAAAAAGGATCCCCCACCCTCTGGAATTTCCAATTTTCTTCCATACAAACATTGTAATCTTGTTTTTACTCTGACCCCCACCCCCTGGGAATTTCACATTCCATCCATGTTGGAGTATGGATCATTTTTTGGAACCACACAATTTTGTTCAGAGAGAGAGACAGTCGACCAAGTACAAATTCACATAGTGCACATGCACTCAGCCTTATTGAGGTTGTACAAAAAAACTGGGTTGATTTGACATAAGTGCAGTGCATTGTGGGACTGTTTTAGGGGATGAAAAATAGATGCCATCGGGAAATATTCCCATAAAACAGTCCCACAATGCACTGTACTTATGTCAAATCAACCCAGGTTTTTGTACAACCTCTGAATGACTAATAATAACAGTAACTGCCTAAGGTAATGATTATGCTTATACTAATGACTGGAAAGTGGAAGTGCAAGTGAAAGACTCCTAAAATAGGAAAATATTGGAGTAATTTATGAGTGCTCAATAAATTAAATTTCCGTATAAGTATATAAAGTAGCTTATTTCTAAGAAAAGTTCAAATGGCTATGCTCGAACAGAATGATATTCAATTCTAGAAAATTGGGTTAAAAATGCCCAAACGTCTGCGCAACAAGAAACTGTATATACAACAATAAAGCCATCAGGTACCACGTACAGTAATTGAATCGAAATGGGCAAACCAAATCAAAACAAATGGTCAAAATAATTCTCTTTGAAATCATAGCGAGGTATTTCTATGAAACCACGACAAAGAGGAAAACGATTATTCAACTCAATAGGAAAAAGAAAACTAAAGTTTTAAATGTGGACAAAATCAGTACTATTTATTTAACCTTTAAGGGTAATAAACATAAGTGCAATATCAAAGGAAGTGGCTTTGGATGGAACTATAACTGGGCGTCCTCACCTTTAAAAGGGTCTTCATCTCCAAATACGCTAGAAAAAGTAGCTTTAGGGTCACCATGGAATGTAAAAGTTGTGAACCCTTCGGGCATATGAAAGTCCTGGAAGTTTGCAGAGCCAGGAGCCGGCCCTGTTCCCTTCAAACCTTCCTCGCCATATTTGTCGAAGACCTCGCGTTTCTGTGGGTCACTCAACACCTCGTAAGCCTCAGCAATATCTTTAAATTTCTCTTCTGCACCTGGGCTTTTGTTTTTATCAGGATGGTACTTAAGAGCCATCTTCTTGTAGGCTTTCTTGAGGTCTTGTTCGCTGGCATCGCGAGAAACTCCAAGGATTTTGTAGTAATCTTTCCCCATCTTCAACCAAGTTCACTCTTGATTTGAGAACAGACTCCAGAAAAAAATCACTCAATATTCACTTGACATGATTTATCACCTAAACTGAAGTCTCAGGGATTAAGGGACGTATAACTAGCACGAAAACCTCCAAGATTTATAGCAAAACAGTAGCGAAAGACTTTCTTTCTTGTCTTCTAGTTTTATATATTACGCTTCTTCTGGAATCTTCCAGATCTTTCTTTCAAATGAAGTCACGTGCCCTTTGTTTATCCGAAAAAGACTTGTTTTGAAATATTTTGTCTCAATATTGTCTGAATTTATTTTTGTGAAAAACAATAGTAATAAAACACATAGAGTATAAGGAATAATACTTATATTCCATTTAGATTTTTGATTTTAAAATTTCCTAAATGTTGTAGTACCCGATTCCTTGCGTGACACGTCTCGTACTAAAAACACCGCTTTCCCGGCCCTTTCCCGCCAAAAATCAATGACACAGATTTATTTAGTTTGAAAATTCATAATTATGAGATGTATTTTAGCCTAAAATAAGAAATTTATTTTATTCAAGACTTTATCTTGTAAGTATTGGTATTCTTTATTAATTTTATAGGAAATAGATGACTGACTTCTCTTTTCAACCATTCATTCATCCATTTTTCCCTTTCATAGAACATTGAATTTGAATATGGCATTTTCCTTTCCGTGTTTCAAGTCAAAACCCTGAAAAATATTCACAAAATAAGTCCCTAAGCCTGTGCTGTGTTAAAATTTTCAGTGCATGCATCGTTCAACATATTAGATGCTCTCTTGTTATTCAAATGCTGGAACATTAATCAATCTGTCTAAATTCAAATAAGGTCAACACCGTGTCACCCAATACGAACCTTTTACGGTCTGAAAAAACACACTACATACAAGCCTCTTAAAGCAATTTCTGGAAAGATCTATCTGCTTTTCTACAAGTGACAATAGACTTCTTAATTCAGTAAATCGTGCCTCAAAGCTTCGTGTATTCAGTGAAAAACATTTTGCGATTTGATCGTTGATGAGTCAGGCTATAAAAAGGTAGAGTTTGGAATAGAACGGAAAACAGATCAAAGGGTAGTCGAGAAAGATAGAGACATGAGCCGTCAAATTCCGATATTTGTTGAGCCGGGCTACGAAACGACCTTCAACGAATCCAGAAGGAGTTCAGATCCAATGGGTGGCGATACAACACATCATCATAGACAGCATCGTCTCAACGATACAGGGAGAATCGAAGAAGAATTCGATGATGCTTCAAACAGATTTTTCGAGAAAAATTTTCGAAGACGACACACCGATTTTCCGGACAGTGCGTATTTTGAGAGAGACTTTAAGTCTCACTCGCCTCCGAGGTATCAAGAAAGGCCGTTCCGAAGAGGGTCAAATCCTTCAGATTTGCCTTTTGACAACCCATCATGGAGAAGAGGGCACTTTGATGAAATGATCCAGCGAATGATGAGGGAAGATAGCGACAGTTTTGATTTTTCGGATCCAGAATTTGGAAATTTTCATGTGGAAAGGACAACAGGAAAGCGCCACAGCCCCGAAGATACAAGAAAAAAACACGAAAAGGTCACAAAAAGTCCATCAGCTCCAGTGTCTGGTGAAAGGTATAAAGGCAAATTGGACAGGAAATCTTCCAGTCCGAGCAAAGGTTCAACTGTAGGTGATGGAGGATTTGTGGACATTCCAGTGGTAGTCTGCAAAGATGACAAAGTAGAGGAAAAAGTGGGAAAGAATGAAAGAGAAAAACCGGAAAATGGGGTGACTAAAGTTGGATGTGTCACGCAAGAAAATACCAAAGCAGAAGTCAAATCTAAAAGCACCGAAAATGAAAAAGTTGACAAAGAAAGAGAGAGTGAAAACGATTCTGAGTTAACCATTAAAATTTCTGTGGATACTACAGACGAAAAGGGTGACAAAAATGAAGAAGGAACAGCTAAGATAGATGAAAAGAATGACAAAAAAGCTGTTCAAAGCCAAGAAAATGTTGAGAGCGAGAAATCTACTAGTGAACAAAAAATTGAAGAACAAAATCAAATGCCGCAAGAAAGCCAACAAAATGCTGAAATACCACAAGAAAGCCAACAAAATGCTGAAATGCCACAAGAAAGCCAACAAAATGCTCAGTTATCAAAAATCAAAAAAATCGAAGACGAGCTTAAGGGTGTAGCGGAAAAAGTAAAAGTTTTCAAACCAAACGGATCTACAGAAAACAACAAAGAATATCTCTGGCTTGAGGAACAGCTTATGAGAATTTTGATGGGACTAGATGCTATCGATGCTAATGGAAACAAGGAAATCCGAGGAGCAAGGAAAGCAGTTGTGAAGCGAGTGCAAGTAGCACTGAATGAACTCGAAAAGAAATCAGCGAAAAACGTCAAGTCATGAGTAACAAATATTGGGCCATTTATCAAGTTTTATTGTGACAAACTGAATCAGTCCGGAAGAGTGAACTGGAGGTGGTTTCGAGCCAAAAATTAAACTGGGATCAAAGGTCACTTTTTGCCGGGGAGAGGGAGAGGGGAGGGGAGGGCTTGAGCTTGAGTGAAAAATATGAGGGAGGGGCTTGAGCTTGAGTGAAAAATATGGGGGAGGGGGGAGGGGCAAAAAGCACTGCTGATTTTGCTGTGGATTCACTCAGTGTTTCTTACCACTGTGGTCATGAAAGTCATGTGAGTAGTGTTGCTTGTTGGTTGTCTCCTGTGCTTAAAGGTTTTTTTCTCTGGGTTTTCCAGTTTTCCTCCAGCCTCAACGAAAATTTAGAATACGAATACGAAAACGCACGAATTTTTGAAAGTCCAAATAATTCAAATATTTGAGGATACAATGATTATGAGAACTAGATTGGCGAAAATTTTAGCTTAGGAGCCCCTTGCAGTTGAGAAATTTTGATTTAAAAGCTGAAAGGGTTGAGTAAATGACGTCATTTACTTACAGTTTAGATGCTACAATAATTGATAATTTTCATCCACCACTTTTGACTGTGAAGGATATATGTTGCTTAGTGACTATTAGGGCAATAGAAATAAGTTTAACCAAGTTTCAAGTCATTTCCAATTTTCATTGATTTTCATTGTAGTGCCCCTTTAATTCAAAATAGTCCCCTTCACAGTTCCTTGCGCCATCTTGAGAGGAAGCCGGGCCTTCCCCTTCACAGTTCCCTGTGCCATCTTGAGAGGTAGCTGTGCCTTTGCATCAAATTGAGATGAACAGTGAGCTTGCAATGATAGAAACATGTGAATAATTGTCCAAGGTGTTAAAAAAAGGTCTCTATCATTGCAAGCTCACCGTTTGTCTCGCTTCGACGCAAAGGCACGGCTACTTCTCAAGATGGAACAGGGAACTGTGAAGGGGACTATTGATCAGGCAGGAAAAGCTTAAACACGAGGCTCTGGATTGGGAGACCCAAGCCATCACTTCAAAAACAAATTAGGTTTTAAATAATAGGTTTTGCTCAAGATTGATTTTTAATGTATCTTTAAACCTCATCTAGAATAAAAAGAAAATGCTAGCTAATAGTCTTCATGGTATTTTGCAAACTTTATGTACATTAGGAGAGTTATGGTAATAGACCCCTTGCAGCAGTTCGGAATGCAGAGCTTAATTTGGAGGACAAAACAATAGGTTTCCAATTCTCAGGAGATTGAAATTCTTTTGTTTTGTCCTCCAAATTGAGCTGCTAGGATGTCACGTGCAAGGGGTCTATACAGTGTTTTCACGGCAGTCACATTGTAGGGCAAAACAATAGGACTTTTTTCTTGGAAAATGTAATCTCTTGTCATGTAGAAACATTATTTTTGACCTACAGCATGACTGCTTGAAACCAGTCTATCATTTTTTTTGCTAACAAGGTACAATCACAACAGACCTTTCCTGAATTTGCTTTAGTGGCCACGAAATAATGGCTCCAACTCAAAATTGGGCTTGATGTGTTCATACATTTACTGTATTTTATCAAGTCCAACCTTGAATTGGAACCATTGTTTCATGGTTACTGAAGCAAGTTCAGGAAAGGTCTTTATTGTCTTCACTGGCCACTAAGAATGTTTTGGCATCTTCTTAATAATTATGAATAATATCAATAAATTGTAATAATAAATTGTTAGATCTAATCTTAACCAAGGTGTTATTTACATGAACATATTGAAATTATAAGCCATGTTATCTGATATCCAAAATTGTCTCATTTATAATCCACTTATAGACCCCTTGCAGCACATCGGAATGCAGTTCAATTTGGAGGACAAGATAATAGGTTCCAATTCTCTAGAGATTGAAATTCTTTTGTTTTGTCCTCCAAATTGAGCTGCTCTGATGTCACGTGGAGGGGTCCAATAGACAGTGGAAATCAGTTGGAATACTCTTTCGGGTGTTTGAACTTAATTCATGATTCTGATTTCCCTTAGTTTTTGTTGCTATATCCCACAAAATCAACAAATCAGCTAGAATATCTCAGAATTTAAAACTCTGATCACAAAAAAATGATAATAAATTGTTTCAATAAATTGTTAACTGTCTTGTGAAAATAAAATAAAATTGCCTCGAAATATCCTTGTAGTACTCCTTAAAACAGATACTATGTAGTTATTTGTGGGACAAGATTTTACAGTGCTTTCCAATCACATGAGCGAATTGCTGTAGCGACAAAATAGGGTTTTGGTGGACGACAATGAAAGTGACATGACATTGTCAGAAAACATGAAGTTAAGGCATGTGCCACATGCAGTGTTGTGGAAACACCTTGATTGACATTCACCAAAACCAACTTCGTTGCTAGCAAATTGTATTATTTCAATTGGGAATCGCTGTAATTCCACTGGGAAAACTGCTGCAACAATGATTGGTTCGCTATTGTCTGAGTTGAACCCTGAATTATATCAAATTACAGCTATTTCAAAAAATAGTTGGTGAAAGTTTTGCTGCATGTTGCATACTAAGCTCATAATGTATTGTGGACCATACGTATTGCAAATAATGCCAGAACCGAAGAAAATGTGAAAGAAAACCTTGCAGATAAGGTTTGGGAAAATTCCATATTGCTGTGACCTTTCACATCGCCCATAGCACATTTTGGTCTTGGTATGCAACATGCAATAAAACTTAAACAGCTGAGCGGCATCAAATTTTCTAACCAATCACAGTTTGTTGTGATTTTTTATGCCTGGCCCTGTGTTCAAGCACTTTTTTCTACCTGAAAACTATTGACAATTGAATCAGTCTCAAGTCCAAAACTGTTAATTAGAGTGATATTTCATCTGTGATTTATCCAAAAAAACACTCGAGAAATGATTTTCAAAACAAAGAGTGATGAGCCACAGGTTTTGATCAACAATGCTTTGCGCAATAATTAGTTGTTCGCACAGCTGGAAAGTCACTAACCTTTTTTGAAATAGCTGTATACCTTTTTGGACTTCAGTCCTAAATTTAACACTAACTTGGTCAAGTGATTTAAAGCTCCCCAAAATATATTAATCTTCTCCAGCTGGTAAAGCATCTTCTAGTTTTCTGATAAACTTAACTCTTATTTCTGTGGTATCATCACCTTTGAGTGCATCTTGTACAAACCATACTTCAACTTCCATTTGAACCTTGAAAAACAAACAAGATTCAATGACAGGAGCTAAATCTATCAGGGGCTCTAGTCTCCTTGCCGCCTTGTCTGCCAGCAAATTGTCGCAAATATTAAAACAAATCATCATATCATTTGTGCTTCTAACAATGTATTCATGTGTTAAATTAGTTTGTTTCTTATCCAAAACACTAACCATTTCTAGAGCTCCTCTTAATACTCCACATAAGATGTTAGAATACAGCAAGCCCTCAAGACCATCAGGAACCTCTACAAAGTCTGCTAATGGGTTATTATCTAGGATAAGAGAGAACTCATCTGCGGCTGCACTCCAGTTTGTTACTACTGGAGTTACTCCAAGGAACATCTTAAAACCATTCTGGGAAAGAAAGAAAGAAATAACTTTTTACACCCATTTTCACAGCAGCCATCTGGCTTTTTGGCTGCTGTTGATCAGAAATTTACCAATATCTCAGACCGTTGGAAATTTGATTCACGGAAGCCAAAAACCCGGACGACTCAAATTATACATGTAGCTGGTTGTCTGGGTTACATAATTATTATCAAAAAAATGGTTGTAAATAAATATATTATATTAGCTCATTCTGGAAGTTCTCTGGAAGATCCCGTTCTCACCTTTGCTATTACGTCTGCAGTTTCCTTAAGGTCATGACATCTGCCCATATTGTTTGACCTTGCTAGAAAGTCCTCTATTAATCTTACTCCAATATTGTAACCCCTGATTAGAAAAAAATAATTGATAATTTGGTAAGTGTTGGATAGAGTCATGGTCAGTGGTGGGTAGGGTGATAGTCAGTGGTGGGTAGGGTGATGATCAGTGTTGGATAGGGTGATGATCAGTGGTGGGTAGGGTGGTGATCAGTGATGGGTAGGGTGATGATTAGTGGTGGACAGGGTGATGATCAGTGGTGGGTAGGGTTATGATCAGTGGTGGGTAGGGTGATGATCAGTGGTGGGTAGGGTGATGATCAATGGTGGGTAGGGTGATGATCAGTGATGGGTAGGGTGTGTAGGTTGATCATCATTGGTGACATGGGTAGTGATGATGAGTGCTGGGTAGGGTGATGATCAATGGTGGTACTAATAAGGACCCAGTGGATGATAAGTCAATCTTCAGTGACGAGCCGAACCTAATGACATCAAAGAAGATCCCCTTATCCATTATTTTAATGCATATGGCTTACGAGAAGATCAACATTTGAACTGGGTCTAAAAATGTTTATAAGCTTAATCTTTCCACCGAAGATAAGCTTAGTTCTTACAAATTGTGAACCCCCTTGCAATATGTAAGACACCCTACAAAAAATAAATAAAAAAATCCTCCTCTTCATTAAAGTGAAAACCCTGAACTTTACTTACATTTTATTCAACTGTTTATTGACTTCTGGTGCACTTTCATAGTCTTTCACGAGCTGAGCGACGAGGGATCCATAAGTCAGTGTGAATAACTCTGCACTCTGAAAAATATATCAACACACGAAAAAACTCAAAACAAGAGCTTGAAGATACAGAAAAACTATTTTAAAGTGTTAAAATTAATTAATATACACACCACTTTCTTCGTATCGGATCGAACAGAGGATTGTCGTGACATTTAGAGAAGAAAAATATGTTTTTTTAACCTAAATTATCGAAACTCTGTTGACTTCACAAAATCAAAATGGCGGCGATTTGTTCCGGCTTCCAAACCACAGGTAACCCAACATAATTTCTCGAAAAGTGAAAATTGTAGATCTTAAAACAAATAGAAATCACACTGAAAAAGTTCCTAGAGTGAGAGATAAACTATTGAAAATTATGAAAGTAGATTATATTTTTACTAAAGTCATTCTTTATTACAATTATTTTGTACAAATTTTCGTTAAATGTTTGGGCTTCCTGTGTCAGCTCGGTATCCTGGCCTTAGGCTTTCAATATGGCGGTAAGTATCAATGTTTTTGTTCTTCAAGAAAATTGGATTTTTCCACCATATTTTCGCTAAAAACTAAAGATTTCCCCCCACTTTTTAACAGTCACAACAACCAGGTATCCCTGTGACGAGCGGTAGCGTCATGCAGCGAAAAACTGTTGAGGAAATGCTACAAGAAGTTTCAAAAAGAATTCAGGTAAAAAAGTCATATTTTTCTCTTCTTTCGCTCCGAAAAACTCTCAAAGAAAATCTTTAAAAGCTGTTTTATTGTGCCTGAAAGGATACTTTAAGTAAAACTACGATTAAAGTGGTTTCTATTGGCCATTAGTTTTGAGGAGTGCGTTTGTTTTTAGCGATAGAAAAGTTCACTTTTCGGCAACATTTTTTTCTCTTTTTCTGTAGAATTTTGGACCAGGGCCCATCACACCCGAACAGGCTCAAGAACTGGAAAAACTCAAATTGATTTATGCAAAGTTGTTAAAATCTCAAGGAGAGGTAAGTGTGACCTATTGGGTTATAGTATTCAAAAGAAAAGAAAAACCGAATACTAATAGTAGATTAAAGTAGAAAGATATAGAATGGGTTTTGTATGTGAGGGAAATTAAATTGGAATATTGATTCTGTTCAGGGAAGCACGGGTGGCGTAGCAGTGCGAGCACTTGCCATGTGACCCGGGTTCAACCCCCGCTGGGTTCAGTGTTGTATGTGAAAGAGTTGCTTGTTGGTTCTCTCCTGTGCTTCAAGGGTTTTCTCCAGGTTTTCCAGTTTTTTCTCCCTCCACAAAAATCAACTTCTAAATTCTAGTTGGAATCCAGGACTAGGTGAAGAAGAGCCACTCTATGGAATCCACTGTTAATACCTATTTTTCCCTGTTTTTTTTTTTTTGCTGTATGATCTGTTGCAGGTTATAGTGACCACACAGAATCCAGCATCCAATCTTGCGCAGGCAAGCATGGCAGGACAAAAAATCCCTGGAACAATACAACAAGCAGGAACAGCCCAACAAGCTGTACAGAGAATCATCCCTGCAGTGACGTCAAACCAGGTGACGCGAGGTGCTGCCCCAGGAAATTTGCCTGTCACAACTACTGTGACTATCTTACCACAGGGTTCCACCATCCCAACGAGGATTCAGGTTTCAAGTTCGACTAATTTGACTTCAGAACAAATCCAGCAGATTCAAGCACAAGTGTTGAGTCAGGCACAAGCACATGGACAACCTCAGACAGGTGGGATGAGAAATGGTCTTATAATTATGATGCTGGGGGTGATGATGATGATGATGATGATGATGATGATGATGATGATGATGATGATGATGATGATGATGATGATGATGATGATGATGATGATGATGATGATGATGATGATGATGATGATGATGATGATGATGATGACGATGATGTTGACATATCATGGTGTGAATGTTGATGATGATGATAATGATGATGGTAATGATAATGACGATGATAGTGATGATGGTGATGATGATGATGATGATGAAGACAACGACGACAACAACGATGATGATGATTGATGATTGATCATGATTGATCATAATGATGGTGATAGTGAGGGAGATACTCGATAACTATGATGATGATGATGACTGAGGGTTGTCACTGCCAGGGTTTCTTTATTTCCTTTGGTTCTTTTTGTCCCTCTGATATTGGTTAGTAATGTAGTGTGGAGAGACAAGATTGCCATTTAAAGTGGTCATCCAAGCCACTTAAAATTCTAACCGTTTGTAGATGTAATTACAAAGGCAGCACTGTCTCCACAGTTATTTTAAGACCCTGAGTATTGGTCCAGGAATCGAACCACCACCACCTCCTGCACAAAAGTCTGATGCTCAACCATGTGAGCCAACTGGGCGGCAGTTAATTCTGTTTTAATAGCAGTGTGAACAAGAAAAAAAACTTTTGTTTAATTCTCATTTTGTATCCAATTTTTGTTTCCATTAGTTCAAATTACCTCACCACTCACAGTAGCAGGCTCCTCGGCAGCAGCCACCCAACAGCAGCAGGTTGTCCAAGGCCAGGTCAAAGTTGCCACGCCAGTTACTGGACAAACTCTGTTAGCACCTGGTCAAAGGGTTGTGACTGGATCTCCCACACCTGTTGGTGTAACAACTGCAGGGCTCAAGTCAACACAAGGTAACAAAAAACAAGAGCAAACAGGTTGTTTCAGGGTTCTATCTGTGAGTTAGTCATGCCCTGACTTAGATCAGCCCAGAGGTTGTTTCAGGGTTCTATCTGTGAGTTAGCCATGCCCAGACTTAGATCAGCCAGAGGTTGTTTCAGGGTTCTATCTGTGAGTTAGCCATGCCCTGACTTTGATCAGCCCAGAGGTTGTTTCAGGGTTTGATCTGTGAGTTAGCCATGCCCTTACTTTGATCAGCCCAGAGGTTGTTTCAGGGTTCTATCTGTGAGTTAGTCATGCCCTGACTTAGATCAGCCAGAGGTTGTTTCAGGGTTCTATCTGTGAGTTAGCCATGCCCTGACTTAGATCAGCCCAGAGGTTGTTTCAGGGTTCTATCTGTGAGTTAGCCATGCCCTGACTTAGATCAGCTCAGAGGTTGTTTCAGGGTTCTATCTGTGAGTTAGCTGTGCCCTGACTTTAATTAGCCCGTTTTTTTACCTTTTATTTGCCTAATCAGTGGTTTTTAAATTTAGAAAAAATGTGTTATTTAATATGTGATAACTTTTTTTCATCAGTCATAACTCAACCAGGAGTCAAAATAGCCACTCAGCCAGGCACAGCACAGCCAGTCCCAATACAGAGGCAACTCGCTCCAAACAAGATTCAAGGCAGTGTTGCTATTTCTACCTCCCAATCCAATACCTCAGGGGTGATACCAAACATTGCTCCATCATCTACTGTATCAGTACCAAAGTCTCTTGTCTCTCATGGGGGTGAGTTTTGTTCTGGTTGTTGTTGATGAATCCACTGACTGATTTATGTGTCCATTCATTCATGTATGCAAAGCTATCTGTCTACCCATCGCCTCACCTTAGTTCGTCCATTTGTCTTCATCCATCCATTCATTAATGCACCCCTCCCTCCCTCCCTCCCTCCATCCTTGCATCCATCTATTTTCTTGTGTGAGGGCTCATAATAATGGCCGGTCAATGGTTAATGTCCAGCCAAATTTGGTACATGACTGGTCAAATATGGTTTTGAACGGACATGTTGACCGATCATAATATTTGAAAAAAAATAAAATAAAATATCATATGCCAAACATCTTGACTGCGTATGACTGGCCATTATTTTGAGCCCTGTTGTGTATCTTTTCATTCATTCATTCATTCATGCATTCATCCATCCATCCATCCATCCATCCATCCATCCATCCATCCATCCATCCATCCATCCATCCATCCATCCATCCATCCATCCATCCATCCATCCATCCATCCATCCATCCATCCATCCATCCATCCATCCATCCATCCATCCATCCATCCATCCATCCATCCATCCATCCATCCATCCATCCATCCATCCATCCATCCATCCATCCATCCATCCATCCATCCATCCATCCATCCATCCATCCATCCATCCATCCATCCATCCATCCATCCATCCATCCATCCATCCATCCATCCATCCATCCATCCATCCATCCATCCATCCATCCATCCATCCATCCATCCATCCATCCATCCATCCATCCATCCATCCATCCATCCATCCATCCATCCATCCATCCATCCATCCATCCATCCATCCATCCATCCATCCATCCATCCATCCATCCATCCATCCATCCATCCATCCATCCATCCATCCATCCATCCATCCATCCATCCATCCATCCATCCATCCATCCATCCATCCATCCATCCATCCATCCATCCATCCATCCATCCATCCATCCATCCATCCATCCATCCATCCATCCATCCATCCATCCATCCATCCATCCATCCATCCATCCATCCATCCATCCATCCATCCATCCATCCATCCATCCATCCATCCATCCATCCATCCATCCATCCATCCATCCATCCATCCATCCATCCATCCATCCATCCATCCATCCATCCATCCATCCATCCATCCATCCATCCATCCATCCATCCATCCATCCATCCATCCATCCATCCATCCATCCATCCATCCATCCATCCATCCATCCATCCATCCATCCATCCATCCATCCATCCATCCATCCATCCATCCATCCATCCATCCATCCATCCATCCATCCATCCATCCATCCATCCATCCATCCATCCATCCATCCATCCATCCATCCATCCATCCATCCATCCATCCATCCATCCATCCATCCATCCATCCATCCATCCATCCATCCATCCATCCATCCATCCATCCATCCATCCATCCATCCATCCATCCATCCATCCATCCATCCATCCATCCATCCATCCATCCATCCATCCATCCATCCATCCATCCATCCATCCATCCATCCATCCATCCATCCATCCATCCATCCATCCATCCATCCATCCATCCATCCATCCATCCATCCATCCATCCATCCATCCATCCATCCATAATAATGACTATAATCATGACTAACTGTTAGTTAGGACTGCATTGGTGTGTTGAATACTACAAGTGAATAAGAAGGAAACTTAATTAAACGCAATGTAAAAGTTTGTAACAATAAATTAATCACTTATTCGCAATTATGTCATTATCACCAGGGATAACAAACCGGGTTGAAACATCCAGCCCACAACCACAGCAACCACTAACCAAGAGAAGGATACAAGAACTACTACATGAAATAGATCCCCAGGAACAAATGGATGATGATGTAGAAGATGTAAGGGAGCATTCATTTTTTAGGAGGGGGGGGGGGTCATTAAAAAATTACTAGATAAAAAGGGGGGGTCACATTTTTTTTGAATGTTGAACCAGGGGGGGTCATGAATAAAAATACAGTGTTTTTTTTTTTTTTTAGTCTTTTTCTGGAGGGGGGGGGGTCTAGAAAATTTTTATATTTGGAAGTGGGGGGGGGGGGGTTATCAAAATATTCAATTCCTTACCATGGGGGCTAGCATTTTTTTTCTATTTGATTCCTCTAATTCCTCTGCCCCCCCCCCCCTCCTAAAAATGAATGCTCCCTAAGACATATAAAGTAGGGGGGGTGCTATAGCTAAAATTGCCAAAATTGCTGAAAGCAAAAAAATTAATAATGACCACAATCACCAAAAAAGATTTAAAGATTTACGAGTGCTCAAACAAGCAAATTGCAATAGGGGATTTGAAATTATCCCAAAAATGTGGGGATCTCAGCTCCCGCAAAATCTAAAGTGGGGTGAGGGGAGGGGCTCTAGCTGCCGCCTATGACCAGAAGGTTTCGACCAGTCATGACGACTGGCCACATTGGATAATCAACATGTAACCAGGCAATGTGACTGGTTAAGAGGACTGGCCTAAGAGGCATTCCTCTGGACAACTACCAATTTTGGCCAGGCGTCGACATACATGAACATATAGCAACCCCTTCCAAAATTAATGTAGGGCTACAGTAGTTTCCTAGTTTTAGATTTTACTGATAATTCATGTTGTCTTGCAGCTTCTTTTGCAAATTGCTGATGATTTTATTGAGAATGTCGTAAATGCATCATGTCAGATCGCCAAACATCGCAAGTCAAACACATTAGAAGTCAAAGATGTACAGCTTCACTTAGGTAATGTAGCTGCAAATCACCACAAAAGTCTAATCAAATTTCTCCTCGTAAATAGATCTTGATATTTCTGGTTGAGTATATATTTACTTGATAGAGAAACACACCTAGTGTGTTCCTCCTTAAGTGTAAATAACTCTGGGAATGGTTAATTGAACATCTAGAGAAACACACTTAGTGTGTTCCTCCTTAAGTGTAAATAAAAAAAAATTATTAAAAAATATATATATATTTACTTGAGCTTGTCAGCAAAGAAATAATGCTCAAGGGAATGGCAGGGACTGAAATGAGAAATTGAGTAGAAGTAAAGGGGCACACTAATGTTCAGTAATGTTTTCTGGATTTTTTCTTGAATCATTTTCTTTTTGATCAGAACGATGCTGGAATATGTGGATTCCAGGATTTGGTGCAGATGAGCTGAGGCCTTACAAGAAAGCCGCCACAACAGAAGCTCACAAACAGGTAGGAGTTTTCTGTTTGTTAAATGTTTTATTCTATGTCACTGATAATTTGCGTCCTGAATGAAAAACTATTCTATTCTATTATGCTAAACCTTGACCATTTTATTTTATTTTCATTTTTGCAGAGATTGGCATTAATAAGGAAATCTTTAAAGAAATAAAATTTGGCATCATATGAAAGATGTGTCAAGCTGGTGTTGGTTTAGCCCTATCAGGTTCAAGCGGTCACAAGAGACTAGTTAGATTCAATGTTACTGTTTGATTTGACATGAACTCTTCAATAGACCTGTTTAGCTTGTAATGTTTTTCATTTCAAACCATGTGTCATTCCCTAGAGTATCATTTCTATGTTTAACAGTTGCACACGAGAAGACACAAGAATATGGATACAACTGAAACAAAGAATCTTATTCTCAAGGGAATGACACATGGTCTGAAATGGGGCAACATTACGCCCGAGATAAATGGATCTATTTAACAATTTATTAGTCCTCGAGTCCGAATGGGCCTCATGGGCTATTGACTCGTAGGCCATGAGGGCGAGAGGTCTAATTGTTTTAGTAAAAACCTACTAATCGGTCCAATAAAAGGATGCAAAAAGTTTTGGATTTTGCTTTAAATATATATTTTTTGGTTTTCAAAACCGGTGCTTTTCGCTACTAGAGGTCTATCACTAATAGACCCCTAGTAGCTCAGCCAATCACAGGGCTCGATTGGTGATAGACCATTAGTAGGTTTTTTCTAATGAATGATATCCTTGATATTCACCAGACGACCAAATGGCACTTTTAGTAGAGCTGCGACATTTCCAAGTTCAGTAAGACTTATCTAATTATTGCAAAGAGTATAACCTGTACATAACTACCAAAAGATGGGGATTAAAATGTCTAAGAGAGTAGAGAGGGTCAGACGTGTGTGAAGTGGACCCGGGGGGTACTCCCTATAATTGACTATACGGGGATGCTCCGCAGGAAGGGGTACTTTTTTCAAGCCACACTTGTAGAAAAGGGGTGGAAATTTGTGAGTTTTGGTATAAAAAGGGGTAGATTTTCTTCAAAAGTATATGAAAGGGTTACCTTTTCAGGCAAAAAGGTATAAAAAAGGGGTAACTTTTTGCTGAAATTTGGTATAGAAAAGGGTAAGGAGTCGAGAGTGTGGGCGGAGCATCCCTGTATGAAACGACTCAAAGTACCCCCCCCCCCGGAACTAGATCCAAATTACCTATTATACATCCACTGAGTGGGATTGAAATTTCCAAGGGGTGGGAAGGGTCCAAGGGTGTATAGTGTGGATCAGAATTACCCATTCCTATCCCAGAGGTTGCCATATGATTGGAATTTCAAAGGCATTGTTAGAAGGGTCTGTGTAGTGCCAGAAAATATTCATACCACCCCCACTGAGGGGGATTAAATCCAAAGGGTGGATCTTAGAGGTTTATATAGACCCCTTTCAAGTGACGTCAAAGCAGCTCATGGAGGACATAGCAAAAGAATTTCAATCTCCTGAGAATTGGAACCTATTGTTTTGTCCTCCAAATTAAGCTACATTGTGACGTGCTGCAAGGGGTCTATAAAGTAGCTCCAGAAAATATCCATACCTCTCCACAGATGGAGATTGGTATTTCAAAGGTGCGGGGAGGGTTCAAGCTGTCTATATTCTAGTTAAATTGCTGCATAACCATGAAAACAGCTGAGTACTTCAAAGAGTACTTTGGAATTTATATTGTTATTTATCATATGACCGTATTTCACTGTACGCGTGATTCTAAAGAAAACCTTTGGGGAAAATGTCGTCAGCAAAAAAAGTACGCTTTTCCGAAAAGTGTAATAATTTCCCGTTCGGACTCGCCGTTCGGACTCGCTGCCGTCAATCATGTAAAAACTACGCATTTTGATTCGCATTTATTAAAAACGCTTTGAAATCGATTTTTTATATGTGGTCATATGATAAAATGCTTATTGACTGAGTTAAGGTCGGTCCGAACGGGAAAATATTTGGCTCTCGGTCCTTGGCACGGAACTCGCTGCGCTCGTTCCGTACTTCAGGACCTCGAGCCAAATATTTTCCCGTTCGGACCTCCCACTCAGTCAATAAGTACATAATATTTTACTAGATATTATTATGATGTAAACAGTTTTGTCAACAAAGATTTGCTTAGTAAATCACTGTAAATAGAACAAATTTCCCTGTTTGAATTATTCTAATTTACATACTTCCAAAATCCCATCCCATCATTAATTATTAATTTAGCCTGCGTAGCAGGCCCTCCTTCCTTCCCTTCTCCTCCCCAGCACTCCTCCTCTCGCGAGGGCCTGCTATGCAGGCTATCATTAATATAGTCCATCCAGGTTTCAAGACCCCACTGACTGACCAAATCAGCTAATGTTGTAACCAATGGACCCTTTTTGAATATGGTGAAATGAAATCAAACCAGGATTGGCCATCTTATTATCTATTTCTTACATGGTTGATGGTCAGCCTTTTTACTAGTATGATTCTCAGTGGAATGACTGAAGTTCTGTCACAAAGTTTTGTCATTGAAAAGTGCATGTTGTCAAAAGTATTCAATAGGAATCAAGCATGATACTGACATCACCGCTGCGGCATATTAAGCTTGTGAATTTTTCCCACACTATACGATTCAAGACTTTAGATGATGTTGCCCCTGACAACATGCACTTTTCCACAACAAAACTTCGGTCGTTCCAAAAAAAATGTCAGTTCACACAAACTCAGAAGAGTCAAAACAACAAGGTTTCACACACAACATCTGGGACATCACAGGATCTATCCTCGTTTGACGTCATCGGCACCATATTGGAAAAGGGTCTGTAGCCCACTTTTGTTATTCTGGTTTAAAGTGATCATGCACAAAGTAACTCAAGACGAGGCTCCGGGGAAACAATGAGGTAATCCTAATACTCATTTGACTTTACATTCCTGGGGTAAAAATCTGTGCACAGGCCTTCAAGAATGCTAAGTCAAATGAGTGTGAAGTGGCAAGTTGAATTCACATTCTACCTGTTTTGGTAATTTGGTTTGGTATTTCCCTGAAACCTTGCCTTGAAATGCTCGTACCAACTTTGGTACGATAAAATTTACTTGATTTGTTTATTCAGTTCTCCAAATCTTAGTAAATATCAATTGTTTGCAGCTTTCATGGTGCCACACATAACAATTATGAGAGAAGAAACAGCAAATTCATTTGCAATATTATGAATCTTTATTTTGTTTAACTCTGTTCTTATGCATTGAATTGCGTTAAACAAAAAGCTCATTCCAAGTATGTTCATTCGTTTCCCTTAAACTTTACACACTACTGGTAATTCATTTGACACTTTAGTAGCCAAATATTCCATGTTATACTTATTATACTATGATAAATTCTACCATACATTTGATCATTACACAACACATCTACTTTTAAGGCACCAAAGGATATCAATATGAAAAATTCTGTACAAAATTTCAATCACTTCTACCTTGCAAAGCTTGCTCTATCTGTGAGATCATATATCAAAATTAATATGAGCACAATATCATGATAACTATATAGTATTATTCTTACGATAATATTTACAATATTCAAGGGGACGTATGGTATGGAGTAACATTACGTTGTCCTCATTAAGTGAATTGGAACCCTGCAGTAGGGGCTGACTGAGGGGGAGCAAAATGGTACCCCTCGGTACTGTCAGGTTGGAGATTGGGGTCTTCGTCATCAGCGCCTTCTGAGAAGTACTTTTCGATCAGTGCTTTGCTGGCTAAGTATACTTCAGGCCTGGGGTGTTCTTGTAGTTTTTCAAGCATGTCAATTCCTACAAGAAAAATGCAATTTTATGATCATGAGCATAGACTATATGTCAACTATTGTGCCGTAAGAACTTATTCTGGGACTGAGAGAGAGATAGTAGGGGCTAAAGGTATTTGGTTAGGTGAATGTAAACTATACATACCACCACTCTCTTCAAACTTTTCTGCTACAAATTCCGCAGCACCTTCCTCTATTGTAGAAGCATTCTGCAATGTAATACAAAAAAATCTTAGTTCAGATAATGCAATTAATCAGGTACGTGTATGCCAGTCATGGAAACAAATAAACAAATAAATATTGGTTGTCACTTACATGGAAAATATTATTCAAGCCATCCAGTAGAATTAATAAAGCCTTTGAAAAAGAAAAGCAGAAAAAATATATTACAAATAAATTAAAACATATTATTAAATGAATCAAAACAAACAATCATAATGATCATAACTAGTATCATAGTTTGCTTCAATTATACACATTTATGCACATTTAGCCAATGAAAAGAAAATAATTTTTCTTAGTACCTTTGGATCAAGGAACTCCATCTGTTCACACATTGGAGGGATGACATCACAATGTAAAAGGTACTTGAGCTGTGGGAAAAATGGTGTTACAATGAGGTTATCTGGTAAATTCTTCCCTCCACAAACCCTAACATGCTAAATTCCAATTCCTTATGTGAGTTAGCCATGCCCTTACTTTGATCAGCCCAGAGGTTGTTTCAGGGTTCAATCTGTTAGTTAGCCATGCCCTGTGCATGACTTAGATCAGCCCAGAGGTTGTTTCAGGGTTCAATCTGTGAGTTAGCCATGCCCTGACTTAGATCAGCCCAGAGGTTGTTTCAGGGTTTGATCTGTGAGTTAGCTGTGCCCTGACTTTGAACAGCCAGGAGGTTGAATATTTCAAGAAATAGTCATTCCTAAACATATTGCGTAGCATGTCTTACTTGGTCTGGATTAGCACCAGAAGTGTAGTTAGTGATGACCCAGATAGCTTCTTTCTTTGCTTTGAAGTCACCCTACAACATTCAAAGGAATTATCACATTTTGTTAATTAGGGGATAGATGGAGGGGAGGGGTCTGCACAACAACCGGCACCACAAATAGCCCACAATCAGTTGATAAAAAGGTAATAAACGGGTGACAAACAGTTGATGAACAGTCAACAATCAGTTAACAGCTAACCAACAGTTGGTTGGTAGATGGTTTGGGGTGAAAATTGGGTCCCTAACACTTAACACTAAACCCCATACACTTACAACTTCTTACAAGCCACAAAGATTCTTAGATTTTCAATCTTTAAAAGAATGAACTCAAAATACATACTTTTGCTCTTTTTAGGATGCCAATGACAAGAGGAATAAGACCAGCTTCTATTACACACTGAAATAAAGAAGAAAAAAATTTAATAAAATCATGTTAAGGCTGCATGGTTTTCAGACAATAGCAATGCAATCATGAGCACAAAATTAATGCAAGCCAATGAAAGAAAAACAAAATCTCCTATTTCTCTTCCTATTTCTATTTCTCTTGCACTTGCATTTGCACTAACCCTTGTGTTATTTCTATTCCAAGTGAGAACATGCACTTGCTTGGAGTTGCATTAGATGACGTTGCTATGGAGAACCAGTCTTTACAGCACTTTCCAATCACATGTGTGAAATCGTACAATTTGCTATTGCGACGAAACCACTTTTGGTGGATGTCATTTTTCAAGGCATTTTCATTCCTTATTCATGATCCATTTTATTTTGACTTTTATTTATTACCTGGATTTGTAGTTTAGTTCCTGCAGTAATATTAGATATTGCCCATGCTGCTTCCTAGTTTTAAAGAGAAAATTTTAAAATGACTACCGGTAATACTACAAAACAAGTGTTTTTAACAGTTTTCCCGCTTCTATATAATAGTATAATTAGCCTTTCCAGAGTTGTAGAAAAATGTGGTGCATTATCAAGCTATTTTGAGGGATGCTTCACCAGTCAGTTGACATTTTATGCATAAAGAAATGAAATATATCTGAAAATTAACACAGCATTTAACTAAAGATTTTATCTCTTCACTATCAACAAAGCATCCCCTAAAACAGCTCTATGATGCAACACATTTTGTAACTCTGGGCTAATAAGCGTACTAATCTGCGCCCCGCACAAGCCTTTGTTTATGATTGGCATGGTTATTATAAATTCAGGTTTGAATTATGAGGGATGCAGTACCTTGACTATGCTGGGTCGTTTATGAGTGAGAAGATTCCTAAAGTAGAATAATGCATTGCTTTCAATGATTGCCTGGAAAACAAAAAGAATTACTTTCATGAGGACTTTTGAATGATGAGAAACAATTTGTGAACATTGCAAGTAAGAAAGCCAAGTTGATCAACATGTATAACATCTTACTGCGCTTCTCAATATTCAGCAAACTTGGTAGTTGCGAGTTTCCTGTTGGAATTTGGTTTTTCACTGCTGCCCGTCAAAAATATAAAAGGTACCGACTGATTAGCATTGATTGACAGATGCAAAAAGCCAATTTCACAACAAACCGTTGAAATGTCTGAGTTCGCAGAATATTGAGAATTGCAGTAAGGGCATTACAGCTGATTGACAGCCAACAATCTACCATCAAACATTGTCCAATGCCTAACAACCTATTGTCAAACGGCCAACATGTATTCTAAACACCCAACAAAGTACCATCAAATGGCTGTTAATCAGGTGCTGACATGGTATCTAGAGTGCTCTTCTTGCATATTACACCCACTAACAGTATTTATATACTGTATAAACTGATAATTTCTTAATATGATCTGACATGAAGAACTGGATTAATGACAAACCTGTGTCTGGTCATCTCTTCCAGTAACAATGTTCCCAACAGCTCGCAGGGCAGGAGTCAGAACATTCACTTCAGGATAACCTAACAGTTTTACTAGTTGTGGCACTGCTCCTGAATCCAATACAAGCTGTGGATGTTGGAAATGAGCAAAATTAAAGTCCATATTTTTTGCTGAAAATGGCTAGAAATGGAAACATAGGGGTAGATCTAGGGGAGGGTTGCAAGGGGTGTGCACCCCCTGGATTGACTTTGTGCTTTATTTTGAAGATAATCAACAATAATGGTTTTTTTTTCTTTGATTCTGAGGGTTGTACCCCTCACTGGCCCACTTTCTGGTCCTAATTTGCGCGTGTGAAATATCTAACACAAGGTTAATTTCTTTTGTTTTGGTATTTTCATGCCAGGCAGCTGCCACTACAGCACTGCACCCCTCCCTGAACAAAATCATAAATCTGCCCCTGAGAAAAACTTTGAAAAAAAGGAAAAAAAATTGATTTTTTTGGTAACATATGCAGATTACTCCTGCAAACGGCCTCCTCTACTTATAATAAAAAATGGATATTTCCTAAAAAGCATAATTTTTCAAACCTGAATTCTGTCATTCACACCATCTGTTAAGTACGATAAGGCCCAGCAAGTATCAGCTAGAACCTGAAAATATATAGCATTTCAAAAATAAGACAAAAAGCTACAAAATGAAACCAAACAAAATATTGTAATTTTCTTGCCTCTTTGTCGTCATGGTGAAGTAGTTGAACAATAGTTGGTAACAGCTGGAAAATAATTGAGCATTAGCATTAAGCGATAACTAAAATTTAACAATAACTGTGTACCCTATAAACTAGATATGCTCCAAGCTGACCTTCATTATCCGAGACTCTGACAAAGACACGAGCATATAGGAATCGAAGAAAAAAAAGAAGCAAACTTTGAAGTTGCGAGAGGTTTACTGTTCTTCATTTGCGTTTCATGCCAAGAGTGGAGCATAATTTGGTGACCCATTTTTGGGTCGCTAAAATTGGCCGAAAAAGAGTTGGAAAAGTCTCTCATCCAGCGCAAAGTTCCAGCGAGTGTGATCATGGTTGGACTGTCTGTTTTATTATAGCATACATGAACATGGAACTAGCCTATAAACACAAAAAATCTGGGCTCTAAGATAATATGAATGAAAGAAGAGATGGGATGTATGGAAAAGTGGGAATTATTCACATGCTAGAAATGATTGCTTTGCTGTTCGAAACCAGTCATACCATTTTGACAGCTGAGATTTCTGGAGGAGGGTCTTTGTTACGGCAAAGGTTAGATAATGTCCAGGTGACATTACGCAGAAACTGTACCTGAAATGGAATAAAAAATACTGGGAATGTTAACTCAATCAAGTAACACAGATATGAGACTCGGCAATGAATGACAAATGATCAATTTCAATTGATAATGTAGAAATGAAAACAGAGTTTTATACCATGTCAGTGCGGTATGCCATGCTATTTCAGTCATTTCAGCAGGAAGCCCAACTAAGACTTCTGAATTTAAGATGTTTTCTCAAAGGCCGACAGAAATTCCCTGACTTTTGGGTACCCGTATATTGTAAAAATTCACTGGGCAAAATCGAAACTCCCTGACAATTTCCTGACCTGAAAAAAAATTCAGAATTTACTGACTTTTCCCTGACTGTGGGAACCCTGTGATAGTATTTGGTCCTTGCTTTTGCCCAATACTTACAGAATTTGGTTTAGCGGTGAGTGCTAATAGTGGTCCTAAAGCATCAGTTGAAATAACTGCATTGCGCATCATTGGGCCATCACCTAAATAAATTTCCATCAAAATAGCATACAAACATTAGAACATTATCACTTTTCATATCTCAGTTCACAAGTCACACACAAAGCATTCAATCAAGGATGCAGGGTATACTTTACATTACTCAAACTATTATAAGGTATTACAATACCTGCAATGTTGCCAAGTGCCCAGACAGCTTGCTCAGAAACATTTGTATGAGGTGAAGACAGCAGCTTCACAAAAAGTGGTAATGCTCCTAGAAAATTAACCAATGTACATAGCAACAGTTATAACCAAGTTTACAAGATAGTTAACTACATCGTATAATCTGAAGCGAGTGACTTGTTTGCTTGTTCACTGCTGTAGTCCAGGTTTGAGCCCTCAGCTCAGAATAGATCATATGTGAGTAACTTCAGTTTGTTTGATGTGTTGCTCTTTCCCTTGCCAAGAGGGTTTTTCTCTGGTTTCTCCAGTTTTCCTCCCTCTGTAAAAATCAACCTGCGAGTTGAGTGTTGTATGTTGTAAATAAGATGTTAGTAGTGGTAGTGTGTGTGGAGCGAACCTCGCTGTATTACCTTGAAAAGTTCAGTGCTGTGTACGTGCTTTGCCGAAAAAAGGGTGCCTTGCCTTAATTGCCTAGATTTTTGATTGGGTGACATTTTTTCATGACCACATTCGTGCTGTGAGCTTTTAACAGTCATACAAAATCTGCTCTAAGTTACCATTCTGTTTCTTACCCTGTTCAACTACAGTCCTTGTCTGGTCTGAGTTACCAGAAGCAATGTTAGTGAGTGCCCATGCAGCTTCAAACTGAAGAAGAGGACTGTAGAGCACCAAAGAAGCATTAGCTTTATTGATAAATTCTTGGTACATACTTGGCACTATATCATTCATCAGGGAACACTGTCATTTTTACAAGGAGGGTTGGTAAGAAAAGCTTAATATAATAGAGCTTTTTAGTTTGGATATAATGTTTTCCCATTTCACACCATGTCATTCACTCCCTAGAGTATCATTTCTTTGTTTAACGGTTGCACATGAGAAGACACATGAATATGGATACAACTCAAACAAAGATTCTTATTCTCATGAGAATGGTATGAATTGTCTGAAATGGGAAAACATTATGCCCAAGGTAAAGAGGTCTATAAAATGTCTATTGACATTCTAAAAATGCTATCAAAAATCATTCACCACTTACAAATCAAAACGCTCCAAGTATTTAACCAGATATGGAACTAGTCCAGCCCTAGAAACAAAATGAAAATAGTAAGGTTTGAATCTCAACTCTACACTATTTTACTAAATATAAACCTATTTCAAAAAAACGTTGTAGGTGGGACATCTCAAATCTGAGACCAAGTGACATGCTGCAAAATGTAATATATTCACGGCCAAACAATGCAGCCGGCTTTTAGAATGGACCATGAAGCATGACCTTTGAGTTAAGAATGTATTTTTTTTTTGTATTTAGCCAGAAAATATAGGAGCACAAAAGTTATGTTTAGTCTCAGATTGCCTATTTCAGATCTCCGGCCGATAACGCTTTTTGAAATAGGCGTATATTCATTTATGCTAACAATTTTGTTTTACTTACTTGATTACATCATCCACAGGTGGGTTCTTCTCTTTAGACAGCATCTTTCTACAAAATGTAAAGATTTCAAATAGTCATTCCACTCAAGTAGGGGACACACGAGTGACACCCTCATTATAATTGTGATCATGACCTTGTATACCTTTATTCTATCAATATTTATCCCTACCTTACTGACTGAATGCTCAAGAATATAGTATTGTCTTCTCCAGTTTGTAAGTTCTGAAACACAAGAAAAAAGAAACTATTGTAGACAGGGTACAACAAAATGCCTTTATAATAATGTATGTTACACAGTCACATATTATTGATAAGGCCAACACTCACTTGATAAACTGTGTGAAGGGGCAAAATCTGTATGACCTGAAAAATTTAATAAAACCAGTGCAATTAGGATATACGTATAGTGTTAGAGAACTAGCTAAAAAAATGAGATATTCAGGGACATATAGCAGCCAGGGGGCTTCAGGGAGATTATATATGCACCCCCCCCCCCCCCCCCCCCACCAATTTACAATCCTACCCTACCATCCCAATATGATTGAGGTCAAGAGATGCAGCCAACTTTACCTGTTGGGAATTGACTTCTTTCAAGGGACTGGTTTCCAGTTCATTGAGATTGCGTCTTTTCAGGACCTGATCATCTCTTTTGGCCTGTAAAAATTACAAATTACAAACTAGTTATCAATCTCATAATTAAAAAATTAAAGATGTTTTGAGATTTTGGGGGTTCTTGGCTTGACTGTTAACCAAATTTTTTACAGTCTTGGCAACTATTGTGTGCTGATCTACGGTCCTTCTGTCTTTTCCATTGTAGTGAAGACTAGGTTTCTTAGATAAATGCAAATGGTAATCCAAAACATTATTTCTTATTAATAATTTTCTAATTCTGAAATTAATTGGCTGACCCCCTCCCAACCCCACCACAAAGTATAGGCTACCCGTCCCCCTCTCCCAATGAAATCTGATAAGCGGCTTTGAAATACCGTTAAGGATATAAATTTCATGCAAAAACCACGATAAGCGTATAGTAAGATGATTTTATAGGGAAAATTTTTGTTTGGATTCGGCATTAAGCTTACTCATTTGCTGAAACACAACCGGGAAATTCTTATATAAATTTCTGAGCGTACGAGATCTCGATTGCTGTTCGAGTCTCGGCTTCTATGGAAGAAGTTCTAAACCCTTAAATACAGCCTAAAGCTTAAAGTGCGGCATGAGAACATTAAAACAACTAACCTATTTACGCTTTTAATGGCAATAATTTAGCTTGCATGCCTTAAAAGCCGGTGCCATGGTTGACAAAAGTCGCTTTCTTCTCGCACGCTTTCCAAACAAATAGCTATAAGAACTTTATGAAGAATATATTGTTTTTTACACACCTTCCTTAATTCTACAGTTACGTCATTTCTTCTTCTTCTCATCTCCTGTAAAAACAGGGTAAAACAAAGTTAACTTAAACACAAAGTCAACTAAATTTGAGACAAAGATGTGCAACTTTCAGCTCTCTCATCGTTAGGTTTAGTGATCTTACCGAGCAGTCTTTGCCCTTGTTTTTAAATGCACGAATACGTCCTGCGTTCTCATCCATGTTTATGACTTTAGAGCTTTAAATATTGTAGCAAAAGATGTACAAATTTTAAGTTTTTGAACAGAATTTCTTCGCATAAAGTAGCAAGGAAAGTCAAATGACAAAGAAGTAAAGAGACGAAGGGATTTGAAGTCAAGTCTTCCCTCTCTTATTGGCTGATTCAAATATTAGCCAATCACAAGCCGAGTTAGAGAACGGTACTTCAATCTGATTGGTTAAAATGTACTCATAATGTACATGAGCAATCACGAAGCACGTGTTTGAGCTCGGACGAAATTAAATTTCGAGGGTGGAGGGCTAGGGATGGGAGATGCTATAAATATTTAGAGTAAATTTTTGCTTCATAAGTAATTTCATGAATTCGTTTTAAAAATGAGAATAGGATAATGTTTTAAAGCTGAGGGTCTTTCTCAGGAATTACACCCTTACATTTTCATTGGAGTTATTTCCAAATACCAGATAATTTTAAAATAGTGCATAATGTTAAAAAAAATTTAAAAGCAATTTCAAAAACGTCAAAAGGAAAAAGAAGAGAAAGCTTTTCATGTTTTTATGGGAGAATAAATGAATAAAAAATTATATAAACAACGAGGACATAAAACCTTGGTATGCATTTGTCTCTGGAGGAAAATGTTCCTCATCACCAGTCTCCGGAGATAAACCGTTGCGCGTGGCAACGAAAACAAACTTCAAAATGGCGGACAAGTTGACAAGAATTGTACAAAGTAAAACCCTTTTTATTTCTTAATTCGGTAAATCTTATTGCTGTAAACATGTCAAAATCCAAAAGAGGAAAGAGTGCTTCGACTAATGAAATAAGTAAATGGGAAGCTGAGTTCGTTCAAGCACCTTTGAACGAGGTAAATACAGTTACACCTTTCAAACTATCTTGGCCAAAATTTTTTAACTTTCGCAGTAATTTTCACTTTTGAGCTTCTCATATTATTTTCATTCACCAATTTAGAGGCAGAAGACATTACTTACTCATTTTTCTTTATAATGTAGGAGTCCTGGAGGTCCTGTGTGTGTTTTATCGCGCCCAACAAGCAAGAAGACAATGCGTATCTTGATGTTTTATCTGACGTTGTGTCCACTGGACTCAGGAAAATGTTTAGCGTTATCACGGAAGAAGGACTCATGAAAGATGTGAGTGCTTAGAAAATATATAAACGGTTTAAGCCTTTGGCTCAAAATCTTTCATCCCTTGTCCTAATTCTGTGACCAAGACATGATTTTTGGAGCATAACAATCAGTGTTTTAGTTGTTTTCAAGACCTAAAGCCCTGGCTAAACGAGAAAACATGTTTCTAGAAACATGTTTACAGCGGGAAATATAAAATGCGAATTAACAGTGGAATCCACAGAGTGGCTCTTCCTCCACTGCATTCCAATTGGAATTTAGAAGTTGATTTTTGAGGAGGGAGGAAAAGCCGGAGAGCCCGGAAAAACCCTCGAAGCACAGGAGAGAACCAACAAACAACTCTACTCACATACGACACCGAGCCCAGTGGGGCTCGAACTCGGGTCGCCTTGGTGAGAGGGAAGCGCTCTCACCGCTACGCCACCCGTGCTTCCCTAAATATATATTGTGATTTGTCCACCTGATTCATCATGCTTACACCATCGGGAAGCAAATCGAGCGTGTAGTTTAGAGCCTGATTCAAGCCCGATTCACAGGGGGCAGGGGTTAAACATCTTGTTGCTCAGCCATCTTGTTTTATATTTCTGCTGTACATAATATGAGTGAGCTTGAGCCTGTCAGATACTGCGCACTGCTCGCGCGCTGTAGCTTGACTTTTTTATTACAGTAGCTTGACGGTTGCTTGACGGCCATGCTAGAGAAAATAATACATAATGAACTTGAGCCCATCAGATGCTACTGTACGTATTATGATTGAGTGCACATCAAACCTGATCAAATTCTGGTGGAGAATCAGGCCAACAATCACAGTGTGGATGAGCCTTACCACACGCATGTTCCCTTGATGTTTCCCAGATTAGCCACTTGCTAAACATTGCTACATGCAACAATTTTTGCTTCTGCAAAGCAAAACATGTTTGTGCAGTACGACATATTTTGAATATGTACATGCCTTGGGGGGGGGGGGGGGGGGTGGTGAGAGAGAGGTTGATTTTATTAAGGAGTGACCCTCCAATGAGTAATCCTGGATCTAATCTCTTCCAGGTGAGGGAATTTGGAAAAGCACAAACAGGAGGGAAAGGTAAAGGAGCAACAACATCCAAAGCACCTGCATTCTCTGAAGTATGCGAGCAGGCCAAAGCAGTTCTTGATCAGGGAGAAACAATTCTTCCTTCGATGATGGCAAAGCTTGTCAAATTTAAACTACTTCAAATAAAACAGAAGGATTTGGACAGGAGAGAAGAGGAGAGAAAGGTAAATAAGAGCAAGTTGTGATGGCTTACATGTATATGGGTATTTGCTTACTATCAATAGACGTCACTTCCGGTAGTATCTCCGTTTTCACTGGCTTGGAGAATGTTGGAGGTTGTGTGTGCATCTTGTTTTGTGGTTTCATGTTGTACAAATAGTCAGATAGAATACTTTGAGGAGTTATTTTGATGTGATTTGATTTAAGAATCGCTAGTTGCCCCCCAGTCAACCATTGTTTGCCCCCCAGTCAAATCCAGAAAAGTCACGTGATTGATAGTAAGCAATACTTTGTATTTGTATTAAATCACACTAAAAAGTGGTATGGTAATGCGAATAAGGTGCATGTCACTGTTCTCAGTTGTTTTCGCCCATGTTCAATATCGTAGCATATATTTGTTTACGAAAGTAGTGGTATATCCAAAAGTCCAGTTGCCCCTCCCTCTCTGTCTATGTGATGCTTGTCAGTTGGTAGATGTAGTGGTAGCTTCTGCTCAATCAAATCCCTTAAACATAAAATTATGAAACAGCCAAAAATATAGTGATTTGACATGACGTTCATATGTTCATGAGGTTATATGTCAGCCCCCCCCCCCCCCCCCTCCGGCCTCCTATCCCCCCTCCTATTCCCCCACCCCCACACACTCACATACACATTATCTGCTGGTAATTTTTATCTTACACTTTGAATGTATAATAGGCAGCCAAAGCTGCAGAATCAGCTAAGAAAGATGACAAGGGAAAGAAATCAAGGAGCCCTTCTGGTAAAAGTAGGTCCAAGTCACCAGGAAAGAAGAAAGGAAAGAAGGAAGCAGACTTGCCGCCATCACCAAAGAAAGATACTAAATTAAAGAAAAGGGGTGATGTGGAAGACACCTTTAAGGCTATTGGTATGTAAATAATTATAAATCCCTAGAATTCTTTTTTATGACAAGGATATGACATACCTACCCCTGAATCCAGACACCATGCCACGCCACGCCACAACACACCACACCACCCCACACCTTGGTTGTCCTGCTTCCCTTTATTTAGCCGCCTCCAGATGCTTAAATGAATACATCATCACACCAAAGCTAAGATCTTATGGAATTCCCTCCCTCTCCTCTTCATTCAAACTACACTTCTCCAAGTATTTCTATAGTCTTTTTAAATTCTCCCATATAAATCTCTCCTTGCCTCACCTCCAAGGAATATTCCCAAATAAGTGCCCTACCTCTTGCCACCCAAATTGCAATCATAATTTCAAGGAATCTTTAGGTCACTAGTATATAGTTACTGCAGGACAGTATAGACTAAGTCTGATGATTGTGAATCATTATTAATTGAATATATGATTGACAGATGATGAACCTGATGATGAAGGTAGTCCGCAACACTATGTCTTGATCCACGGCATTTGGATGGCGCCTGTCATTAATTACATGGCTGATCTTGGTATCAATATTGATGCAATCATCTGCACAAAGTCAGAAACGTATGATAAGTTTGAGAGCAAAAAGGAAGAAGTAGAAGTAACAGAAGAACAGCAAGCTACTGAGGTATGTTGTTGCTATGATGATGAAAACTGCAGTGATAATGATGATGATGATGATGGTGCTGTACGATGATGAAAACTGCAAAGGATAACGATGATGATGATGAAATGTTGATGATAATGGTAATGATGACGATGATGTTGTAGGATGATGATGATGATGATGAAATGTTGATGATAATGGTAATGATGATGATGATGACAATGGTGATGATGATGATGACGATGGTGATGGTGCTGTATGATGATGATGATGAAAACTGCAAAGGATAATGATGATGAAATGTTGATGATAATGGTAATGATGCTGTATGATGATGATGATGAAAACTGCAAAGGATAACAATGATGATGAAATGTTGATGATAATGGTAATGATGCTGTATGATGATGATGATGAAAACTGCAAAGGATAACAATGATGATGAAATGTTGATGATAATGGCAATGATGATGATGCTTATGGTGATGATGATGAAATGTTGATGATAATGGTAATGATGACGATAGTGATGATGATGATGATTATGAAATGTTGTTGGTAATGGTGATGGTGATGTATGATAATAATGGTGGTGGTTACATCTAGAGATTTATTGGAAAAATATAATAATGCAACACTAACCTCTCTTTTATAGGAACAGGACCCAGAGGTATTAGAGAAGGCCATGAAAGAAGAAGAAGAAAAGGCCAAAAAGTTAGAAATGGAAAAACAACTCCACACCTTTTGGACTGAATCCGATAACATTGTCCTTAAGGCGCAGTCTGGCAACAAGTTGAAAGACATAGCTAAGTATGAGGTGTTGGTCAAGGACAAAGATGTACCTGATTTTAGCCTGCAAGAACTAGAAGAGGAGAAAAAGGTGGGCAACAAACCAGGGTGCAACAAATTCTGCATGAAATAAAAGCCCTCTAGCTCTATACTTTGAAAAAATATGGTGTGCAGGGTGATAGAGCAGACTTCGTATGACTGCAAAAATTCAGTGTTGTGTGTGTGTCTTGCCATGACCTTGATGTTTTCTAGATTTTTTGATTGGCTGACTTTTTGTCAGGACTGCGTTCGTGCCGTGAGTTTTTCACAGTCATACGAAATCTGCTCTAATATAAGCATTATTTACTATTCAATTTGCAACATAACATTGTACGATAATTCAAAGCTGCACAGTTTCTTAGTCAGCATTCTTTTCTTAAATAACACCAACATGCCACATAGAGGTAAATTATGTGCAAGTGAAGAATTGCGCCTTTTTTGAAATAAGTCTATTTTTTGAATTTCAGGTGGATTTTGGAACCATTCTGTTTGAAGATGTGGCTGTAACATGCTATAACATGCTAGATCATTATGTACTGTACAAACAGTACCTTGAATCTATGAAGCTTCTCCATGTGCCTATTCATTCCTTGACTGGTGCTGAAACAACAGCTGTAGCTCCTTCTGTCACTGATTTACTATCATCCCAGTCAGTTATGGGAGTACAAGGTTAGATCTTGGACCTCTGAATCTATGCCTTTTCTCATTTGATTTTTTTTTAACATTAGTGTCGCTGTTATTATTAGTACTGACCCTTGTCAGTCTGTACTAAAGGGGATACCCTTATTTAAATAAAGGTTTGAATTCATTATTTCATCCATCCATCCATCCATCCATCCATCCATCCACCCACCCACCCACCCACCCACCCACCCACCCACCCATCCACCCATCCACCCATCCACCCATCCACCCATCCACCCATCCACCCATCCACCCATCCACCCATCCACCCATCCACCCATCCACCCATCCACCCACCCACCATAATAATTATTTGAAAATCTATTTTTAGCTTCACGTGCAGCTATATTTAGTTCTGCACGCAGCCTGAAATATTTTATCATGGGATTCCTGATTTAGTTTAGGCTGTGCGTGCAGCTAAAAATAGCTGCAAGGCGGAGCTAAAAATAGTTTTTCAAATCATTTTCATGGGAATAGACCTATGTATGGGAGATGTGCTCTCTTACTTCATACTCTCTTGTTCTGACTCAACTGTTTATGTCCCATAGCTCCTGAAACACAGGCCCCTATTCCAGTAGAGGTAGATACCCGTTACTACAAGCATCTGATGGATACAGTCCCTACAGACAGCCATAGTGTCCCTCTCATACTACACTGTCTATTGGAACAGGTATGGAAACGTGCCAAAGATTCAGCCGAAAATAAATCTACAGGGAGAGGAGTGAGGATGAAATGGTCAGACTCTAGGGGGTAGTCTTAAGTGTTTTATGGTTTGCAAGCATTCCCTAGAGTGTTAGACTTGCTACAATTCGACCACTCTGAGACTCCCAGAGTTACCAACGAAGCAAATGAAAAGAAAAGATTCATAGCGAACGTCGAAGTCTCGAGATGTCGACTTGTTCTTCTTGCAGGATTTTCATTTGCGTTTCGCGCCAAAAATGGCGTGTATTTTTGTAGCGCGCGCTAAACTTTCGTACGTTGATAAACAACGCGAGCATAATTCAGCGACCCGTTTTTCGGTCGCTAAAATTGACGAGAAACAAGTTGGAAAAGTCCTTCGTCCAGCACTTGTGATCCTGGTCCAGGTTGGGCTGCCTGTGCTTTATTCCGCGCGCGTTTACTAGAGCGGACGGAGATGATTTAGACCATCTTCGAGATGCGCGAGCGCTTTCAAAAATATCGCAGGCGCAGACATGAAAAAGAGGCATTTTCGGGCAAGATCACGCGCGCTATTGAATCTGCCCGAAAATGCCTCGAGATCATGTACGCGCCTGCGATATTTTTGAAAGCGATCGCGCATCTCGAAAATAGTCTATTGGCAGACATGGCAGACATGTGAAAGACGACGCGTTAGCAACGTACGCCACTGCTAAGTATTTTTTCACATAACTGAATTGTAACTGATATCTTTGTTATTGCTTTCAACTAAGGTAACTGCCACGGTAGATGAGAACAACCCTCTTGATAAGGAAGTGCCTCCACGTGACGATGGTTTGAATCACTTATTGGCTGCTCATATTGACAGCAAGGCAGGCAAACTTGCCCTGACTGAAGACGACAAAAAGGTATTGGAAATAACAAATACAACGTGTTTTATTCAGTCAGTTCAGTAATACAGCAGCACGAATGAATTGAAGTTGCGGAAAAAGAAGTATGAGACTAGCTTAAGCCTTGTTTACAGTATCTTCGTAATCGCAATCCTGAGCAGCATTAAAACCCAGTGTGACTCAAAAATCGTAGTCTTGAGTCCGTCGTAAGGTGCATCGTATATAACAGCATCATAATCATAAGCAATGATCAGAATAATTTTTTCCCCTTACGACTACTATTACGGTCACTTTACGATCGAGTGTGAAAACCTCTGCAACGGCAAAAATGCATTGCTAGTCGCTACAACTGCTACAAAAACAAAGTGATTTTCTGCTTTTCAGAAAGCTATCTTCAACATTGCAAATTGCAATGAAAATTGCGCACCTCTGAGCATTATGGTGCTAGTTGCAAGAAAAAAATTGCTTTGTGTTTTACCACACAGCTAAATATTTTGTTAAATTATTTTTTGTAGACAATCTTTTCGGGGAATCCACAAGAAGATAAAAAAACTACAAATTCCAACGTGCCAATCATGCTTCACCATGGAGATGCATTGACGTCACAAGCTCATCACCTCCAGCCTCAGAATGGCCTCGATCCTCTGCAAGCTCAGCTTCAAATGCTTCAGCTCTTTCCAAAAAGCGCCTTGAAGGATTTACCAAAACCAAATGGGCGGGAAACGGCCGAGCGCGCCGCGCGTGCCAACGAATTACGTCACTTCCTTATGTCAAAATCGGTAGATCCCGCCATCTTGGATCATGTTTTGAAGCAATATGCGTTTGAGGGGATGCTTCTGAAGACCGTTACCGATGATGGGTACATTATTGATCCTGTTGATTTGGATGAAGCGTTCAGATCCTACTCTAACCCCTGGGATTATCCCTACAACAAACTAGAGGACTTTATGAAGGTAAAAACCCCATGTTGCTTATTCACGATGCATCTAAATTTGAAGACAAAACAATTGAGTTTCAAGCTGAGGACACACGGTGCAACATTGCGCGCAATGTTGCAGGTAATTGATGTTACGATCCATGTCACAAGACGCAATTTTTCGCACGCAATATTGCTGAAGTAGAAAAAGATCCTACTTCAGCAACATTGCCTACGATATTGCGCGCAATATTGCACCGTGTGTCCGCGCCTTCACTCTTCTGACAATTGCATGAAATTCATTGTCTCGTCCTCAAAATAGATCAATTTAGCTTGGGCGTAAGGTTTTCCCCTTTCGAACCACGTGTCATTTCCTAGAGTATCATTTCTTTGTTTAACGGTTGTACATGAGAAGACACATGAATATGGATACAACTCAAACAAAGAATCTTATTCTCAAAAGATTTTTTTCCCATTTCAAACCACGTGTCATTCCCTAGAGTATCATTTTTTTATTTAACAGTTGCACACGAAAAGACACATGAATAAACATGGCCAAAGCAAATTGTAATTTGTGTCCCTTTTGACAGGTCAAATTCTGTAGTGACGAGTCTGGCAAACTAAAGATAGCTGAGGTTGACAGTAATTCTCCGTTGACGTCATTTCGTAACCTTGACGACTGGTGCTTCGTGGAACATTTTGACCAAACTACTCTTGTGCAGGTATTTTTAAACTCTGTATACTTTCATTGTAAGCTAGTCATTATGAATGTTTCAAAAAAACTCATGAATAATTCATAAGCCTTTGGTCCTACTAGAGCGACCATACAGGTCACGTGCATGGACCTTTACTTACTCGGCAAAATCCTCTTTATAATACATTGCGGGTTGGTGTGGTAACCAGGTGAGGGTGAATACCGCACATGGGGATCACCTTGACAGATAGGTCGTCTGCGTATTTTATCCTAAAGTTCCAGTTATCCGATAAAAACGGCCCAAGCATGGTACCGTGCGGTATGCCACCATTGATTATCTTAATCTTATATTCAAACATGATGTTGTCGATTCTAACGCATTGCGAGTAGTTCGTCAGGAAAGATCCCACCCATCTGAACATCATAGGATGAATGTCCATTTCCTGAGCACGACGTTATGAATAACGAGGTGGGATCCTTTTTTGAAGTCGGCAAAAAAACGCGCGCACGGAGCAGTTCCCTCTATCAAGTGACTCCAAGATGTTTTTAAAAGTACGCCAAGCTAGGCCTGGGTCGAGTAGAGTGACCTCTATTAGCAAACTGGAATCGTGATCCATCTAGTTGTTGTAGGAGAGGCTTTAACGTGAGCCCTTTCATGAACACATGAACATGAACGTGAGCCCTTTCATGTATTAGGCCTTTTGAACAACTACGGTGTTAAAAAGATTGGAGGAAAATCGTCCTCAATTGAGGACGGACCAGGTCAGAGGTGAACATTTTGGGATAGGAGAAATCAGTAATAGATCATTTTAATAGCATTGGGAAGACACCATCGAGCACTGATGAGTTGTATAAGTTGCATATGACAGGAACCAGTTCAAAGGTAAACTCCTTAAATACTCTATTCGTTAACATATCCGGGCCAGGTGATTTGTTAAGTTTAATGGACCAGAGTTCATACTCTTGTAGCAATCGTTAATGGACACCAAGAATTTACAAGGGACTTCAATGATGTCGTCCATGTTTTCATTTAGAGAAAGTGTCTTGAATCCAGCAGTCAAGTTTACAAAGAAATCATTTACATTTAGACCCTTTTCCAGTAAGTTCTTAATAAAGAGACTGGCCACCGAGAAGCGGATTGTACCCGGCATTATTTTATTATTATTCGGAACACCGCTGAGTTGTTTAGCTTCCCTCCACCACTTAAAGGAGTTTCCATTTCTCAGATCAACCATTTCAGATTTCCCGTTTATCAACGTTAATTGAAATGGGTGTACACCTAATTGCAAGAACGGCCGGGGTTGTCATTAAAAAAGAATTACAAAAAAGCAAATTAGGGATTAATTATCTTGACATGAATTAAAAGGAAAATCCTTGTTAAAAATATTAATCTTGTACAGACTTATATTGCAGATATATATATATTGCCTTTTTCCGGTTAAAACCGGTTTAAAAACCTGTTTGGTTCGTCCATGATTGTGGACGGCGGTATATCAAAGAAAACGGCCTGGACCGGCAGAGTCTCCCATTTTCTCTGCGAGGATTCGTCTACACGGGAGACTCTGCTAGCAGGGAATATAAACCGCAGGAATGAAGTTTATATTGCTAATAATACATCTACATAAAATACTTGTTTCTGGTTGGCTGATTGATTTAATCCGTGCAACCAATTAATTGCACACATCAGGAAACTTTATACCTCGTGTTGTTGTTCAGAAACGAGTATTTTATGTAGATGTATTCTTAAAAGGAAATACCACCTAAGTTCTCGAGGAATTAATGAAAAACACCATTTATATTTGATGAAATCTTTATCAAATACGCGTGGTATTATTCATTAATTCTTCTCGAACGGTGTTATAGACGCATCAAGAATTCCGCGCTACAGCTCAATGCGCATGCTCAGGGGATTAAAAAATGGGATAATATTCTTGAATATTTAGTAAAAATTGTACTTGACAAGAAAGATACTACTAAAATATAGCATATTTTACGAATTTTATCCCACTTTTTAATCCCCTGAGCATGCGCATTGAGCAGCAGCGCGGAATTCTTGATGCGTGTATATCCTATACTAATTTATTCCTATTTTGCTATTTTGTAATTTGCTTTTGTATAGCACAACCTGCTAACAATTAAGTCTATACATAATACGTAGGGTGAAAAGTCGAGATTTCTGAATTTTTCATCTGTTTTACATATATGAATACATAAGTAAGTAAAAACAAGTGCTGTACTCATATATTAAGTCAGAAAAATTTGTGGTTCGGGTTCGATTCCCGGCTCGGTTGGATCATATGTAGTCGAGTTTGTTTGGTGTGTTGTTCTCTCCTGTGCCACGAGGGTTTTTTTCTCTAGGTTCTCTGGTTTCCTACTTCCGTAAAAATCAACATGTGAGTTGAGTTGTATGCATAGAATATATAATGTAGTGGTAGTGTGTGTGTGAGTGACAGTGGGCCAAATTGGAAACCAGTATTCATTTACTGAAATTGTATCCCACTATGAAAAAAGTGATTTATTGATTTATTCATTCATTCATTTATTTATTTATTTATTCAACGTTACCACGTTTCTTGCCGGGTTTTTTTTATAAAAATCGCGTCGTTAACAGTTTTGTTTGTTCCTATTTGATTGATTCTGTTTTCAAATTATTTTATTATTATTACTATTATTATTTGACTATAAAAACTTGCGATAAAATACTATGTAACATGGTTAAAAACCTAGATAAGAATATAAACTGCGACGTTTCGACTTAGCCTAAGTCATTATCAAGCAAAGAAAAAAGGAAATCACGAGACAATATATATATATATATAGAAAATGATACACAAAACAGCTAATTAGGTAAAAATGTATAGTCAAATGATTTGTCATTCCGGGAGGTCATTACGTAACTGTATTCCTTCAGTGCCCGGTTGTACGAAATGTGGATAGCGCTATCCAATGTATAAATTCTTATCCAGTGCTATTCGATAGCGCTATTCACCCTTCGTATAACCAGGCCCAGCTGAGCAGAACGTCTTTCTCAAGCTCATAGAAACAAACTCCAGGATAGAAATCGGTCAAAAGTTCTCTAATTTGAAGTCAGCATTAGGTTTCATTACTGTAGACCAGTGATAAATCAGCAACTCTTCAAGGCATAGACACGCATAATTGTCGAGGAAATATAACAGATTTTGCATTTTCTTGTTTATATAGACTTTTTGCTCTAACGAACATTTTCGAAATCTCTCGAATTCTTTTGCGATTTTGTTGTTTAGAAATAATAGTAGTATTGGTAATGATAATAAGACTAATGTAAATGTGGCATTGCTCCTGTGAAACGCTGATTCAGTCTAATTATCATTATCAATACTACTATTATTTATGAACAAAAAATCACAAAATAATTCGTACATTTTTTGTTCCAACAGCACGAGATTTCGAAAAACTCGAAAATATTCTCTAGAGCAAAAAGGTCTAATAAATAAATAAATCTCTTTATTTAAGTGTCTAGTCTTTAATTCTAGCGCTTTCGCACTAATTGGGGACACTTTTCACTCACAAACACTACCACTACATTCAGTATTTTATGCACACAACGCTCACTCACATGTTGATTTTTACGGAGGGAGGAAACCAGAGTACCAGTACCGGAGTTTGTTGTTCGTTTTAAATAATTTTCGAAATTGAAAGAGTGTTCACTTGTTGTGGCTTCCTTTATATGTATCGTTTAAGCATTCAATTCAACTAAGTAATATAACTCTAAAAAGAGTTCCTATAAGTAAACTGAACATCACGAGAGAATAAATAGAAAATAGTTTTGGACTTGTAGTTATTGACGCTAAACATCTAAGCCATTTATACTTTGCAGTTTTCCTTTCTTTAGTATAAAAATTGTGGTATCTTATCATCGTAGAAGCGTCTATCATGTGTCCAATGGTTGTAGAAGTTATAAGATCACAAGCTGATCTTGGTCGAAATCTTGATTCTTGCTTAGCTCGTAGCTTAAAACCAGGAATCTTTGAAACTTCAATTCCTAATTCGTAGGCCGCGACACCTATATAAGCATCATCAGTGTGAAAAGGCTTGCGACCGAACTTTGTATAATTGAAAAATTGCGGAAGAATATCTGTAGAAAGCACGTGGAAAGCCCCATGACAAAAAGGTGGCCAGTACTCTTTTTCATATTGCTTTTTTGTAAGAAACCATTTGCTCTTTGGGTCACGATTAGTTCTCATACGCCAGCTCACGTATCCTCCATAAAATCTGTGAGGAGCGCCAGCTTTTTCAAGCCACTGCAAAAGCCTTGGCACTCGAGCATAAATATCATCATCTGTCTTCAAAACATACTTGCATGAGGGAAATTTCGAGGTGACCCAGTAGTGAGACATAAATGTCTTTAATATTATGTTTTTATATTTGTCTGTGAAATTTCCAATAATTATATCGTTGTTTCGCGCTGCTTCTTGTAGATTCATTTTATGCTCAAGTTCGTTATTACTGATCCCCAAAACGAAGAATAATTTCCAGGTCTTGTTTCTGTACTCCAATGAGGAATTTCCCCATGTTTCTCGAATAGTTTTTCTCAGCTCACGATGTTTGTGACCTGTGGAAGCAGAATTCACAGCAACTGCCAGATAGATACTTCTGTCTCTGGAACTTAGTTTTGGTTCAACAAAAGGCAGATGTAGAGAAAATTCTAGCCAGGCGACTTTTGGAACTTTTGGAATAGCAGGTGGAAGTACTACTTGGCTAAATAAGAGGACTGTAATAAAACAAGATGAAGCCAAGGCAAGGACTCGGGTCTTTCTGATACTCTTGCACAACCAACAAAGAAGGTGTTTGAAAGTAATCATCATTGATCAACAACTTGCACTGAATTAATTGAGAAAACCACCTAAAAGGCTTCCAAATTACTCAGTAAAACTTGAAGCAGCGAGAAGACCAACTTTTTGTCTGGCAAACGGAGGAAAATGCTATCTCCAACGTTAAGATTTGGATCATATTTTAATACATAGCAAGCGAGATCTTAAAAGCATGAAGCGCAGTCTGCAAATGAATATTCCCCGCTGTTTTCGACCTGATAATGCACGCTCTGCGAGTTTTTGAACTACGGTTTTTTTCACTTTATTGGCTCACTAAAGGGGACCAAATATAAATTATTGGAACTTAACAGTTACTATATAAGGACTATAAAAACATATGTTGGACATTCCCAAAACATAGCTTTCCTATTAAATCAAGGGGATAAAATACACTGACATGGACCGAGCAAGGGACTGGGACCGAGTTCCTTAAATCAAGTCAAATAAACTCGTATTAGGGAAAAATCATTAAAACTGACAACATTGGTAAGGATCAATAGTATTGCAGTGTGTATTCATTCATTTTGAGGTTTTTAAGATAATTTTTGATAAAATAAAACAAGTCTAGGACCCAGTCCCCCTCTCCTGATGTCAGCTAATGTCGTTAAATACAACTTGGCTCGGCATTTTTACTGTAAAACCCTTGAATTTTATTGCAGCTGAAGCTATTCCTTAGTCCTACACCTATAATTTACCTACATGTATAAAGTAGACTACTAAAAACGTTTGATAAATCGTGCATTATTCATGATTTGTATGCGGCATACTTATAAAACTCATGTATAATTAATGAGGAAAACACATTAATAGAAATCATTGTCCGTGGAGGAGGTTGTATATCTGATACAAAATCGTCCTGATATGCATAAATTTTAACTCCAATTTTCTCAGCCAAATTCAATTTTATCTTTAAAATTTTAGTAGAACATGAATGTATACACCTAGACGTTTCATAAGTATTTCAATAAGCTCGCAGATCGTGTTTTATCAGGTCTAAAACCAAACACTCCTACTCGTTTTAGTAAACAGTACATAAGACTGGAAGCAATGACGTGAAACGCATACCAAATTCGGCAATTTGTTCAAGATAAATATTTATTATTAGCAGCAACACGCTTCTAAAATACGATTTTTTTCTATTTATGGTGAAGAAGGAGGATATGTTTTACTATAGGTAAAAGAATATAGTTAGATCTGTATAATTTCTATATTAAATTATAATAAATAGAAATGAAGCGCAGTGCGAATTTGCATGTAACCCGTCACATTTATTAGCTAACATTAGCGCGTATTGTAAAATTGCACCTAAATAGCGGTCTTTTACCACAAGATACGATTATCAGTCCGTATATATGCCACATAGCTATATAGTAGTCGAAGTAAATCAGTAAAGGAGATTCGAATACATTTGATTTTGATGATTTTCTTTCTCACGACTTTGTGTAACCATGTAGCGTATATTTCTAATACCACTTATATTTATTCAAAATAAGTTATGAAAACTGATCTATAAATCGTAAAATTTCCATAGAATATAAATTATACTTTATTCCAGACATTTTGGTGTAGATTTGATGCTGATCGACCTTAATGATCGGGAACAGTGTACAATTGAAGTTTTCTGTTTATAAATTCGACACGTACAAAACATACAATAAATTTTTGTCAACATTTCGTATTTAGGGTATTTCTTCTAGTTACAAAGCCTTGATTTCTATATCACTTTAGGATGCATTTGTCGTTTAATTGTTTGATATAATGCTACCAAATCAACTAGTCTAGCTCTAAAGGTAAATGGATAATTGTAGTTGGAAGTTTGCTGACTTATTTTCGACAAGCGAAATCTCATTTGCATATGTTATAGCTTTGTGCAAAAAAACGAAGGGACTGTTAAGGCTATTTTTCAGAAGAGCAAAGAATATTTTACAAAAATGTAAGTCCACGATATCTTATCTATGGTAAACAAGTTCTTTGCTGCTTTTTTGAAAGAAATCGGGATGTTTTGTCTCTAGAAATCAAAGTTTTTTTATCGGATGTGTCCTTACTCCTGTTTTTTTAATTCAAAAAGGTTACTTTAGATTTTTGGTTCCTGCTTCATAAGGGCTTGAAATTTTGTGAATATTGAATAGCAACTACATGACTCGATAACTTGTTAAAAACAAACATATATTTTAATATTATATTATATTATATTATTATATATTATAATAGGGCCTTGTTTATGTTTTAAATTTTCTACATTAGTCAATTTTGTCCTTCTTATCTATAAATCCTATATTTATAGAGCAAGAAGTAAGTGTTGTCAGCTGAATTTAAAAGGCTTCAAAGCATATCTCCAATATTATATACAAATTGAATACAATATCGCTGTAAAAAATAATAATATGCATATCCATCTGACAAAATATAACAACTTAAGAAAAGCGTTAAACATTATGTGAAATTTAAACTTTTATTAATTTGTAATTGATCTCATTACGTGTGAAGGTTAAATAAAGGCGGGGGGGAGGTGGGGGAGGAAGAAACAAGCATTAAGATAAGAATAGCGCGTGAAATATTTAGAAGGTATGGATTTAAAAAGTGATACTTTTTCTCGACAAATAACTGCATGCTTGCAAGCGCATTCTCGAGCCCATGAATGTTGTCGAAATCCTTTCAAATGAGATTTTACATTGTGAACTAGATATATAACTTTATTATATATCCTAGTCAAACTCGTTTTCTTATTGGTCGAGAGTACATCACGTGGAGGGAAATAAATCTCAATAACTCCCGCGCGGGTAATAAATGCACGTGATCAAAGCGTGAGAGGGGAATAAATTTTTTTTGTAAATAAAACATTTTCAAAATGGAGAGAAAATTTTTCTTCGTTTGACTAGAGTATATAATAAAACACTTAATGATTGGTCCCTCGGGAAATCAGTTAGTTTCGTTTCTCTCGAATCTCGGGAAACAAAACTAACTGTTTCCCTCGGGACCAGTCATTAAGTGCTAAATGTAAAGAGGCTAAAGCAATGACGTCAATATATTGTCTATAGCAGGCGCTACACGTTTTACTATAAGTCGATCGCGATTTTACTGAGTTGTTTGTATGTTTGCTTATTACAAAAAGATTATGCGATCTGTGAACATATGAAATTCATTTGTGATAAATATCTTATAAGTATTTCATGTTTAAATAGTAAATTTCACCGTCTGAAAAGAATAGCATGCTGAGTAATTACCAGGCCCCACGCGGTTATTATTAATTATAGCTATGTATAATGCAAATTACTTATCACATAAACAACAAAAGTTGTAATTACGTTATTTCGTATCGATATCTATCATTTTATGACATAAATAGTACACATTTCATATTATCAAAAAAATCTTCCTTGTGACGCTATTGGGTGCCACCTCATTGCTTCCAGTCATAACTATAAAGAGATGATAACTAGCGGTAAGCTAGTGTGGGCTGCGTCGGGGTTTCTAATGAAACAGTTGTGATAAAAAGGTCAATTTTACACCGTAAAAAAGAAGAAAGATCACTTACTGACGTTTCGGACGCTAGTCCTTCGTCGGAGTAAAAGAGAGAAAATGACTATAAAGAATCAGCGTTTCCTTTATAATACGTATCAAGGTACACACATACATACATAATGTTTGGGTTATGCAAATGGTTAGTACTGTTCACTTGCTGTGGCTTCGTTTGTGTGTATCGTTTAGGACATTCAATTCAACTAAGTAATATAACTCTAAAAAGAGCTCGTATGAATAAACTGAACATCACGAGTGAATAAACAGAAAATAGTTTTGGACTTGTAGTTATTGACGCTACACATCTAAGCCATTTATACTTTGCAGTTTTCCTTTCTTTGGTATAAAAATTGTGGTATCTTATCATCGTAGAAGCGTCTATCATGTGTCCAATGGTTGTAGAAGCTATAAGCTCACAAGCTGATCTTGGTCGAAATCTTGATTCTTCGTAGCGTTGTAGCTTAAAACCAGGAATCTTTGTAACTTCAATTCCTAATTCGTAGGCCGCGACACCTATATAAGCATCATCAGTGTGAAAAGGCTTGCGACCGAACTTTGTATAATTGAAAAATTGCGGAAGAATATCTGTAGAAAGCACATGAAATGCCCCAAGCAAACGGAGGAAAATGCTATCTCCAACGTTAAGATTTGGATCATATTTTAATACATAGCAAGCGAGATCTTAAAAGCATGAAGCGCAGTCTGCAAGTGAATATTCGCCGCTGTTTTCGACCTGATAATGCACGCTCTGCGAGTTTTTGAACTACGGTTTTTTTCACTTTATTGGCTCACTAAAGGGGACCAAATATAAATTATTGGAACTTAACAGTTACTATATAAGGACTATAAAAACATATGTTGGACATTCCCATAACATAGCTATCCTATTAAATCAAGGGGATAAAATACACTGACATGGACCTAGCAAGGGACTGGGACCGAGTTCCTTAAATCAAGTCAAATAAACTCATATTAGGGAAAAATCATTAAAACTGACAACATTGGTAAGGATCAATAGTATTGCAGTGTGTATTCATTCATTTTGAGGTTTTTAAGATAATTTTTGATAAAATAAAACAAGTCTAGGACCCAGTCCCCCTCTCCTGATGTCAGCTAATGTCGTTAAATGCACCTTGGCTCAGCATTTTTACTGTAAAACCCTTGAATTTTATTGCAGCTGTTATGATCTTTAAAAACAAATGACTAAAATAAATTCTAACGTGCCAAAACAAAAGATAAAAAAGGGGTTAAGTAACTTAGGATTAATAGCAAGTCTCAAGAGAACACTATTTAAGAGCAAATTTTGCATATACATTCAATGATTCGCACAGTTACTTCGGATAAACCCCAAGCAGTATTAATTTTCAAGAACGAATAATGGCACAGAATTGTAAGTACTTCTATTTCACGATATCTTTCAGTTTGTAATATCCAGAAATTCAAGGATAATCACTTATACTTTTGTAATTTTCACTTTAGTTTGACTGCTGTTAATAAACAAATGGCGAGTACAAAAATTGTCATATTTCGAGTGAAGTTCGAAACAGCAGCTGAAGCTATTCCTTAGTCCTACACCTATAATTTACCTACATGTATAAAGTAGACTACTAAAAACGTTTGATAATTCGTGCATTATTCGTCATTTGTATGCGGCATACTTATAAAACTCATGTATAATTAATGAGGAAAACACATTAATAGAAATCATTGTCCGTGGAGGAGGTTGTATATCTGATACAAAATCGTCCTGATATGCATAAACTTTAACTCCAATTTTCTCAGCCAAATTCAATTTTATCTTTAAAATTTTAGTAGAACATGAATGTATACACCTAGACGTTTCATAAGTATTTCAATAAGCTCGCAGATCGTGTTTTATCAGGTCTAAAACCAAACACTCCTACTCGTTTTAGTAAACAGTACATAACTATAAAGAGATGATAACTAGCGGTAAGCTAGTGTGGGCTGCGTCGGTGTTTCTAATGAAACAGTTGTGATAAAAAGGTAAATTTTACACCGTAAAAAAGAAGAAAGATCACTTACTGACGTTTCGGACGCTAGTCCTTCGTCGGAGTAAAAGAGAGAAAATGACTATAAAGAATCAGCGTTTCTTATATAATACGTATCAAGGTTCATACATACATATATAATATTTGGGTTATGCAAATGGTTAGTACTGTTCACTTGCTATGGCTTCGTTTGTGTGTATCGTTTAGGACATTCAATTCAACTAAGTAATATAACTCTAAAAAGAGCTCGTATGAATAAACTGAACATCACGAGTGAATAAACAGAAAATAGTTTTGGACTTGTAGTTATTGACGCTACACATCTAAGCCATTTATACTTTGTAGTTTTCCTTTCTTTAGTATAAAAATTGTGGTATCTTATCATCGTAGAAGCGTCTATCATGTGTCCAATGGTTGTAGAAGCTATAAGCTCACAAGCTGATCTTGGTCGAAATCTTGATTCTTCGTAGCGTTGTAGCTTAAAACCAGGAATCTTTGTAACTTCAATTCCTAATTCGTAGGCCGCGACACCTATATAAGCATCATCAGTGTGAAAAGGCTTGCGACCGAACTTTGTATAATTGAAAAATTGCGGAAGAATATCAGTAGAAAGCACATGAAATGCCCCAAGACAAAAAGGTGGCCAGTACTCTTTTTCATATTGCTTTTTTGTAAGAAACCATTTGCTCCTTGGGTCACGAACAGTTCTCTTACCCAAGTCCACGTATCCTCCATAAAATCTGTGAGGAGCGCCAGCTTGTTCGAGCCACTGCAAAAGCCTTGGCACTCGAGCATAAATATCATCATCTGTCTTCAAAACATACTTGCATGAGGGAAATTTCGAGTTTACCCAGTAGTGAGACATAAATGTCTTTAATATTATGTTTTTATAATTGTCTGTAAAATTTCCTATAATTATATCGTTGTTTCGCGCTGCTTCTTGTAGATTCATTTTATGCTCAAGTTCGTTATTACTGATCCCCAAAACGAAGAATAATTTCCAGGTCTTGTTTCTGTACTCCAATGAGGAATTTCCCCATGTTTCTCGAATAGTTTTTCTCAGCTCACGATGTTTGTGACCTGTGGAAGCAGAATTCACAGCAACTGCCAGATAGATACTTCTGTCTCTGGAACTTAGTTTCGGTTCAACAAAAGGCAGATGTAGAGAAAATTCTAGCCAGACGACTTTTGGAATAGCAGGTGGAATTACTACTTGGCTAAATAAGAGAACCGTAATAAAACAAGACGAAGCCAAGGCAAGGACTCGGGTCTTTCTGATACTCTTGCACAACCAACAAAGAAGGTGTTTGAGAATAATCATCATTGATCAACAACTTGCTATTAATTGAGAAAACCACCTAAAAGGCTTCCAAATTACTCAGTAAAACTTGAAGCAGCGAGAAGACCAACTTTTTATCTGTCAAACATTAAGATTTGGATCATATTTTAATACATAGCAAGCGAGATCGTAAAAGCATGAAGCGTAGTCGGCAAGTGAATATTCGCCGTTGTTCTCGACCAGATAATGCACGCTCTGCGAGTTTTTTTGAACTATTTATAAGCCAATGCATAATTAATGAATTATTGTAAACATGTTCGTTTCATATGCGCCTTTAATTAAAATGCTATTAAAAACTAAAATAACCTAAGTTATGGCCTGAAAAATGAATATAATAAAGGGCAAATAATAATAATAATAATAATAATAATAATAATAATAATAATAATAATAATATTAATATAGTATATAATACTAAAAAAAATATCTAAAAAGGCTAATGTGTATTTCAAATAAAACTAAGATATTCTCAATAACGAGTCAATTATAATGTAAACAATATAAATATTTCAAAGAATAAATCCTTCAATTTACTGACTTTGAAAAGCTAATTTAAACATATAAACAATGTCTGAGCTTTTTGTTTAATCTCTTCTGGAAGAGTGTTCCACGATTTCAGGGCAGATGATTGAAATTCCCCTAGTTAGAACGGTAATACAGCGTCGCGATGGCGTTAGGCAGTTTTTATCTAGAAGTCGTTGCTATACGCTGCTTTCTTATGAACCATGATACATTACGATTAGGTTCATTTACGGCTTAGTTGAAACGCACTTTGTAAAACTTGACAATAGTTTTCATAAGCAGTGATGGATGAAAAACTATTGTATTTATGCCAAGTGCCCCTCAAAGTCAAGAGACGAAAAATATGGATATTTGCATAATTAGTGAAGCTACTTGTCGCACGAGGTGTACTATCAGGAAAGTAAAGTCTTTAACTAATTAATGTACTTATAATGCGAAGACCATCCGTCTGTAGCCTTTTGCAGACGTCAAACAGAACATTTAGATTAAATTCCAAGATTCAGAATACATTGTTTTAAGAACTCTTTTATAATCGATTAGGCCCAGAGATTCGACGTGTAATATAATTGATATCCCCACTCCCACCAGTGGCCAGTGGGGATACGATTTTTATCAACACTGGTGATGTCAAATTTCGACCAAAGTCAAATTCTCCATTATTTTTCATTGAAAATTGCATATGATAAACAGAGCATTACATGGCCGCTTGGAGATACGAATTTTATCTTCTTGTGCTGATATTATCTCTCGCTGCGCTCACTCGTGAGAGATAACATCAACACTCGAAGATAAAATTTGTATCTCCAAGACGTTCTGCTCAGCTGGGCCTGGTTTTACGAAGGGTGAATAGCGCTATCCGAAGGATAAGTCTTATCCAGTGGATAAATTTATTGGATAACAGCATCGACTTATCCACTGGATATATAGGATATTACATGGTCGCGCGGAGATACAAATTTTATCTTCGAGTGTTGATGTTATCTCTCACGAGTGAGCGCAGCGAGAGATAATATCAACACTCGAAGATAAAATTCGTATCTCGGCGCGACCATGTAATATAAAACGGTTATACGATGGTTTCTCGTGGCATACCGTGGATATCCCACTCTTCACTTGTATTTTCTTTGTATACACACTCGCCTAAAGGCTCGTGTGTATACTAGAAACTACAAGCGAATTGTGGGATATTCCACGGTATGCCACGAGAAACCATTGTATAACTAGTAAATATTATATTTCTATGGTGAAGGGAACTGCGGGTAGAAACTGATGTCATCATCCTCCCAATTAGCATAAACTTGAGTGCCTCACGAGCCAAAATTGCTAACGAGAAATGGAAAAACACCAGTTTTCTTCTTTTGTAATGTAATTAAACTTGTGTTTAAATAGTGAAAATTAGTGACATTAGAGTGCAAACAATATATCCGTGAAATACAAATTACTAAATAGTACAAAATAGTGCTAATTAAACAATAGAAAACAATAGAATTTGCACAAAGTTGTACTATTTAGTATAACTAATGTTTCACGGATATATTGTTTGCACTCTAAATTTTGATCGTCTAGTAGTAGCACTTAAGTATACAGGATACCCCAAACGACCGCCTTGTATTCAAAGCGCTCTAGCGCGAAAAATATCACTTTAAACCCCAATAAAGTATATATTTTCTGAAAGCTGAATAAATGGAGCATCAGAATATTATCTCACTTTTGTAAAATAATTTAAGGCATTTCTAAAAACTCGAGTAATATTAATTTATATACCTTCAAACGCCGAGTTCCAGGTCAGCCGGAATTTATTGATATTGTTTGCTAATCACTTTTCTGAGTTCACGACATATCACTTGTCGAAACCGTGTCTCCGATTTTTGATACGTTGTCCCGTTGCTTTTCTATACAAGTCTAAAGATGAAGGTATGAAAAATATGCAGTCTATTCAACCAAACAAGCGATAACTTTTAAACGAAAATAAAAACAAAAAATCGGAGACACGGTTTTGAAGTTCAATTATGTGGGATGGTTTTCCCCAAGTCTCATAAAAATCCATGAAAATCCTTTTGACCTGGAACTCGAAACGCACAGTCACTCATGCGAAATTTCGTCTCCAAGAAATCAGCCCAAACTTATTTTGGAGTCGTGTGGCCCGTGTGTTTGCTTAGGGGATTAAGCAGGATACTTTAGACCAAGAAACAAAAGTTGAATACACTGCTGACAGATACACATCAACACTTACGGGACTCAAAAAATAGTTTTTTCGTTATAACTTCTTTTAAAAATAATATTTTGAGAATTTTTTTCTGATTATGAAAGAAAAAAACATTCCTTTTAAGAAAATGTTAAAATTCAAAAAATGCCATTTTGAAGCAATTTGGGGTATCCTGTATCCTTTCGAATATTCGCGGTCGTTATCATCAAGTAACAAAGAATTTTTAACAGTTCCTTAAGACTTATTGTGGCAAATCTTTTACTGTCACTTCACCAAAATAGACCTCTTTTTGAGCTTAACGTTATTCCCAAGTGTCATTCCCTTGAGTATCATTTCCTTCTTTAGATGCAAATGAAACAAAAAATACTATTCTCAAAGGAATTAGACGTAGTCTGAAATGCTCAAAACATTACGCCCAAGGTAAAGAGGTTTATTATGGAATGACTTGCCAATCATCATTTAACGCTATTGAGCGCTAGGTTCATACACGCATCAACCATTCCGCGCTACTGCTCTAAGTGCATGCTCAGGGGATTAAAAAGTGGGATAATATTTTGTAAAACATGCAATTTTTTTTGTTATATTTGACTCAAAAAACTTTAAGGATACAGGATACCCCAAATTGCTTCAAAACGGCATTTTTTGAATTTTAACATTTTCTTAAAAGGAATGTTTTTTTCTTTCATAATCAGAAAACAAATTCTCAAAATATTATTTTTAAAAGAAGTTATAACGAAAAAACTATTTTTTGAGTCCCGTAAGTGTTGATGTGTATCTGTCAGCAGTGTATTCAACTTTTGTTTCTTGGTCTAAAGTATCCTGCTTAATCCCCTAAGCAAACACACGGGCCACACGACTCCAAAATAAGTTTGGGCTGATTTCTTGGAGACGAAATTTCGCATGAGTGACTGTGCGTTTCGAGTTCCAGGTCAAAAGGATTTTCATGGATTTTTATGAGACTTGGGGAAAACCATCCCACATAATTGAACTTCAAAACCGTGTCTCCGATTTTTTGTTTTTATTTTCGTTTAAAAGTTGTCGCTTGTTTGGTTGAATAGACTGCATATTTTTCATACCTTCATCTTTAGACTTGTATAGAAAAGCAACGGGACAACGTATCAAAAATCGGAGACACGGTTTCGACAAGTGATATGTCGTGAACTCAGAAAAGTGATTAGCAAACAATATCAATAAATTCCGGCTGACCTGGAACTCGGCGTTTGAAGGTATATAAATTAATATTACTCGAGTTTTTAGAAATGCCTTAAATTATTTTACAAAAGTGAGATAATATTCTGATGCTCCATTTATTCAGCTTTCAGAAAATATATACTTTATTGGGGTTTAAAGTGATATTTTTCGCGCTAGAGCGCTTTGAATACAAGGCGGTCGTTTGGGATATCCTGTATCCTTAACGGTACGTGATCTTGAATATTTAATGAAAATTGTGTTTGACAAAAAAATACAACTAAAATATAACCTGTTTTACAAAATATTATCTTACTTTTTAATCCCCTGAGCATGCGCTTAGAGCAGTAGCGCGGAACTCTTGATGCGTGTATAAGTCCAAGTCCTAATTTGTTCTTTCTTGTAATTTAGTTATTAGAAGAGACGCGATACAGCTGGCCATATGTGGACACCTACTACCACAAGCGAGATCATTCCTTACTGGTAGTACTCCATAACCCTGTGGGCCTTCAAGCCAAGAGCCAGACGTCCTGGCAGACCAAACTTCACTCCAATGTTGGCTTTCGTAATTACCTCGATCATGTGACTTCTTCTATCCAATCCTGGGTCAACGAGCAGGAGCGAATCAAAATAGAAGCAGCGAGAACCCCTACTCCTCCCCCCATAGTCGTGGAAGAACCCCCACCCCCTCTGAAGGAAGGGAGCAGGTATGGATTGATGACGAGGTCTGAGATGAACGCCTTGAAAGCGGAAGAAGAGGAGAAGAATAAGAAAGGGAAAGGGAAGAAGAGTGCAAGGAGCAGCAGGTCGCCTGGTCGACGTAGTGCTAAATCTAGAGGAGGAAAGGATGAATCGCCTGAGAAAAAGGGTAAGTTATCGCGAAGACTAGATAAGAAATGAATTATAATTATTGACTTTTTTTATTTTTTTTATTTATTTTTATTTATTTATTTTTATTAGCTTCGCCAAATAACATATTATATACAAAAAAACACACACAACAAGAACAGTGTAAGGCAGGGTAACCGCAACAGCCACGGTAGGCCAATAACTGCGGGCCCGTACTATCACTAATAACACATATACCGAAACTATAAAATCAGTAGCAGCAGGTTAAGGGCAGTGTAAGACTTATGGTTTGCATAACAGTCTGACGCAACCACTAACTGAGCCAACCCCTTGTTTGTCGGTAAATGATGATCATTATAAAGTTTTCGTTGATGATGATGATAGTGATGAAATAACGATGATAAAGGTTGTGATACTGATGAGGGTGGTTTGGTGCGATGTGGCGTGGCCAGTGGCGGATCAAGGGTAGTTATGAGGGTTCCATTGAAGCCCCCTTTGTGAGATCTTGTGAAGCCAGCCATATTCTTTGCACTCAGTAGAATGAAATTGGAACCCCCCTTTTTGAAGTCGATTGTACCAGCTTTTTTCTTCGTGGCGGCCTTTTTGGAACCCTCCTTTTTAAAATCCTGGATCCGTAACTGGTGGCGTGGCGTGACTTAGGGTGACGTGATGAGACGTGATGTGGTGTGATGGTATAGTGTTGATGATAGCAATGACGATGACGATGATGATCTTGATGGATTGCCTCAACCATTGAATGTTATATTTTTTTGGGTTCCTGTGTCGTGCCTTCGGATGTATTTATATTGACATACTTTTACTCATTTAATCATAGACAAGAAAAGAGAAGGTTCGTCCACAAGTCGACCCAAATCAGGACGCACATCTTCTGCTAAAGGCTCCTTATCCGTCAAGAGCTCCTCCAGCAAACACGACAAAAAAGGAAGCCGATCCAAATCCCGTACAAGTTGCCAAGACGACACCGAAGAAGACGCATCCTCCCAGCCAATAGAACCTTCCGTTGAGGAACACTACGATTTCATTGGCTACGATGTGGGGGACAAATTGATCCACGCATCTGGGTCCCTCACTACTTTGTTCCCTTCAGATGGGGGCCAGATTCGAGTGGATAGGAATTCGTACATCCAAGGGGCCAAAAACGTCAGGGTCTCGGTGCTCAAAGATGGGAACAACTTCATGCTGCATTTCGTGGACCCTGTAGATGAAATATTACCCCGAGAAGATGCTGAACCAGAAGAAAATAAAAGCAGCGAAGAAAATGTTCAAGAAAGTAAAGAAAAACAAGACGAGGAAGGAATAGAAAAAAGCGAGATCGAAGGAAACGAAAAAGAACAAAAAGAATCATCCAGGAAGACCCGCAAGGGAGAAAAATTATTCTGTGATTTCAGCTCCTTTGTTGCCCAGTTCAATGATGGGATGATTCTGACCCATAGTGGATATGGTCCCTCTGGGTCCATTATTGGTAAGGAGCCCAAGGAGACGGAAGCGCAGTTGATATCCAGTATTGCAGTCCCTGAGGTTGGAGGTGCCGTACATGGGACCCCGAGTCCTCAGCCTAAAGCTGGGTCGCCGAAATCTAGGAAAAAGATGGATGAAGAAGTGAAACGGTATGTTGAAATATTTGACAACCAGGTCTGAGAATCAAGGGTTGTGTAGCGGTATTGCACTTGCCTCTCACCTCTTGGGTCTCGGGTTCGATTCCTGGACTCAGCATCTTATGTTAGTAGAGTTTATTAGGTCTCTCCCTTGATTCAAGGTTTTTTTCTGGGCTCTCTGGTTTTCCTCCCTCTGAAAAACCTATACAAACTAAATTCCAATTCAATCTGTGAGTTAGCCGTGCCTTGACTTAGATCAGCCCAGAGGTTGTTTCAGGGTTTGATCTGTGAGTTAGCCGTGCCTTGACTTAGATCAGCCCAGAGGTTGTTTCAGGGTTTGATCTGTGAGTTAGCCGTGCCTTGACTTAGATCAGCCCAGAGGTTGTTTCAGGGTTCAATCTGTGAGTTAGCCGTACCCTGACTTAGATAAGTCCAGAGGATGTTTCTGGGTTCTATCTTTGAGTTAGCCATGCTCTGACTTAGATCAGCCCAGAGGATGTTTCAGGGTTCGATCTGTGAGTTAGCCGTGCCCTGACTTAGATCAACCCAGAGGTTGTTCCAGGGTTCTATCTGTGAGTTAGCCATGCCCTGACTTAAATCAGCCCAGAGGTTGTTTCTGGGTTCTATCTGTGAGTAGCCATGCTCTGACTTAAATCAGCACAGAGGTTGTTTCAGGGTATCGACAAAATTGATATTTGATTTTAGTAAACAGAAACTTTGCCAACCAGGATGTCCATTTATATTCACAATATACGAATATTTCTAAATGATTTTTTTGCTTTTATTGCTGTGATAGAATGGAAGAACTTCAACAGCAACAAGAGGAAGAAAGAGCACGGCTCGAGGAAGAAGCAAAGAAGCGTGAAGAAGAAGAGAAAAACAGGAAACCGTTTCAGAATCTATTCATTACATGCCCCGACGGGCTCCACCTGGAGTACTTCAATAACGGTACCTATCCTAGTGCTCTTGACAAGGGAGGGGTGGCAGTCAGACAAAGATACCCTGTCAAAAGTCTGGGGAAACAGGAATGTGAGAAGCCAAGACAGAAGCCAGCTATGGAGGAAGTGTCAAGGACTGTGCTTACCAATGGCACTGTTATTAAGGTATGTAACGATATTATATGGTTGAGATGGTGATGATGATGATGATGATGCCCATAATGCCCATGATAGTGATGATGATGGTGATAATGATGATGCCCATGATGATAATGAAGATAATGGTGGTGGTGAAGGTGAAGGTGATGATGATGATGATAATGGTGGTGATGATGATGATGGTGTTGGTGGTGGTGATGATAATAGTGGTGGTGATGTTTATGATGATGATGCCCATGATGATGATGATGATAATGGTGGTGGTGATGTTTATGATGATGATGCCTATGATGATGATGATGATGATGATGATGATAATGGTGGTGGTGATGTTTATGATGATGATGCCCATGATGATGATGATGATGATGATAATGGTGGTGGTGATGTTTATGATGATGATGCCCATGATGATGATGATGATAATGGTGGTGGTGATGTTTATGATGATGATGCCTATGATGATGATGATGATGATGATAATGGTGGTGGTGATGTTTATGATGATGATGCCCATGATGATGATGATGATGATGATAATGGTGGTGGTGATGTTTATGATGATGATGCCCATGATGATGATGATGATAATGGTGGTGGTGATGTTTATGATGATGATGCCTATGATGATGATGATGATGATGATGATGGTGGTGGTGATGTTTATGATGATGATGCCTATGATGATGATGATGATGATGATAATGGTGGTGGTGATGTTTATGATGATGATGCCTATGATGATGATGATGATGATGATAATGGTGGTGGTGATGTTTATGATGATGATGCCTATGATGATGATGATGATGATGATGATGGTGGTGGTGATGTTTATGATGATGATGCCCATGATGATGATGATGATGATGATGATGATGGTGGTGGTGATGTTTATGATGATGATGCCCATGATGATGATGATGATGATGATGATGGTGGTGGTGATGTTTATGATGATGATGCCCATGATGATGATGATGATGATGATAATTCTGGTGGTGATGTTTATGATGATGATTCCCATGATGATGATGATGATGATGATGATGATGATAATGGTGGTGGTGATGGGGATGTCATACTAATGGTGATGGAGATGAATACAAAGAACGATCCGTTGATGAAGATAAAAATGATGATAGGTGTTGGTGATAATGATGGTGGTAGTGGATGATTCTGAATGCATTTTTCTCTTTCCAGTTCATGAAAGACGACTTCATCCAAGTTCTCTTCCCAGATGGAGGTATAAGCAGCTGTCATTCATTCTCTACAACGTCATCAAGACCTACTAGCCAACTAACCAGCGCAGTTGCGGCTAAGCAACCAGAAGTTTCGCCAGCCAAGAAGGGACTACGAGCTACGTCTTCTCAGAAGTCCAGCGAGGATCCCCCGGTACCTACCGTCAATGTACCCGAGAAGGTTGCACAGTGGGTCAGTACGGGAATCGGTGGGGCAAGGGTGAGGACTCAAGAAGATGGAGAAGTCGAGTCACTTGATGGGGTGCTGTATTCCTTGGCCACGTGCCCAGAAACTGGACAGGTAATAATAACACGTGTTCAGCACGTGATTGGTGCGTGAGGTTGCAATAGAGCTGTTAAGTTGTGACGTATTTCCGGGTCCAACTGTTCAAAAATACCGCTAAAATAAAGCGAGAAACGTACTCTATGATTTAACCTCCACATGAAACAAGTAAAACTTTGGACAACAAATCCTGTCATAAAGAAAAAGGAAGAAAAATCTTTATAGAACTGCTTTTCGTTTTGGACCCGGAAGTCGTTTTTCCATACGAATGACGTCACACTTAAAAGCTCTATAAGAATAGCCTTACTGAGCTGGTCATGATGATGTTCTATTATCTTTCTTGAATTTGTAATAGTCCTCTTCACAGTTCCCTGCGCCATCTTGAAAGGTAGCCGTGCCTTTGCATCGAGCGAGAAGAACGGTGAGCTTGCAATGATAGAGACATGTGAATAATTGTCCGAGGTGTTAAAAAAAGGTCTCTATCATTGCAAGGTCACAAGATGGCGCAGGGAACTGTGAAGGGGACTATTCTTCAAAGTAGGTCTTTGTATTTTTTTGTAAACAACATCGAGCTACCTTCACTGATGTTTACCATTCTCGCCTCCAGAGCCTAGGTTGTTCCTAGTCAGCACCAGATTATAATGGTATATAATTTCCTATCTCTTCAGGTTTTGCGCACACGCGAAGATAACGTAGTAACCGTGGAACGTCCTGATGGAACCCTGATCGTAGAACACGCAGATGGTACTCGCATCACTTCATTCTACCAAGAACTACAGACTCAGACCCAGGTTCCCGACAACGAGACGGGCGAAGAGGCCCAGTATAAAACAATGAACGGAAAATTCGTCCGCGTCGAGTGTCCTGGTTTTGCTTCATTGACGTTTAACTGTCACGAAGGATCATGCGGGACTGTGTTTGGTAATGGTGTTTATATGGAGACACTGGCTGATGGTGTGACGACTGTTGAAAGGGTTGATGGCTCGCAGCTTCACATTGATAATAAGGGTATGTCTTGGGTATATTTGGACGAAATGTCGATTTTTGACCAATCGATGGGTAAAAGTAATTCTTTAACGTTCAATTTGGAAATCAAAGATGGCGTAGAGGAAGTGTACTCGCCTCTTACCACTGGGGTTTTGGGTTCGATTCCTGAGCTTAGCATCACACATAAGGTCTCCCCTTGATTCGAAGGTTTTTTTCCGGTTTTCGTCCCTCCGCAAAAACTAACGAGCTGAAATCCAATTCGATCTGTGATTTAGTAGCTATGCCCTGACATTGATCAACCCAGAGGTTGTTTCAGGGTATCGATAAAATTTTAAGGTCATTTGAAAGGCATTAAAGTTGGTAACTTGTTTTACTAGTACAAACTTTCAGGTGCAAAAAAAAAATCCCACTATCGAGAAGATACAAAAATCTGTTCATCAGTACCGTGAGACTTTCTTCTTCTTATTGAATATGTTCCACACCCTACAGCAATAATTCTTTTTTTATTTCTTTTATTGTTTTTTCCAGGTGTGGTGTCATTTGCTCCGCGCGAACTAACAGACAAAATCGATTTATCATCACCCGCGCCCACGAACCAACCAACAGACATTCCAGCGGGTGTTTATGTCATGCGCAGCACACAACAAAACTGTTGTGAAATGAAGGATGCACGAGGCACTCATTTCAGTGTCGTATCAAACGGAGAAATGTCTATCGATAAGAAAGAATCGAAGGAAGTGAAGGAAGAGAAAGAAGAATCTACTCCCAATGCGCAAACTACACCCCAGACAACCTTGGTGCCTCGTTATTTCATCATTCACTCGGATGGCTCTGGGTCCGAACTATTACGTCACGTTGACGTCAGCGAGTTTTTATCCCAGGCTGAAAAGGACCCAGCTACTGCCGTACTGAGGTCCCCTGTTGAGGGACATCACAAAACAACTGGTGTTACCATATTGAAGCCTTATGCTGGTAAGAGTGACCTTGGTACTATATAAATATTTTGCAATCCAATAATGATTTTGATGATGATGGTGATGATGCATGATGGTGTGAATGTCGATGATGATGATGATGACGACGACGACGACGATCACATGTTGTGGCAGAAGACGGGGCAACCCAACCACACCTCAACATTGAATTGGGGGGAGGGGGGTTAGTATTTTAGTGACTTTTGAGAGGGGGATGATTGTTGTGAAATATTTGTAGTGACCCAACACGTTTTGGCAGTGATTGTACTTTTGTCTAATATTCCTAACATGATTTGTTTTCTCAGGAGGAATAAGCAAAGAATGGTTGCTGAAGAAGATCGAGGATGTCATCATACCGGGTGCTATCCGTGAACGAGATTTCACTTCGTTTCCCGCCCGCCACGAAAAACTTCCTGGTCCAGTATTTGGTACCAATGTTGGTAAGAACCTGTTTGTCTTGAACTTTTTTTTTCTTTTTCTTTTTCTTTTTCTTTTTCTTTTTCTTTTTCTTTTTCTTTTTCTTTTTCTTTTTCTTTTTCTTTTTCTTTTTCTTTTTCTTTTTCTTTTTCTTTCTTTTTTCTTTATCAAACTTCCAAGAATGTGATTCACAAATTATTCTCCAATTTTCTGAACAAATATCCAAGAAAAATTAGAAATTAGAACTGCTTTTGATGTTGAAATCGAAAGTCGTTTTTCTTACCAAAGACATCACCATTAAAATCTCTATCATTTGATGAGGATAATCAACCAATCAGAATGCAGAATCTTTATACCTTGTGCACATTTTCCCCCAACAGGTGCCGGAGTCAATGTTGGTGCAGTCATCAAAAATAAGCCTTCACTTCCGCCAACCACCTGCCCGCCTGCCTTTGAATTCCGTCAGCTGATTCAGTACAAGCATCTAACGGACGAACAGCGACAACAGATCGTTACTTGCATGAAAGAATACAGCGAGTATGTCTCTAAGAGGCAGGAGAAACTCGATTCGATTTTACCACAGGACCCCCGAGATGAAAAAGAAAAGCTCATCGCCGAGAAGTTGGAACTAAAGGTAACACTCATACCGATTTTACTCGTTTAAGCGCCGCCCCTGATTAAGCGCCGCCCTCCATTAAGCACCCGAGAGCAAAATCAAAGCCAAAGCTTACTAGCTGGAATTTGGAAGTGACAAAAAAACCTTTACGGTTTGCGGAGGGAAGGAGATTGGAGAACGCGGAGAGACCGGAGAAAACTCTCGAAGCACAGGAGAGAATCAACAAACAACTCTACTTACATGTGATGTTAGGTGCAGGGATCAAACCCACGCGAGACTACATTAGATCATTACCAGCGCTGCCATCCTTGATGTTGGACAACTGATGACTGTAAACATATATTGATTTTATTTATTCATTAAGCAGATGACGGCAGCAGAGAACGAGGGTAAGGAAGAGACTGATTCTAAAGATGTTGATAGAAATCCTCCAAGAAAAGAACCAGAAATGGAAGAAAAGGCAGAAATAAAGGACGGGATAAAAGAAGTGATTGATTCGATGTCAGGTTAGTTATCAAGTATTTGAATACTCTCTGGTTGATAGCACATGACGGGCAGTGTTAGCCTGTCATTGTAGGCTGGTAATGAGGTTCATGAGATTCATTCAGCTGATTGATACCAAGCAATAGAATACTCTCTGGTTGATAGCACATGACGGGCAGTGTTAGCCTGTCATTGTAGGCTGGGAATGAGATTCATGAGATTCCTTCAGCTGATTGATACCAAGCAATAAAATACTCTCTGGTTGAGGCACATGACGGGCAGTTTCTCACTCTTTTCCGTATTTATCTAGGTCAAGTTCAAGGAGAGACCGTAGGGCAACAATACGTGGACGCAATCACACCTGCCCCAGTCCCCCGTCCTCCACCACCCCGCTGGAAGAGATCGAGATCGGAATGGGAACGAGACAAGATTGAACTGGCCGAACTGGATTATGGGAAGAATGCTCTGAAAAACCATGAAGTTCCACCTTATTTTGAAACTGCGCAAGGTTTGTTTAGCATTTCTCACTTCATTTCCAAGCTATTGAATACCTATATTTCACATCACCATGGTTACTATAAAAAAAAGTGATGTAGAGTAAGTACACTTGTCTTTTTCCCCTGAGGTTAAAAGTACGATTCCTTGGCTGGGCTTTGTTTGAATTGATTTTTACGAGTTCTTCTCTCCTCTCTGTGCAAAACATGATACTGCGACACTCCTTTTATTGCGACCCTTCTTATTTCAAGTTTTAAAGGCGCAGGCACACGGTGCAACGTTGCGCGCAATATTGCAGGCAATGTTGCTGAAGTAGGATCGTTTTCTATTTCAGCAACATTGCCTGCAACAAATTGCGTCGTGTGACATGGCTCGTAGCATCGATTGCCTGCAATGTTGCACGGTGTGTCCGTAGCTTCATTCAATTTGTATTTTTCTATTCCGCCAATCATGTAAGGGGCGGGACTCATGCAAATTACCCAGGATACATCTTTACTCATGTAAAGCGCTAGAACGACTAGACACTTAAATAAAGAGATTGATGACGATAATAATTTTTCATACTGAAGTATTACAATACTAGGGATTCCTTACAAGTTATTCTTACCTTGATACTTATTGCATCCTGACTGATTTTCTAGGCCAAGAATTTCTTCATCGTGCGTACGATAACATTCCAGATATGGACACCCTAACCTCGAGACTGGCTGACCAAACCCGCCACCCACCCCCAGGGGATGGCAGTGCATCAGAGACACCAAGATCTGACTCTGGTACTGAAGAATTAAAACAGAAATTCACACAGGAATTTTCCAGCCCTGAGGTCACTCAAGCGGCAAGCTCGTCTGCAAATAACGAGGACGAAAGCTCGCCTTCGGCTAACGGAAATACCTTGTCTCCTAATAATCTACGACCTACTAACCCCACCCCTGCTCATGCTACTGGCGACGGCACCCCCACCCCCCTGAGACCAAACAACCCAACACCTGCGCATGCGTCTAAGCCTTCCAATCCTAGACCCAGTAACCCAACGCCAAAGCATGCCGAGGGCCAGAGGGAGGAGCTGGAATCGAGTAATGATGCGTCGCCGGTATTTGAGGAGCAACAACAATGGCGGAGTAACTTGGAGTCTGTACGAGAGATTGAGAATACCCAAGACGAACAGCCTGATGGGAAAGTAACCCAGAGCAACAATTCCTCAGAAAACAGTGAATTGATAAATTACACACGTAAGCATAAATCAGTTCTACTTCCGTTTTGTTGTTTTCCCCTTCTTCTGGTATTACTTTAGCCGCGGCTACACGAGCGATTTTTTGCTTGCACAGGTGACGCGATTTTTTAAAATCACTAACGCGTGGTGGTGGCTATACGAGCGACATATGCTGGCGATAAAGGCCCCCATTTTAAAAACCGAAAGCCTAGATTTAGTTCTTGCACCTTATTGGCTAGATAGGCTTTAGTCGTGTCGCGAGTGCAAGGAAAAAGCTGCAGAGTTGCCACACGGGCGATTAAGCCTGCGACTTTGTTACAAAAAATAAAAGTCATTTAATTTCTCGCAATTTTTTTTTTTTTTTGCGATTTTTCAGCTGTCGCGTCGTTTGTGCAAGAGTGGCTACATGTGCGATTTTCGCCGCGCTTTGGTGATTTCGCAAAATCACTTCGTCTGTGCAAGCAAAAAATATTTCGGGTAGCCGCGGCTTTAGTCTTCGCGCGATACCATTGAATGCGTACGGGGGGGGGGGGGGAGGGGGCATGTTGATATGGGTGGGAGAGCAGAGCAGGATTTTCTCTTCTCCCTGAACCAATATCTTGGCTGATCAAAGTCCGGGCACAGCTAACTCACAGATTGAACCCTGAACCAATATCTTGGCTGATCAAAGTCCGGGCACAGCTAACTCACAGATTGAACCCTGAAACAACCTCTGGGCTGATCTAAGTCAGGACATGGCTAACTCACAGATGTGAAGTTCGACGTTTGACCTTAGTCTAAGAAGTTTTTACCCTTTCATCTCCCGTGATAATTTATCAGTATTCGCTCCCTTTGTATTTTTTTTTAGCCGGAAATCCAAAGGTAGGAGCCAAGAGCCTTTACATGGATGTTACTGGTGGAATGAGAAAAGACAAAGTCAAACTACCAACCTCTATTCTCAGCTCTAAGCCTGGTGCCTTACTAAACTCTCAGGTATAAGACAACCTTGTAACCTACTGGCATACAACATTGATTAATTTTAACCAGCTCTTTAAGACATCTATAACTTAAAGTTCAAACCCTGGGCTTATCTAAGTCAGGGCACGTCTAACACACATTGAATTGGAATTTAGCGTGTTAGGTTCTGCAGAGGGAGGAAAACCTGAAGGAAACCTCGGATCAAGGGCGAGACCTAACAATCTCTGCTCATACCAAGTTCAAGAATAGCACTTTAGACACCAGAAGTGATAGGGGAGTGCACTATACCGCTACACCGCCCTAGCATTCACGCACAAATTTCCATGCTGAAGTTCATTGAACGTACGCAAAAGTCTGCAATTATGGCTAACCTCCTAACTAATACCAAACCTTTGTTTTATTCACGTAGTTCCTAGAAACTGAGGACCCAGTTCGTCGTCGAGTCCATACCGTGTCCGTCGCTGGTGGCAACAAAATTACTCCAGGACGCGTCGAAAACCTGCGAGGTTTCGAATTGTTCCCACCTAAAGTCTCGTTTGGAGTTCTTAAAGAAGGCTGCACGTATATCCATACTGTCATCATGAAAAATGTCGGGATAGATAGCTGTAGGTTTAAGATTAAACAACCTCCCTTATCAACAGGACTGCGCGTCTTATACAATCCAGGACCGGTAAGTATGCGGATGATTCTCTTACCTTATTTTACGGTCCAAAAAGTTTTTGGTACTAACTCACAACTCAGTAAAGATCACACCTTCAATGAACGCGCGCGTTTCTTAATTTTTATCCAAGTGCAGGCCGATTTTCTGGCCATTTTTCATTACTCCATTTCTCCTAGCCCTTAATTCTTTAAATAATTCTTTGTCCGAATTTTATTTTATTGTTTACTTTTGAAATTTTTTCTTCTCTTGTTTGCTGGATGAATTTCCCATTTAAAATTTCCCGCCTTCATTGAGCGCACGCGTCTACCTGTTTCCCGCCTTTTTTTCGAAAACACGCGCGGCATCGTTTTTACGCCATTTTCTACAACGAATTTCAATTTCTAGAAATTTCCCCGCGCTTTTCTTTCCTTTTCTTTGTTTTATTATTCTTATTATTGCAGTAATAATATTATTGGTATAGAAAGTTAATAGTGTTTTTTCCCCATTGTTTTTGTTCTCAGGTTGCAGCTGGCATGAACACTAAGCTTGATATCGAGATATTCGCGGTAGCTGTTGGTGTTGTTGGTGAATCAGGTGTTGGTCAAGTAGGACACCATGTGGAAATAGTCACAGAGACTGACGTCATTTATCTTCCTGTATATGCAAATATCCTTTAATAAATCACTAAAATGACATACCAAAAATAATACTCAATCATTCGATTGAATTACGATTTCCTATACTAAATTAACTCCCACGTTTTGATTCACTATTTGCATTTAAATTTTCAAAGTCATGAACCTGCCCACACAACCCACCCCCTTCTTCCTTCCAGTCAAGTGGTGCTTTCAAAACATTGAAAAACGGTCTGAGAACTTAAAATTTGAAAAATTTCCAGAGAAACATGTCTTCCATCAGGTCTTTTACTGAATCTTTATAAGCATGCGACTTTTCCACATGCAACATTTATTTCTGGGATGAAACAAAATCAAGTTGACCTTATTCATTTGGGCATGATTTCCAATTTTTTTTATTTATTTTTATTTAAACATATTTTTTGTCTGTGCTCTCTTCCCATTTCAGACCAGGTGTTATTCTCTTTAGAATAAGATTCATGTGTCTTCTCATGCACAACTGATAAACAAACAATACTCAAGGGAATGACACACGGTCTGATATGGGAAAACATTACACCCAAGCTAAAAAGGTTTATTCGAATGGAAAGTTCAAAACAGCTGAGTTCACATAAAATTGATCAATAATTTCATACAAATGCTATAATATTATTGATTTTTGAAATAGATCATTTTGCCTTAACATATCTTACCTATCATGACAGCCTACGAATACGAGAACCGCTATGGCGACCAAGATGATGGGCTCGCCAATGGAACAAGCCGAGTACCTAACAGACCACCTTCACGGGATCCAACCCGGCCCAGGAAATCTGTTGAATATGCTCTGATTAACCAAGAATCCATCTAAATATTTCATATTCTTAAACTTAGTGAAATTATTGTCCTTCCATACCTTTCATTGAACATTTTGAGCAGTTTGTTATATTTATGTATGGGGGTGTTGTTTTTTTTGTAACAAGAGGTGAATAAAATTGTACATATTTTGTTATCCAATCTTGTCCTTTCTATACAAAGTAGTTCAGAGCATTTTATGAATGCCAAAATCTTTTATGGACTTGTGTGCATTCTTGTATGTCGTTCTTGTACCGCGAGAGAATTAAAGCTAGGTAAGCCACAGCATCTTCCATTTATTGCATGTTGATTGACATCTTTGTGTAGTATATTATTAGTACATCTCTCTTGTTGTGTTGCTTTGCAGTTTATGGGCTGCACAAAGGTACCACTGGCAGTCACTTGACATAGAGTAATAACAAGTAGGTAACTTACACATCTGATTAAACCCATTACAGCACATCAGAATGCAGCTCAATTTGTAGGACAAAACAAAACAAAAAAATAATTTAAAGCAATTCTCAAAACAAAACAAAAAACTAAAATGATTCTCTACTCTTCTGCACCTAGTTTATGTTCGTTAATGCTCTCATACTAGCAGGTTAAGAAGTGGGTTGGGGAGGGAGGCACCTTTTCTTCAAGGCTCTGATTAAACCTGGGATTTCCTGAACCGACCAGCAAGTACCACTACAACACTCTAGCAACCAACATTTTCTCCTCAAACCCTAATTTAAATTGTTTTGCAAAATCAAATTAGGATGATTTAATTTTGATTATTATTCTACAACTTTGTAGTTTTCTTTTATTCACACAAATTAATGAATGAAATACACAGGTTTTCAAAATTAAGTTCTTTATTTCATAAATCAGTTCTGATTGGTGCAACTTCACAATATTAATTCTAACAGTCACAATCACTAAATTCAATCAAGTTTGTTATGGCCTTAAATCACAAGTGTTACATTAATACAGCTTACACATAATACTTTGACACTGTTTAAGGAAAAGGAGAAGAAATGTGCCCTTTCCGCTTGCGGCTTCCCTATTAAACTCATTCTATCACTTTGTAGTAAAGACGTGATTACAAGGAGCAATTTTCTCTGCAACTTGGCATTGCAACACAAGTAATTGCAAAAGGCTTACAAAGTGCAACTGAGATGCAATCATTGCTAAAAGTAGAAACGAATTATACTTTTTTCAATGATTGCTGCAATGCATTTTGCAACATTTTTCAAATTGCACTGTAGGTTACAGCAACACCTTTGCGAGACAAGTTGCAAAGAAAATTGCTCCATGTAATCACACCTTAGTGAGTTTGGCAAGCATGTTCATTTGCCTTGGTGTTGCAAGATGTGTTTGTGTGACTTATTCAAGCCCTTAAGGTTTTGCTGTATTGCAGGGTATATCCAAGCCTGAACTTTAGTTTATAAATTCTGTAGAGGCAAACCCCAAGGAGGGCCCCAATCATAACTCGTGGATATGCAAAGCATACAGTAGAAACAAGTTATTGTTGAACTCCAATTTTAGCACCCGTATAACTGGTTTAGAAACCCAAATTGTGACAAGGCTGGACAAACCCCTGCTCTGCCTTCATTTTCATTGCTTGCAAATGGGCACCATGCAACACCAAGGGGCACACCCTCCTCCTTTATGCTTCCTCAGTTAACACAAAGTATAGACCCCCCTTGCAGCACGTCGGAATGCAGCTCAATTTGGCAGACAAAACAATAGATTTCCAATTCTCAGATGAAAATTCTTTTGTTTTGTACTCCAAATTGACCTGCTTTGACGTCACATGCGAGGGGTCTATATTCTATTAGTCTTTTAAAACTTAGTTCATTAGTGCATATATTATTAATTACATTCATTAAGTGCATGTGCAATCAGCATGATTATTGTTATACAAATCAAGTACTATTTTCCCTTACATAGCTACTACCATCAAAAGTGTTGACCCAACAACCTTCCCCATGAAAATCAAATTCTCAGTTCCCCTTCAACATGCGACTTCTTCCAGAATTCTTTTCCAATTCGTTTTTCTATTCAAGAGTTTTGACTTTTTTAGGAGTTGCAAGATTATGGTGTTAATTAGGCCAACAAAAGAAACTGAAAAGGATCCTGGTAGTAGTGGTATCGAGCGTAATAAGGGGAATGGAGAATTCTTCTTCATGATGATACCATTGCCAATTAAAGCCCATTTGTATAGCTGCTCTTTTTCCAATACAATAGCCAAACAGCCATTTTCTAACCAATACAATGACCTTATAGGAACCAACACCTGCTAAAGCTAGCTAGCTAGCTAGCTAGCTATGAAGACCCAAAAAATGGAATAATCTTTTTTATTGTAGAAAACATAGATTCAAACAGGAACTGTGCTAAAAAAATCAAACTTAATCTACGAATCATGACCAGCAAGGAGGGCCTACCTACGACATCACCTACAAAAACGAGGCCAGTACATATACACCAATGCTTGAATAAAACAAACAATAAAATCATCCCACTTCCTTAGTATATTCCTTCGGACATGACCCAAAAATCTTTTCTTGGACATTTTAAACTGCTATGGTGGCCCTCCTTGCTCTTTTATATATATATATTACAATGACAATTGATTTTTGATATATAATTGATACTCTCAATATAAAGAAATATATTATGAATCATCTGGTACAAAACTTAAATCTGTAATCATGAGTTATCTAGTGCCCTCTGTGTACGTTATGCATGTACAAAGTTTGGTGATTCACTTGGAAGATGGAGCTAAAAAAATTAAGCACTTTTCAAGTCAAGCATCAAGTCAAGCATTACTGTGACTGAGATGTTTTATCAAAAATTATTTTAAAAACTTGAAAAAAAAATTAAGGACATTTTTGATAAATTGATGATGGGAAAGAAGATTAGTAATACTTTTTGCCACCAGAGAACTTCAGACAAGCATGTTTTTTTTTTTTTGGTTCTGGTTGTTATCCATCCAACCTTCCACATTCTGAATAATAATTTGATTGGCAGAAGACAAAAGACACCCAGATGTCTAGAAGTTTTAGGGTTGTAGAAACAGAAAGAAATCTTCAAATTTTATTGATGCCCTGAAACAGCCTCTGGGTTGATCAAGGCATGGCTAACTCACAGATCAAACCCTGAAACAACCTCTGAGCTGATCTAAGTCAGGGCATGGCTAACTCACAGATCGAATTAATGGATCAAATACTATAACAGAAGAAAAAGATTCTCAAACTTGAGCTTCAACAAAGGTTGCACCATAAAGAAAATGGACAACTGAAATGGAATGAATAACCCAAAAACAAGGAAAACTTGAATAGAAATTTGATTTTTTAGCTCCATTTTTCAAGTGATACACATAATCTACATGAAATATACATATGCTAAGCTGTTACTACACAACATGCCATGTTAACATCACGCAGCAACGCCATGTTAGTAAGCTCTTCGTTGTTATGGTTACCAGTCTCTAACAAGAGAATAAATCATGTTAGTTTATTAATTTACGGTAAGTCTTCCCTGGGAAAGTTAATTTTTAATTTTATGATGTTAAAAGTGATTATTAAGAGTGAGTAAAATGTTCACAAAAAATTTCACTCTCTTTTTGCATTGGTTACAAGTGGAATCCGTCACTGAAGAAATTTATATATTTTGATGGTTCGTATAGGATAGTAGTATTACGTGGTCCAGTGTTTGATAACGTGCAAGTTAAATACATAAGGTGTGCCTAGGATTGCAGTGTCGGTCAAGATTAGGTGAGTTTGAATTACTTTGTTATGGCGTGGTTCAGTGAACTACAGTAGTGAATTGCCGCTGCAGTATTCAAGGCTTGACGCTGAGCAAATATTGCACAATCACATACATCAAATCAACAACAGCCAACAAATGACAAAACAAGAATATCAAAATCTATCTTCTCACAACATTCAGAAACTAGCATACTTAGACATTAGCTATGAATGTCTTGATACATGTTAGGAGAAAATAGATAATTGAAAATTTTTCTCATTCAAGCAATACCAAGTGTTCCTTTGGCTACATGGCGAGGTCAGCATTTCAACACACTAGTTTAAACACCATTATCCATACTGCCTTACTTTCGTTGCTGATAATGATTTCATGATTATAAACATATATATAAACAGCAGAAATTCGTAACAAAAAACACATCTCAGAACACCCACAAAAATAATGGTTGATATAATCATAATTTTCAATATAAACTTTATAAAATTTTGGTATAAAACTCTTTACTTGATTTTGCTATAAACGCTCTAATTAACCAATCAATGATTAATATTTTTTGATATTAAAAATAAAAATCTATTTGGGATCTCATTTTGAAATAATCTGTAGTCAATTTTCTTAGTTAAATGTTCTAAATTTCTCTTATTTTGTACTGTGAACTTAAGCATTTCAATCTCCCAGCTCTCGCTCTACTTACTGCTTACAATATATTTTGTCCATAAATTTTTTGGAATAAGGATGTCCAATACATAATTGATTTTGAAAACTCAATCTAAAGTCCCATCCACTTGGGTCTAATGTTTTCCCATTTCAGACTGTCATTCCCTCTGGAAGAATATTTTCGAGTTTCCTCTATATAGTTGTATATATTCAAGTATTGCTGATAAAGAAAGTAATAATACCAAAGGAAATGACACTTTATGTGATACAGGAAAACAGTGCGCAGGTCTACTGTAGACCACAAGAATATGGAGTGGGAAATTTGAAATTTACTGCAATAATTAAATTGAGTTTTCTAAAACTTTCAGATAGAATAAAATTCTGGAATTTAAGATTTTCTACCATTGCTTAGACTAAAATCCTTGCGAGTCTTCTTAAACAAGCAACAAAGGAATAACTCTCCTTTGCAATTCAATACTCTTGGTGTAGTAGAGCAGAAAATTATAAAGACATAGTTGGAAATGGAGACTGAATTTTTCCGATTTTCTCTTCAAGAACTTGAAAATTTATATTTATGCATTTGAAGTGTGGATATTTATTTGAGCTTAGAGTGAACTCTAGTGTAGAATAGTCCTTTTTTCCATTTGTACGATAAGTCCATTTTCTATTACCAGTATAGTTAAATAGATACAATTTCGACACAGGTTCTATATCGTTTTCGAATCAAGCAGCATTAAGCCACTTCATCTCATGGTCGATGCCCACCTTATCTCTGGTACGGATGTTCTCTGATCGGTCTTCTTGGTTTCACTGCACCTGGGAAAAAGTTCCAGGAAATGTTAACAAATTCTAGTGAAAGATAATCATGCTAGCAGCACAGTTTTAGTTTCTGTTGCATTGCATTGCATTGCATTGCCAATGTAAGAGGCAATTATACTTTGTATCATGTCAAGCAACAGCATCGGTAGCTGCTCTATTTGGCAGCAAAAAGTGTTGCACAAAGTTCAAATGTTTGAACTTTTTTGACACTTTGAAAACTTGTTTCGATGTCCCAATGGGCAGGAAAGACACAACTTTTCTACAAAAAAATCTAAAACTGTGATGCCAGTGCAAGAAAACATTGCGACAAGCATCAACAAGGCAATGCTTTCAAAAACGCACTTTGTTTTTAGCTTCATCTTTCAAGGACCACAGTGCAACCTAAAACGTTAGGAGCTAAAATACAGTAGACTAGTAGAGCAGTTTTCATATGAGTGGTAAACGATATGACAAAATTTGTAGCCGTACCGTATCTTACCATAGCCGTAACTACCCAATGTCATTGGTTGCATTGCTGGAAGACAATGGGAAACCATTTCAATATTATGGCAAGTTGTACTGTGTGCATGCTGTGAGGCAGGACCATGTATTTCCCACTCATATGAAAAATGCTCTATGCATGAGACTAGAAGTGGGGCTGAAGTGGGCCTTAGCAAAATGTGTGGATGCTACAACCTCATCAGCCCCTCCCCCTCTAGTCCCTGTCATTTTGGAAACCAGATAAAAGTAACAAAATATACCCCTTTTTCTCTGATTTTCATTTAAAATGCCGCTTGATTGACAGCTTAAAGCTTAACAAAATATACTCCTTTCTCTCTGATTTTCATTTAAAATGCCGCTTGATTGACAGCTTAAAGCTTAACAAAATATACTCCTTTCTCTCTCTGATTTTCATTCAAAATGCCACTTGATTGACAGCTTAAAGCTTATAAAAATGTAGTTGTGAATTTTCTTTTTGTCTCTGGATCCATCACTTTAGAAACCAAGTAAAGTAAAGAAATGCACTCAGCTTTCACCCATTTTCATTAATCCCAAACAATTCTTTATTCTTATATGATCCTTTTTACCCAGTATAGATGGTTCCAGTAAGGCCTGGTAGTCAAGTAAAGTTCCTGGACGAGCTGTGGCATATGGAAATTCCAGGCCTGCTAGATGGGTGTGGTATGCTGCAGGTACTACAAGAACAAAAATATACCAACATGAAAACTACAACCACCTTATTCAAGAAGGGATGTACCCTACCACCCAAGCAATGGTGGTTTCTAAAATTTGGTATCCAAATGGGGGGAGGGGGGGCAGACATTAAATTGTGCACTCTAGGTAAATCCATGAGGAAAGGGAAGGGAGAGACAAGGATATCTCTCAATTATTATATAGGTGGCACATTATATTCATTTAAAACCTTTAGACCTATAGACCCCTAGCAGCACTTCGGAATGCAGCTCAATTTAGAGGACAAAACAATAGGTTTCCAATTCCCAGGAGATTGAAATTCCTTTGTTTTGTCATCCAAACTGAGCTGCTCTGACATCACGTGAAAAGGGTCTATACTAATAACATAAATCTTACATGAACTTGGGGTTGGGTTCAGAAATATCTAAGGGGATGTTTTAAAACACTTGTATAGCTTGGACAGCAACAGCCTAATACACTAGTTTATCCTTTACCTGGATGTCGAGTGAGTTGGTAACCTGCTAATCCTTGGTGTATTGGCATACCTAGTAAACCACCTGGGACGACAGGAGGTGCCGCACCAACTGAAAATCAAAAGGAAAATACAGATTCAGCAACCTATATTTTACACCATCTTTTCCCATAAGGAGCTCTTCTTTGAGGTTCACTCCACATGCACTACAACTACATTTAGCCTTTTAGATAACTGACAAGGAAAGAACACATTAAACTTTACTCCAACCTGAGGCCTTGATCTCGCAGCCTTTATTTTACAACACAATGACTGTGAAAACTTATTTCCATAACCCAAACTGCCCTTCATCAAGAAAGGATGTACTGCAACTGCCCTTCATCAAGAAAGGATGTACTGCAACTGCCTTTCATCAAGAAAGGATGTACTGCAACTGCCCTTCATCAAGAAAGGATGGACTGAAACTGCCCTTCATCAAGAAAGGATGTACTGCAACTGCCCTTCATCAAGAAAGGATGTACTGCAACTGCCTTTCATCAAGAAAGGATGTACTGCAACTGCCCTTCATCAAGAAAGGATGGACTGAAATCAATACTAGGGTTGGTTAGGTTTAGGATAAGGTTCCAGTTCTCTCTCAACAAAGGCATTTTGGACTATGGAAACAAGTATCTACCCACCATGACATTCAAACTGAATCCACAGAAAGACAGCTGTAAATCATACCATACTATTACCTGGTAAACCTGGTTCTCGCAGTGTTCCATTGAGTAGAGCTAGATCTTTAAGTTGCTTCTTTTTTATTTCATCTTCACCCTCCTCCTTCAATAAATAGAAGAAAACGACAAAAAGTAAAGGAAAACATCAACAAAATTTGACATTCTTTGTGAGAAAGTGAACTCTGACGGAGAGATATTTTCATGTCTGTGCACCTTTTATTTTGTTCATTTCACCATAGCTGTAGCCATCAGTGTGGTATTGGGTCTGTTTTAACTGAACCATTACTTACATGTACCATCAAAACCATCCCCCCCCCCCCCTTGTAAAAACTATTAAGTACACATTTTGATAAGGACAAAACTGGACCACTTTTGTACTGCCCTGTACAGTAAATTGTGTCAGTAAATTGGGATTCAAGCTGTCTGTCATAAGGTAGCAGCTTACCACTGGTCTCAGGAGCTGTTGCACCCTGTCTACAGCTTTCTGAAGTCTCACACGACATCTGTCCTCAGTATCCTCAACAGAGATCAGTACATGAAGATCTTCATCTAAGTGTTCATAATTTGGTTGTCCTCGTTTTTCTTCCTCCTGTAACAAAAAAGATAAAATAAAATATTAGACTAACTCTTATATTCCATATAAACCTTCTCATGTTCTTTAACACTAATGTGACATCTGGTTAATACACATTTCCCTGCAAACAGAGTTTTCTATCTTCTCTCCCTTCTTTAGAAGGGGAGGAGGGAGACTCTGCCGATGTAGAACATTTCTTTTGATATGCTGCTGTCTGCAATTGTGGATGAATGAAACGCAATGCGCAAGTTCAAATGTAACTTGATATGGTGGCTACGACAACAACAAATTTATTAAGAACCTTAATTAAATACAATATATTTAAGAAAATATATTCAAAACTTAGAAATTGGTTACAAACTAAATACAATTTCCTTAAAGCTAACCTAGGCAATTAGCTGTATATAACATTGACTATAAATGGTTGGGGTAAGTAAATACAATTAACTGGGTAAATTTGCTCCAACCACTAAAATTTCAGAATGAAATTATAATATGTCATTTTCCTTGAGGCCATATTAATTAACATATTGTTTTAATGCCATAAAATCACCAAAAGAATAGTTACAGCATTAAATCTAAATTAACTAAGATAACATAAAGAATGAATAAAAAACAAACAAAGCTGTGCATGATCACAAAAACAATGAAAATGAAAGCACCTTCCATTAAATCTGCAGAAAAAATTCCTTTGTAGTGTCTGTAGTAACACTTACCAGTTTTTTATCTTTCATAGAACCTTTTCCTCTTACTAACAGCTTACATCCTGTTTGACTTTCAATTTCTCTTAATGTCATGCCTCTTGGACCTATCACTCGACCTACAAAATTAAACTGAAATAAAAGGAAAAATCTCATTATTAAGAAAACATGAGAAAAGTGATTGTGTTTCAAACAAAAACACATATCAATAATTTTGAAAATCAGATCAAAAGATTACAGTGAGTTAGCCATGCCCTGACTTAGATCAGCCAAGAGGTTGTTTCAGGGTTCAATCTATGAGTTAGCCATGCCCTGGCTTAGATCAGCACGGAGGTTGTTTCAGGGTTCTATCTGTGAGTTAGCCGTGCCCTGACTTAGATCAGGCCAGAGGTTGTTTCAGGGTTCAATCTATGAGTTAGCCATGCCCTGACTTAGATCAGGCCAGAGGTTGTTTCAGGGTTCAATCTATGAGTTAGCCATGCCCTGACTTAGATCAGCCCAGAGGTTTTTTCAGGGTGAATTCCCCTCCATGGATTGATTTTGATTGATAAAAGAAACATTGAGAACACAAAAGTACCTTTGGATATTCTTTAACAGGGGCGAAAACTTTCTCTGATAGCTTTATTCTTGGTCCTGAGGGACTTGGCAGTGCCATTGATGTGTCCGACAAACCAGATTCAACACCATTGGTCATCCCATGAAATAACTCGTTTCTTGTTCTGTTTATTTCTTCAAAGAAAAAAAAAAGAAAAATTTGATATTTCATTTCTCCAAGGAGAATATTTAGCAGTTATTGGATGAGGCTGAGTATGATATGGAAAATTATGCATAACGAGGAGAGTGTTATCTGCCGAAGCCATAGGCTGAGGTGGATAAAACTCTTCAAGGTAGGCATAATTTTTCATATCATACGATAGCAAAATCCAATAATAAATTGTTGTATTGTTTTATGATTTATTCAAGATATTTTCAAAGTTAACTCAAATCAGTCATTTAAGAAAGCATTTCAGATAAGTTTTCCAACCTTCCCTGTTGGGAAGCCATCTTTGTTTGGCGACTATGATGATAATTAAAAAAATTATTGAACGAATGACACATCTTTCCAAATTTGGTCATTCAATGCTTGTTATGAAAAATTAACCTGGGGATGTAGGCCAATCAGAAACGGGGAAATATTTTGAATAAATAATAATGTATATCGTATATCTCAGAAAAGGTATAATATTATGATAACTTTATATATCAAAATTTTCACTTAAACTTAAGAGTATATACTAAGAATATAAATCTATTGTAATGCTTTCTTATCCCACATAAACTTATATAATGACTGGCTACTGATGCAGTAGAGAACATTATACCACTTTCAAGTGTGCTGTATCATCTAATCAACACCTACACATAGTCCATCCCAGACTACATCACATGTGACCCAGTATGGTGGATCTGTGATATAGCCTGTATGATAGGTACTAATGAACCATGAATCAGACATGAATCATCTAATCAACACCTACACAGTCCATCCCAGACTACATCACATGTGACCCAGTATGGTGGATCTGTGATATAGCCTGTGTGATAGGTACTAATGAACCATGAATCAGACATGAATCATCTAATCAACACCTACACATAGTCCATCCCAGACTACATCACATGTGACCCAGTATGGTGGATCTGTGATATAGCCTATGTGATAGGTACTAATGAACCATGAATCAGACATGAATCATCTAATCAACACCTGAACATAGTACTATCCATAATTAGAACTGAGGTATCCATCCCAGACTATATCACATGTGACCCAATGTGGTGGATCTATGATATAGCCTGTATGATAGGTACTAATGAATCGAATAATGAATCGAACCATGAATCATCTAATCAACACTTGAACATAAAACTAAATTAAGAAATGAAAACTGGCATTATGAATTTTAAATTTAGCTTGTCTTAGAAGGAGAAATGAGAAATTATATTTGGAGAGAGATGAAGCCAAGAAGTCCTAGATAGGTCAGACACCAAACTTGTAATACAACCCTGGTGCTAAGCTCTGATGCTCAAGAATATAGAAATGAAGCACAATGACTCCTAATATTATAGATATGGGATTAAAACTGAACTAATCTGTTTCTAAGAAGCCTGATAATCCTGTAACAAAACTAAGTTGTCTACGTACTCGTTGTCTTTGGTTATCAGATATGTACCAAAAACTGCAATATCAGAAGAATTGAATAACATATCATACTAACACATCTATTCCAAAAAAGGTTGTTTTTGTGTAGATTGAAATTGAAGGTAAAAAATTATTTATTTATAGATACTAAATGAGATATATTTGGCCATATTATATGAAACATGTTGATCTGATTTCCACAAGACTGATCTTCATTTATTGCAACCACTTTATTACCACTATTATTATATTCTATATGCAGATCATAGACTGTTTTCAAAAAAAAATTATTTTTATTTAAACATATTTTTTCTCTGTGCTCTCTTCAAGAGCTGATAAATGGCTCATTGAGGAAGATTACACTAAATGCGTTGGTTTGACTTCCAAGAAACTCTGATTATGATTTTACACTAATGACTATGATCTTTTAGCTGCTAAGCTAAAGCATATACAATATTTAGAAGACATACTGTCTGTTAAAATAGATGAATACTTTCCGACAGAGAGCTATGCATAGATATAGAAGTAAATATTTTATTTTAATTCTATTTTATTAGCTTTACCCATTATGAGAAAAAAAAACAATAATCAAGGCTCAAAACAGTGGCCAGTCAATGGTCAATGTCCGTCCAAATTTGTTACTTGACCAGTCAAATACAGTTTTGAATGGACATGTTGACTGGTCATATTTGAAAAAACTTTTTTTTAAATATCATACGCTGGACATCTCGGCATATGACCGGCTGTTATTTCGAGCCCTAATATTAAAGAAAAAAGAAATTTTATATAAGGAAAAGGAGAAGAGCAGGGTGTCCGCAACAGCTTGCACCAATTAATTTGGACCCAGTATGCTTTTTTAAAATTTGAGAAAAGACAGTTACTTAAAGACTTATTAAAAAAATAGGATTCAACTGGCAAAAAACAAACAATAATATTCTAAGAATCACTGTTAAAGAGGAAGGACTAATTTTCTTGGGATAAAATGCTTTTTTTTAAACGTGCTGAAACCGCTGAAACCCATTAAAATTTCTTTACAATATTTATCACATTTTTTCGCTAAAAGATGGAACCATTATTGCTGTGAAACCAAACCAACACTCAGGTTTATTAAAAGCTGAAGTCGGTTAAGCCTTTATCTTATCAAGTATATTGGCTTGCTGGAGGGGTTTCTCCGAATAGATTAAAATGTAGTTTACTCTTGTTCACTTAACACTTACTCAAGGACTTCCTACATAACATGTCTACGTATACTGTTTCATATGGCTAAAAAATTTAAAAAATAGATTTCCATATGGAAACGTTGTAGCAAATTGAAAATAATATCTCAACTCTGTGACACAAAGCTCACATGATACTAACTTTGTCAATTTTTTATCAGGAAAAACATGAGCCAAAAAAGCAGAAATGGAACTTATTTCTTTAGTAATTTATACAAAGAAAGCTTTCAAAGCTAAGCTGAATCGGGCCACTAAAAAGTGAAATGACTTGATCAATGGCTGATAACATCTCAGAAAGAAAAGGCATTCATGAGAATAGAAAATTTTTCCCTAGAGCTAAGAAGTTGGGATCACATGAAAGGAATAAAAACACATTTTGTTTCTCATGTAGTACGAATTTCAGCGACAAAATATTTGACAGATTTAATTCTTAAAATTAAAAAAAAGAAAAAAGAAATTTGGTTTTCATCTGAAAATGAAATGATATTAGGGAAATCACATTTTAGAAATCAAATGATCTTGAAAGTTCTATTTAACAGGTAAAATGGATATAATTTACTGGGTTTTTTTGTAACAAACTAAGTGATGTAATCCTACACATTCAAAAGTCAATGCCATAAAAGAATTAATATGCAAACTTGTCAATCACTTTTCAAAAGGGAAAGGATTGTTTGTCACTCAGATGATCCTTAACATGAAACATTAGATGTGAAAACTCTTTCTCAAATTTCACATCAAAATATATCTCTCTTGTTCTCATTGCCCTAAGTTCCATTAACAAATATGTGACCCAAATATTACCAAAATTTAAAAACTACATAAAAGAATTTGAAGCTAAGACTTAAAAACTTGCGGTTCATTAATTTAGAAAAAAATTAATTACTGTCCTCTTGTGTTTTTTTTTTTATAAAAATGGAATAAAATCATGTAAAATTATAACTGAGTGCATTTTTTTCAGAAACTTCCTTTTTTAATACACCTTTGTGTGTTTGAAATTGAAATATTTATGTCCTTGATGAAAAAATTAAAAATTCTGTCAACAAATTGGTAAAAATGAATCTATCTGACCAGCCTTATCAGCTTTTTTTTAATCACTATAATATTATATATTTCCATTATGAAACGTTTAAAACTGTCAGCTTTGTAAGGACAGTGCGAGAAAAAATGAGAAAAATAGGCTTGTCTTTTGGATACCAACAGCTTCTGACGGCTATAGATTTGAAAAGAATTTCAACAATCAATCCAATAATCAATACCTGGTTTTTTAAATTTTTAGTTTCAAGCCAAGTTAAAAACAGATGTTTCACAAAAATGATCAAAGATTGGAAGAGATAGTTTGGTAGTTCAAACAAACTGACAACTTAAAATCAAAAAGATTTTATTTCACTGTCGGAAAACGTTCAACTTCATAGGAAATTTTCAACGATTGTCTACAAAGTATTTGTTTTTCGGCACGGTTGACAACAAATTTTTGACAGCCATTATATATATATGAAAGTTTAACAGTTGAAATTTTCAAAGAACAATATAAAAAACCTACAGCTATCGAGCAAAGGAAAAATGGTGAATTAGAAAATAAAGGTATTTATTATGGAGGGTAAATATTCTAAAGAGTAAAGGATATCACACAAACAGGATTTTTTTTTTTTCCCGGTACAAGAGTACAAATAAACTCGAAATTAAAAAGTATGGAGAATTCTGTGGTTTTCAAGCTCCACCTTAATTGAAATAATTTTGGTCCTAGGAGTCAAGTTTTCAATTTTCTAACTATGCCGCAACCAAGAACAAATGAAAAGGTGACATCTTATTAAATACTGGAAAAGATAACACTTCGAAAACTCGTAATTTCTAAAGCTGTGGTTTCTTTCAAGCTAGGACAATACTGTATTGAAAAAAAGATGTTTCTTGGGTGTTGGGTCTGAGACCTATAAGCAAAGTCTGAAAAAAAAATAGGTGGAACTACAAACTTATAGTGTCAGTAATAGAAAGTAGAAATAACGTAATTATAGGAAAATTGATACAAATCTATATTGTCTAAAAAATCAATTTCTTTATAATTTACACAAGTAAACTAATACTTTAGTCGGCAAAAAATATAAGATCATACAGGATTAATGTATTTTTAAAGATTCTTTGGATCTTTTACGAGGGATTATATGATTGCCTAAAGAGAGGGGGGAATATGATCTAAGGATCGTATGACAAGAATATTTTGGCTCCAAAACGGTAGCCATTAAAATTTCATGAATCCGCAAGTACCAGGCTTGACAACAATGACAATGAAAAATAGCCACAGAATGAAAACTGACTTATGATCAAGAAAACCTTTCAAGAACCAGCAGGTGTTTGATAATGATATTTCTATTCCATAGCATTAAAAATCTACGTTTTTAACGGCCATAGGGTAACGAAATAGTTAGAGTAACGACAAGATTCAACATAGAGTGAAAGGAAGGTTAAAAGAGGGCAAATTCGATTGAACATGAAGAAGAGTTCGCATGTTATTAATTGGAATCAAAATAGAAATAGTTTATGATTTAGTTACAGACGTGTGACGACCAATATACTTAAATTCATGACGGGAACAACATTCCCATCATACAACCTTACTATCAGTTACGTATTGGGTTACACGGACATGTTTTTCGTACCAATTTCACATATCTTCCCTCTCGACCTCAAATCGAATATTAATCCATGTTAGGATTGACCATGGAACGCCGCTAATCTTACTCATCGCTCCATGAGATTCAAAACACATATGATTCTTGGATGAGAATCTACCCTCAAAAAGCAGCAGGATAAAATATGGAATCCAAGCCAAATAACGCTATCTTAAAAACCACGTCTAGCTTTGACACGGTACTCTTCTTCATCCAGTAGAATGTTTGATTCTCGAACCATTTTTTTAACGATTTGATATGTTTTTTTACACGACTTCAATTGAATATACACGCAAAAAGCGTTAAATAATAAAATCGAGGCAATCGGGTTTTAATTAACTAAAGGAACTCAAAAAAATATGCTCGTGTCCAAAAGTACAAGCGCTCAACACTCGATGTTTCGCTCTAATGGGAATCAACCGATCCAAGATAAAGTCTTTCTAATTTATATTTCATGGCTGAGAGGTTGTTTTCCCAACCGAGGAGAATGGTTTAGGCTAGCGAGAAATACAAACAAAAAAACCACCAGATTGTTTTATTTGCTCAGATTGTGAAAAATGCCCAAACCATGACCTGACATGCATATTGTTTCAGAAAAATTCAAATGGCTTTTCTGGCTCCATCCGGCGCGATGATGCGTCTATGAAAGAAGGATTGGGGAATCAAAACGAATGAAATAGTAGTTTTTCTTGCTAATGGTTCCAATATCTACGCGATCGGAGCACCTTCGGACTTTAAATCAGCGATACTTAGCCCAATTTGTAGGCTTTTAGCTAGCTTTCTAAATGATATCTAAGGTAATGCTTGGTCGGCGTTGGATGAAATATTCAAAGACCCCAACTGCGAGAGAAGAATTTCGAACAAGAATAACCATAATCAAATATAAACAAAAGCGTGCCTTTTTAAGCTAGCTAGTTAGTTTAAAAACACAACTGGGCTAGATATTGAGTTAGAAAAGATTTACAAATACAACTACGTAATACAGTCGTTGAGCAACCTGACCCAACAACGAAGAAGAGATCAAGCATCATATTTTGCCACGCATTCAAGAGAATCTACATTTACTTCCTCTGTAATAATTAGACAAAAATAAGTGCAAACTCATAAAGAACAAACCTGGGTTGAAAAGCCGTCATCAACGACGCTCTCGGCTTCGCTCAAGGCTTTTTTTTAAGGCTGGTTGACGTTCGAGTAAACAATGAATCGCTTCTCGGTTCACTGGCACAGATGGGACGGTCCATGGAGAATAGCCAACGCTCAAGGTTGTAAGGGTTTTTGGTTATATCCCCGTAAATTGAGTTAGAAATTACCCTAAATGTTACTTTAAGCACTGGTGCAGATTATTGATGGTGTGATTGCGATTATTTATCGTAATTGCTGTTATTATTACAGTATTACAACGGTGAGATAGTTAAGTTTATAGTTAAGGGTAGTATGTAGTAGTTGCTTTCTATGATCCATACCTTGGTCAAGCAATCGCTCTGCGTGGAGAAAGATCTTTGGCATTTTCGAGACCGTAGTTTTGTCGTTGAGTAATTCGTTAAGGTATTCATTTGAGGCAGTGCAAGACATGGTTGCTGTTAGGGTTAGTTAAAAAAAGAAAAAACACATAAAAAACACGGGAGAATTCACAATCAAGTGTTTGCCAGCCAACGAACACCAACATGTGCGTGATTAACAACGAAGACTGGGAACTACTTCTACCCTCATTAACATAAATCGAGGAAGACTGCAACGAGCTCGCCGTCAAATAATTCAAATACCCTCGTTCTCCTTAAAAATTCTTGTTCTCCTTAAAAAAAAGATATCAAATTAACAAGGAAATTATCCTATCTTAAAAAGACCCAACTGTGAGGATAATTTAATTTATTTACCGCGAAAACAGTGATTTGGTGCGTGCAAGGTGCAATGGGTAATATTGTGCGACTGCTGTCAATGGTAGCATAGAGCAGCGGCGTATACCAAGAAACCAAGATGGCGGCCAAAGGAGAAACGGCTTTTTCCAATTTTATGACCGAGGTGAGCGTTAAAATCATGATTCTTAACCCTGAAACCATCAATACCACAACCCCTAATATCAAATAGTTGTCTTTGTTACCTTTGGTGTAAATTGTAGCAAGATTCTTCCTACCAGCTTTGCGTATTTGTATGCCACTTTACACGGCTATTTTAATAAGTTGACATTATTGTGTCATCTTACTCTAAAGGTGTCAGATAGTTGGCGCTAACTAAATATATTTTTTAACAATGACCGGTTATGAAGGTGCTTTGCATTACGAGCCAAGGATATTATTTTCAAATGTCGGCTGTTAATATTGATCCCTTGATAGATAAGTTTGAAAGGGTATTGCCGGTGTTTGATATGGTTCTGCCGGCGTCTTGCACGACAAGCGCTTTTCTTTATGCTACCGACTTGCGGAGTTTTCAAAAATAGCAATTCTTTGTCAGCACTTTTTTATCAGAAAAATATCCATTAGATATTGAAGGGAAAAACATGTTTTGGCTTTATCAAACACCTACTCCTACATACCATCTGTTCAGGGAGATTATAGTATTATTTTGATTAATGTGCAGTTTCCTTAATGTTGTTGTCAAGCATTATCATACCTAGCTCCATGCTTTTACTGACATTGTCCATGGAGGTGTTTATTCATGTTAAAGTGCCTTGGTTGCTAAGCAACTCGCAGTCGTAAGCTGTAGGACACCTGATGACTTCAGTCGAAAATGTTCAAACAATTTTCTCTTAAGTTCTTAGCCTTCTTCATAACCAAACAATTTTAGCATAATATGTCACAAAACAAAACGTTTTTATACTATCAGGGCTCAAAAAACGGATGGTCATTGGACAATGTCTAGCCAGGATTAGAACTTTTCTGGTCAAATTTTTGCCTTGCCTTTGCTCATTTTGACTAGTAACGTTGAGCCAGAAATGAGATATACTGTAGACCCCTTGCAGCACTTCAGAATGCAGCTCAATTTGGAGGACAAAACAATAGGTTCCAATTCTCAGGATATTGAAATTCTTTTGTTTTGTCCTCCAAATTGAGCAGCTTTGACATCATGTGAAAGGGGTCTATATATGACTGAGCTAAAACTTCATCAATAGCCAGTGACTGACCACTGGTTATTTTAAAAATATATGCAAATTTTACTTTCAAACTTATATTGGAATCTCAAATCCTGTTCCCACAGTAATCCAACCACTCTCTCCATTTGGCACACAACCTTTTTCCAAAGAATCTTCGTTCAATCTTGAGTGTTTGAGTGAAACCTTTTGGTCATATGCCATTAACTCCCACATTGTACATTTGAAAAACAACAGCTTTAATGTGGGTTTTAAGATCTAAAATCTCTAAAGAAAAATATTAATATACTTTTAGTAGAATATTGACCCCTGCTTTTAATTCCTGCTTAAGAATGTCTCATAAACACGTACATGGGGAAAAGCCTATCTTGGCGTCATATTGACATCATAGACCATGAAAACAAAAATTTTAATTAATTTTGAATGCTAAATCTTTGTTCTTTTGAACAGGGGTTTCAATAGAAGGTGGCTACCGGCAATTGATCGCCAAGTACTTAACTTTATACTGCCGGCTATTTTATGAATCAGTCTCAATAAATTAATAAGAAGTAAAGATTATTGGAAACAGATGCCTACATTTGAATCCCATCCATCTACTTCAAATATTATTGAAACCCCTGTTTGAATCTTTGGCTTTTTACCATACATTTACAGAACCCATTTACATATCAAAAAATCAACTTCTAAATTCCAATTGGAATGCAATGGAGTAAGAGCCACTCTGTGGATTCCACTGTTAATTCTCATTATTTTTATTCTCATTATTTTTTTTTTTCTCATTATTTTCTCATTATATTAAAAAAATCCAAAACTTCATTTGCCCATAGCCTCATTTCAGCAATACTATACCTTAATGCTCCAATTTTTTGCTCAGAGCTTTATTATCAATAGCTCTACAAGTTTTTGATTGGCACCGAAAATATTTTTAGCACCAACAAAAACATGTGATTGCAAATGAAGAATATGATATTTGGTACACCCTTCCCTACGTTCTTCCCTGCTTGCAGAGTGCTTTTTTTTCCTTTTTCTTTTGTGCAGTTTTAGTAAAAGAAAAGGAGACTTTGCTGGCAGGCTAACTGCTTGCATACACACATACAGAATCCATTTTCAATATCAATTTTTCATCCAGTTTCAAATGAGACTAATTTTTTCAGATCTACATCTGAAATTGATATAAAGAGTGGGCAGTTTTTTAGTGCTTGATGGCCTATTACAAGGTCATTCTCAATAGCTACTCTCAAAAAGCTATTAAATTTTCTTACTGAGCACTTTAGTCCAACTTGTATAAAGTTTCAATGTATATGCTACTTTATATCAGGTACATGAAACTATATCACATGTAATACTCTCCTGGTAACCACAGGAAACCATTTAGATAGTAAAAAAGATTGGGTAAAACTGAAAAATATGACTCATAATTACTCATAGATTATAGTGACTGTTTGAGATCAAAGGATTCCACGAAGAAAGTTGTTATATCACAATTTTTAATGACGTTTGAATAAGTCGATATACCTTCAATATCATCAAACCCTGAAACAACCTCTGTACTGATAAAAGTCTGGACACGGCTAATTCACAGATTGAATTGGAATTTTGTGTGTTCTGAGGTGGTCTTTGAGATAGCAGTGTATGACAGCATACATATATATGTAGATACTAAAATAGTATATACGCTTTTCATCTTAGTGACACTGTTTTTTTTTCGTAAAAGTCTGCCATTTAATGATAAAAATCAGAAGATTGTTTCAAGATTGTTATCACTAAAAGCAAAAGAAGTTTAATAAATTTATAAGGTGGAAAAGGAATTAAGGCCGAGTTCAGACGTCTTTGCCTTTGAGGTTGAGCACTGTTTGATCACCAAGCTCATGAATACCTGGTCGAAACCTAGCATATGTCATCTCTTAGTGCTAAGCAAAATATCTGATGTCTTATACAGTAGTTGTTGGCATTTTCTTAGCAGCTGGTCTCAAAGGCAATTAGATTCTACACTGAAAAAATCCTGCGTCTGAACTAGATAGGAATAACTATTGGTTATTAAAAGGTACCTTAATCAGTGTTTGACATACTAGCCGGCATACTGGCCAATATGCTGACCAACAAGCACTGATATGACTCAATCCCCAGAGGTCCGCAACTATCTAAATCACTAATTAAATAGATATTTGTAGGTGTGTTTAGGTTCATAATATAATAAATGGCTACTTCAACCATGTAATTTTTACATTAAATTTGCAGAGCTTTCGAACTACATGGTCATCTTCAGGCAGAGTCGAAATAAGATAAACATGAGGAAACATGCATACTGCGTGCGCTCTCTATGCTGTTTGCTCACATTTTCTTGTGTTTTTCTTATTTCGACTCTGCCCTGAAGATGACCATGAAGATCGAAAGCATGGCAAAATAAATGTAAAAATACATTAGGTTGGAGAAACAATTTAATTGTCTATTCAAATCACGTCAAACATTTAAGGTATACTGTTTATTTCCTAGGTCAAAGAAATAGAGACCCGGGACTCTGTTCTTGTATCAGAAAATTTAGCCACATAAATCGATTCTCCAATGAATTTCCTTTAATTTAAAGATTAAGAGAATGTTTTTTGTCTACACGATGCTGAGAAATAATTTTTTGAAATTCGAAAACATGTAAGGTATATTGTTTATTTCCTAGGTCAAAGAAATAGAGACTCGGGACTCTGTTCTGACTGGACCACAACAGATTGAGAGGTTAACCAGACCTGGATCAAAGTATCTTAACTTAAATCCTTATGAGGTAAGTCTTGGACTGTTCTGATTGGATCATTTATTGACGTCAGGAATATAAAAGGTCAGGGTATGGCTAGTTGATAAGGACTAGTGGTTACTTATTGGGACTGTGTTGGAGTGTTGAATACAACAAGTGAATAGTTATCATTCACTAGAGAATAAGATTCTTTGTTTGAGTGTTTGAGTTGTATCCATATTCATGCTTCTTCTCATGCACAACCATTAAACAAAGAAATGATACTCTAGGGAATGACACATGGTCTAGAGAATAAGATTCTTTGTTCGAGTTGTATCCATATTCATGTGTCTTCTCGTGCTCAACCATTAAACAAAGAAATGATACTCTAGGGAATAACACATGGTCTAGAAAATAAGATTCTTTGTTTGAGTTGTATCCATATTCATGTGTCTTCTCATGTGCAACAGTTGTTACTGTTACAGTGCGACTACTATAACTGGGGCCACTTAAACAACGTGAACCCAAGAACCAATCAAAATGTAAAATAAAAACAATGCATTACAACTTTGGCTATTTGAACCAATCAGAAACTGATACAGACGAGTGGTTTACACAATCATCTTTTTCTCATAGGAATCTGAATAATTTTGTTGCATCGAATGAACTCAATATTGAAATGTTATTGTTTTTTATGGTCTCTGATTGGCTCGACTAGGCAAAGTTGGAATGCATTGTTTCCATTCTACATTTTGATTGGTTCTTGCTGTCTAAGCAGCCCAGGTTATAGTAGTTGCACTGTAAACAAAGAAATTATACTCTAGGGAATGACACATGGTCTCAAATGGGAAACATTACATTATTGTGCCACTTGAGATGAATAAATTCTATTACATGTCAGCATCTAGTATTATAAAAAATATGTACCAGTAGTATGCGTGTGAGCGGGGACGGGGGGAATAGGACATGGTTCCCCTTGTGTCCTGTTGGGCTTCGCCGGAAAAAGAATTAAATTTTAAAAATTTTCATAGTCTTAAAAATTGTTTTCACTTGATATGTGCTTTGATTTATTTAGATTGATCTTTTGTGATTTTCTTACAGGTTCTTCAAGTATTACCAACTATATCAGAAGAGGACCTTAAAAAACAATATAAGAAGGTAGTAGTTTTGAACTGACTAGGGTTGACTTACCTCAGTCTATGAATAAGCATTACACCCTGCTCAGACCCTCCCCACCCCTTGAAAATTCCAGTTCCTCTCTGTGGGGGAGGTATAGATATTTTCTGTTTTCTGGAACTACATAATATATGCTCCCAACCCAGGTCCTTAAAGCAGCATTTTACTGATGAATTTCCTTATTTCTTTTATTTTCTATTCAGCTTTCACTTTTAGTTCACCCTGATAAAAACAGAGAGGATATTGAAAGAGCACAGAGAGCATTTGATGGTAATATGATAACATATCCAACTGGATAAAATCAAATTAAAATTCATGGTCTTGTAATCATGTCTGAGACATTTTGAAATAGAATTTTTAAAAGATAAACTTTGGTATGCTTGCAGCTTTGTTATGCAGACCCATTAAGCTTGGGTGTAATGTTTTCCCATTTCAGACCACACGTCATTCCCTTGAGTATCATCTCTTTGTCAAATGGTTTCACATGAAAAGACACATGAATATGAATAAAGAATCTTATTCTCAAGGGAATAAAATGTGGTATAAAAATAGGAAAACAATAGTGAAGTGCACAGATGACGTCAGAATTCTGAGTTTAAAATTTATTCTTTTAGCATTCTTGCATTCAAAACAAAAGAAAATGACTATTTATGAATCCCTAGAGATTCAGTTTTGGTTTGCTTGTCTGAGTTTCGGCCCATTAATATTAACTGTGCGCTTCACTATTCACCCAAGCTAAAAAGATCTACTTTACTGATGAATCTTATTCAAGATCTCAACTAAAATAATTTAATGACTAGTGGTCATGCAATTATTGTTACAATTAGTCTCTAAAAGTGCTTGGATTTGATTGTCCATCCTTAGTTTTCTCTGAGGATCAACATAGATTCCTATAAACTATACACCAATTCCAAACACAAACACAAACGAATCACCTGGGTCGAGGGCATGAAAAAGGGGGTAGTCAGTCATCCATGATCTGTGATCTATGTTTTTTATTCACTGTTCAAGCTTCATCTTTGTTACTGGTGTTTACATCCATTACGAACTCCTAATGAAAAAGCCAGCTTTACACAGATCAAAGACGACTGACTAGCCTCATTTTTATCTCCTCAATCCAGGCAGTCGGCATGTGTCTGCCATTGCTTGCGATCAGTGTTTGACAAAAATCCAAATAATAATTAATTTTAAATGTGAAAAGAAATTTTATCCTAAATTTTCATATCCTGTAAAACAGTAAATTCTCTTATGGCAACAACTTTTAGTTGCAGGATTTTTGTCTCCCATTTAATAAATAGTTTACTTATACTGTCTAAAAATTGACAGAAGGAAACCAAAACACTGCCCAGCATTGGAGTCGAGTTGGAGTCAGTGTTCTTTAGTTGTCTGGTTTGCAAGGGCTTGAAAAGGTTTCTAAAATGTTTTCATTGTTTTTGTTCTAGCTGTTAGTAATGCTTATAAAACAACACAAGATCCTGACAAATTACAGAGAATAAAAGAAATATTAGATGAAGCAAATGCAATGGTCACAGAAAAGGTACTGTGGGGGGAGGAGTGGTTATATAAGGGGATATTACTCGGCTGGTACATTTTTGTGCATTTGTGCACAAAAGTACCATAGTATAAAAGAACTCTTCATTTCTTATTTGGGGAGGGGGAGGGGTGGTTGATGGTGAGGGGGGGGTAGCATGGAAAATTAAAATTTAATGTCAAAAGTTGGGGGCACAAAAAATGAAGGATAAAAGAGCCAATGACTTAATTAATTTTAGGGTGTGGCTAATCCATGGATTGAATAAATAGCCGTTTCCCAAGATATAGCTTTATGTACTAGTCAAAGCCAAATGGTTGGGATACATATCATTAGTGATATGAGTAATGCGAACAATCTCACATTTCAGATCTGGCCTGGGTTTTCTAGCTAGGGTTTTTAGGTATACTGGTATCAGGGCATTTTTAACCCTGGTATTCAGTATCTCTAATGATATTTATGGGTATAAACAGGGCTCAAAATAACGGCCGGTCAACAGTCAATGTCCGGCCAAATTTGGTACTTGTTGACCAGTCATTTTTTTTTTTAATAAAGTAAAATCATATGCCCGACATCTTGACCGGTGTATAACTGGCCATTATTTTGAGCCCTGAATAAAGCATCTTGTTTGGAACTTTTGGATTATCCAGTGTGTGGTTCCCCCAGCATATCTGACTTCTGGTTAAAGAGACCTTGCATAATTAGTTATGATGTCACATGTGAAAAAGAAAAATATTGGTATCATAGAGGGAAAATATTGGGTATATATGTATGTATCTTGGCTAGCCCTGGACGGGTCTGACACTTGGCATGATGTAGATTTTAATTGGATGATATGATGATGATGAGTGTATCTTGGGAAAGGTGCATTGAAATTTAGCATGTTTGGTTTTGCCAAGGGAGGAAAACTAGATAACCTGGGGAAAAATTAACTCTGCTAACACACGTGATAGTAAGTCTAGGAAACTAAACACTTATTCCAACACTTATAATTTCAGTTAAAGGAAAAAAGAAAGCAAGCAAAGTTGAAAGGACAAGATATTATTGAAGAAGATGAACCTCTAAAGGTTTGTTTTAATAAATCTTAATTTAAATATTAGAGAACAGGGGCGTAGCCAGGATTTTGCCTTGGGAGGGAGGGGGGGGGGGTTAAAATTTTCAGAACATTGGTAGGTTGTGTGAACTACAGGTATATGATAACTTATGCTTAGGTTTCTATAGAGTGATGTTTTCTTTGATACAGCCACTGAGTAAAATTACCAACAATATGGGGGGGCTGGGCCCTCCCTCTGGCTACACCCCTTGAAAATATTAATAGGAATCACTGCATGAAACAACCTCTGGACTGATCTAAGGCAGGGCTAAATTACAGATTGAATTGGGATTTAGCAGAGGGAGGATAACCAGAGAGCCCAGAGACAAACCCTCTAATAAAGGGAGAGACCTAACAAACTTGCATGATGCCAAGTCCAAGTACCATACCCAAGACCTTAGCCTATGTGAGGCCCATCTCTAACTCTAGTTAGACTTAGCCACAGTTATGTTAGGATGTACATGGGCTACCAAGACACCAGACAAAGTGCATTACACTACATTTCCCTATGAAACTCATAAATAGATAAAACCTAGTTTATTAATTCGTATTGCTTATTATTGTTTAATATCTAGTTTAGAAAATTCCACCATGCAGTAACAGTGAAGCTGTTTGCTGACTATGAACTGAAAAGAGTTGCAAAAGAAGCCAAAGAAGCAGAAATAAGGTATCACAATAAAAAATATATTGAAATAACTTTATAGATAAATATTTGTCAATATTTTTTAATTATCTCTTACAGCGCTTCCCAATCACAAACACGAAATCATACAATTTGCTGTCGCAACAAAATAAGGTTTTGATGGATGTCAATCAAAGTGTTACCATGACACTGTCAGAAAACACAAAGTTACTAGTATCAAGGGCATGTCCATATGGAATGTTGTGGAAATGCCTTGATTGAGGTCCACCAAAACAACTTCATCACAACAGCAATTTGTATGATTTCGCACATGTGATTAGGAATCGCTGTAATATTATATATATCTTATAGTGTCCTCAAGGGATAAAATGGGAAATGGGATATAGTTATAATATGTTGTATTGGAATGAATGGGAAACATTCTTTTGGGCCAATAATTTGGTTAGAAAAAGAATAATGAGAAGTTTTGTCAACATATTATAATATAATATAATATAATTTCTTCCTTTTTCTCTCTGCCCCCCTCCCTTCAATTTAGGCAGTCCCCCTCCCCCTGAAAAAAAAAAGATTAATATTTTAATACTTCATATGACAAAAGCCTTTGTCTTCATGTGCCAACCAGAGGTAGATTGACTGGTGACACAAAGCAACTTGTGAAGAACTTTTGTGAAAATTGTTGGCATATTAACATCACATTGCTATTCATTGTTAGTAAACAGGAAGGATTGCTATTATTTTCTTTTAAAGCAGTTAAAAATAGTTTTAGGATGTGTTTAGTTAATTAGCTTTTAAGTGTTAGTTGAGAATGAATAGGAAAGTGAGTGTTACCAGTGGTCAACAGGAAAACACACAAGGAAATTTTCCTAAAAAACATGACTTGTTTTTCTAAATAACATGATGGTTTTTACCATTTCAGTTATTAACCATTGCTGGCTTTCATGTGGTAAAACTTTAATGGGATAAATTCGGATTCTCCAACAATGGTTTTTATAATGGGAATTAGTAGAATAACCATTCAAAAACACACTAACGTTTTTTAGGAAAATTTCCCTGTGACATCTTCCCTGCTCTTTCATCTCTTTCATTAATAGCTTCATTAAATGATGTGCTGAGTCAAGTGTTTGTGAAGTTGTTGCACAAAAAGCATAATTAGCTTATGATTTTAAAATTAGGAAGTGGGTGTAGAAGTGATTGCTGAGGAGTTATCAAATTAAGTGAACATCTTAGTCCTACCTAATAATAAAGTGCTGATTGCATATTATGTTATTGACCGAATGCCAATATGGCCGCCACATCATTATCATAATTTTTTAAATTCATATTGTGGTTGACCACTACATGAAAATTATAGATTAGAATGACATCATGTAAGTTAGAAAGTTTGAGACAAAAATATTAAATTCTTGAAAAGTTACAAGAATTTTAAAAATGTAAAAAACACCACAACGAGGCTAGTAGGAAACAGATCACCAAACACATACAAATCTCTGTAATTTTGATTCCAAATAGCTTCACTTGAATTCTATTTATAGCAATAAAACTTTCCAAAAATACATATTTCTGCTTGCTATTTCTGATGGTGGTGCTTATTTTTTAAGATTAGGTTATATTCCTGAAAGTCAGTGGCGGCCATATTAGCATTCAGTCTATAACTGCATGGTCAGATGATGTTAATGGAAATGTAATGTCGATTTGAGTGTGGAAAAAAGCCTTAAATCAGCCATATAATGATGTAATAACTTTTTGCACAGAAAAAGACAAAGAGAAGACGAAATCAAAGAAGAAGAGGCTACAAAGAGAAAAAAAGAATGGGAACAACAGTGGGAGGTAAATAAATGGTTTGGCAGCGGCATCTATACTAGTTATACAATGGTTTTGAGTGGCGTACCGTGGAATATCCCACAAGTCACTTGTAGTTTCTAGTATACACACGAGCCTTTAGGTGAGTGTGTATACAAAGAAAATACAAGTGACGAGTGGGATATCCACGGTATGCCTCGAGAAACCATTGTATAACCATTTTATGCCACACCATAGAAAATACAAATGCGTAGTGCATGATGGGAAGGAAGAGTGAAATACTGACGAATATACAACAGCTTTCCTGCTTTCTGAATGGCTGTATTTTCTATGGTGTGGGATAAATACAGAGTAGCTATTCATCCACTGAAATTCCAGTTGAAATATTCATAAGTTGGTTTTTGCAGAGTTTTTTTAAAAGCTTAGATTCATAAACTTTGAACACTCCACTAAATCTTATATTATCTCAATCTGCGAAACACTGAAAATACCATTTTGTTGTTGTTATTGTTTGTTTGTTTGTAATTTTTTTTAGTTAATTTTTTTGTTTTGTTTTTGTTTTGTTGCTTTCTTCAGCTGCTGAAATAATTAACTTTTATTTTCAATAGGAAAGTAGAAATGAGCGTGTTGACAGTTGGAGAAGTTTTAAATCCACCGATAAATCAAAGAAAAAGAAAGACAAGAAATCCAGGAAAGAGTTTAGGCCACCTTCACTAAAACCAGAGAAACGCTAACACACGTACTATCTTTGTTTTATCCACTACTCTTTTATACTCAAACTGGAATGAAATTACTGTGACCAGGGCTAAAATTAATGGCTGCTCAATCGCTAGACATAATTGCATTGGACTGATCAACTTGTGACCAGTCAATAGATCTTTTCTGAGATAGCAAACATGATGCATTGTAGTCTAGCTTGGGTACAAACATATCTTGTTGGACATGTCTTATATAGTGTTGTTTGTACCCAAGCTAGACCATAATGCATCCTGTTTATCAAACTTATAAAAGGCTGTGATCAGAGGACTGGTCTGAGAGGTGTTTCGCTAGACTGATTCCATAAGTCGGCATTTTCGCTCTTTGTCAATTAGTAGAGCAATTGCATCCCAGAATTGAGCAAAAACTACGACTTATGAAACCAGTCTAGTGTTTCACCAGACAAGTGTCAATTTTGGCCAGACATTGTCCATTGTCAGCTTTTACTTTTAGCCCCGGCACATTATTTAGATCAAGTCATAGCCCTCTTCCCAAAAAGGCACAGATGGCACTGGGATTTTGTATGCATACACTTTTTGGAAGTTTTGTAATAAATTCTCATCATTCTAACAATTGGTTGCATTAGTAAACATGCACTCTCAACATCTTTCTGTTCTTAAAGTCATATATGCATTAGGTAGCATGCATCCCTTTCCTTTATGGGAAAAAAAAGACATCAGTAGCTGCCATCTTGGTTGACATGGCATGTACCCTGAAACAACCTCTGGGCTGATCAAAGTCAATGCATGGCTAACACGCCAGAGCAGAAAAACAACAATTTAATGAGAGGCAAAAAACCGTTTTTCTGCTCTGTCAGCTAACTCACAGATATACGATTGAATTAGAATTTAGCTTGTTGGGATTTACAGAGGGAGGAAAACTGGAGGTCCAGAAAAAAACCCTTAAAACAAGAAAGAGGCCTAACAAACTCTAGTCACATGTGATACTGTGAGTTAAGGAATCGAACCGTAGACCCCAGAGGTGAGAGGCGAGTGTACTACTACTGTCACTACACCTTTGCATTCATCCATTTGTTGCATTTGAATGTCTCCTTGCTGACAACTGTATTATCTGCTGTTGCTATGGTATCTGTGATGCCTTAACGTTATTGTATATAAACACTTAAATATGCTGTACTTTGACCATGACTGTAATGGTGCCTAGTCTCACCTAGTCCAGACACTGGCCCCTACTTTCTGCTCCTCTTTTTTATTTGGGCTTCCTGTGTCCCTTCCACGAAACAGGAAGCCCAAATAAAAAAGAGGAGGGCCCAGTGTCTGGACTAAGTCTCACCATTTTGATTGGGTGGTTTGTCACAATAGTCATGTAAAGTTTATTTTTGATTGAATTAGAAGCAATTATATTGTAATTTATTTCAACAAGATTTTTTTTAATTAATATAAGTTGTGCAACATACAGTCATGATAAAATAGACATACTTGTTTTTGAAATATACATTTGTAAATGAAATCCATATATTTTTCAGTTTCGAGTTTCTTTATTATGTAGGGTTAGCATTACCTAGTTTATAAAACGAGCTTAAGTCAGGGTCTGGAAGGGTGTTTGTGGAATGTGGGAAAAAATTTAGGAAAAAATCTTATGTGATTCGAGATCTTAGCATCGGCTGTGACACAGGAATTGGCGAATTCAATGTCCAGGAAAATTATATTATAATGTTGTGGGATGCAGGATTTTGGAAAAAAGTGTGTGATTTGGGATCCGGACCCCCTTTCCAGACCCTTGTGAGTGTTTCATAAGTGATATAGACTCTTTCGCGGGCCATGATTTCTATTGACGATGTGTTTTCTTCATGAGTTTGTTAATGAAGATTATAGAAATGATAAATTAATGTTAAACACTGTATTGAATAAAGATAATTTATAGTAAGTGATGACATGTTAGACCATATGAACCCCCAGGTGAAGGGCAGCTCTGAAACATCAACGAGTTATCTTATTTTCTTCATGGAATTCATCATTCAGTAATCATTTTAATATCTCATCTTTACACATATACATTTAACACAGTCCTTGTTTATGCAAAATAATCCAATTTTTTTTTGGTGAAAGTCTGTGGAATGCACCCTTCTCAAAATTAACTAAATGCAAGGCTAACACGAAACACAAAAGAAATGGCACAAATTCCATCGAGAAAAAGTATGATTTCTTTTGTGTTTCATGTTAGTCTCGCATCCAAGATAATTTGAGAAGGGTGCATCGTATTGTCGAAGTTAACTTTTTATGTTGCTGTAGATATTGCTGTACATAACATATTCATGTAATCCACTAACACCTTGGAATGTTAGGAATCCAAGAAGAGAGTATTTACTGGTAGACTTAAAATGTAATCTATGTATAGAGATGATAACTAGCGGTAAGCTAGTGTGGGCTGCGTCAGTGTTTCTAATGAAACAGTATGGATAAAAAGTTAAATTTTACACCGTAAAAAATAAGAGAGATCCTACTGACGTTTCGGACGCTAGTAGAATAATTATTCTCTCTTTTACTCCGACGAAGCGGACTAGCGTCCGAAACGTCAGTAAGTGATCTCTCTTATTTTTTACGGTGTAAAATTTAACTTTTTATCCATACTAATCTATGTATAACTTAGTTGTAGCTGTTTATAATGAAATAAATAGATATTCAGTCCTTGCTGCTATCAGTACTGTTTATTGTGTCAAGTACATGTCAGGTGCCGTGGAGGGAGAGGGGCTTGGTGGGCTTACCAGCCTCACCCCCCTCACTACACCATTGCCCTAAATGTGTAATCAACAAATGATTACCTGATAAGAACCTGCTATCTTTTTTTATAACAAGCTATGTTTTAATCCATATATACAACTATATTTTCAAAAAAAGGTGGTGAAGGTTATGTTGCCTTTTGCATGTTGCATACAAAACCTGAAATGCACTATGCAATATACAGCATGCAAACAAGCTAAGCATCATGGAACTAGAACCTTCACCGACCTTTTTTGAAGAAGCTGTATATCGCTACGTTACAATAGACCTTTTTACTGATACAGCAGCCATCTTGAATTATCGGGTGCTGAGGGGGCAAACGTGGAAATATTTATAAAGCATAGAGTGGCAGGGTTACAGAGAGGAAGGGGTCTTAAGGCACGTGTATCCCCTCCCCCTAGGGACAGTTTTGTATTTCATGTCTTTGATATAAATACTTAACTTTTAGCAAAATTCCATAGTAAAATATTTCTGAAAATTAAGCGTCTAATGTCTGATGTCTAGACTTGATTCACAGCCGTTAAAACACTGACAGACAAAAACTCGAAGTCCGAGACGTGTGAAGTCCAGACATGTGAAGTACTAAAGTCGTCTGAACCAAACAAAGGATAGGAGCATTTTTAAGAAGATATTTGAAAATGAATATATTTACTCGATACTAATTGTATGGGAATTTTTAAGGAATTGGACTATAATTTATGTGTGTGAGGGGGAGGGGCTGTACCCCTAGAGGCTACGTGACGGAGGAGGGCGTTTCCCATGGTGCATCTGTCCTACAAGGCCCGGTTACCCAGCCACCTGCTAGTGAGATGTTGGTTCGTCCAACAAAAATATTCAACGTCCAAAAACGTTACAGCAAAAATGTTCAAAATATATCCCCAATGCTTAATGCCACAACCGGGAGTCCCTAATGTCTGGCAAAAGTATTAATCTGTTAACGCGTTGGCCGAGTTTTACGATGGAAAGGGGGGTTTAACCGTGTTTTTTTTTGGTTCGTGTCGGGAAAGGTTGAGATAAAGCAGCTCTCGACAAGACGAGGGAAGAAAAGTCTACTTTGGTCTTGGAAGACTCTTGATTACTACCATGAACAGTAAAAATATAACAAGTTGGCTGAACAGAAGAGAGACTGACGTAAGTAGGAAGTGTTTCGGAAACTCTGGAGTAATGAAATTGTATTTTATGCCGACATTTAATTTATTCACAACGTTTTTTCGTCTGGTTATGTGTGCAGTCGCTCATCACGCGAAGATTTGAACGCCAAATGCACGTTGTTCCATCTTTTGCGGAGAGATTTGGCTTGAAGTCTGAACTCGAGGTAAGTAAGTCTCGCCTTCTTTTGATTCTTTTGTATAGTTGTGAAAGAATCTCTTCAAAAAACCTGTGATTTTAAATTACCTTTAGTGAATAGGCATTGCCTGTCATTACCCACGCTGCACGCAACCTAAAAACACTTTTTAAATCCTCTCTTTCTCACTCTACCTCGTCATACAATCTTTATTCTTTGTACTACAATATACTGCAACACCACGTCTTTAATCAAACCTAACTTGGGAATTATGAGGGCTTTCGTGAGCGGGAAGACGGGGATTTCATCTCTGTGTTTACTTCTTTACCTAAATATTCATCCATCAAGTGTTGCGTGCCAGGTTTTAGCCGACAGCTAACTTAATTTACGATATTGTATTCTCGTCGGCTGATTCTTTGAATTGCAAAAGAATACGGAATTACTTTAACTTATACGAATATTTCAAAAGAATTCCAAAAAAAATTGTCAAAAAATCAAAATATTTGTCCCTGAATTCCATTTCGTGAAAAATTTCGAACCCAAACTCGTCTTCTAATCTCTGGAATTGCCACTTTAAGTATGAATATTAAGATTATTTATAGTATTTCTGGAGTTCCTTCCAAAAGTGCTAATTGTTTTCTTCATATCATTCTCTCCTAACGACCACAACTTGTTAATAACGATTATAAGAGCTTTTCCACACGATTTTTGAAATTAAAATGCAATATACACGGAATCCCTGGTTTAATCTTTGTGATGAAAATCTTTTTTGACCATTATTCTGATGGTTATCATTTAAGGGGCAATAAAAATAATAGTATTGAGGTTAATGATGTATTTTTTTCTACAAATTTTTGGGACATGTGCAGTTCCTGATATTTCAGTGCCAATATTTCTAAGAAACGAAACTTCTTTTTGACATCAAATCGCACAGACAGTAAATTTTTGGAAAATGAAAATATCTATATACCAGGAACCAATTCATGTATCTTTTATGACGAGTCACTTTAATCTCCTTGTTCATCATGACTAAAACAGTTTTTCTTATTGTTAATAACCACAATGTTGCCAGTATTGTTTCTCTAACTCAACTATGTGAAACAATATGAACTACTGCAGTTTTTGAAAACACGTTTTCTAATGTAATGCTCATAGAAATAGTATTTTGGATCTGCTTTTAAAATGCTGTAGAAGTTACGGCAGTGGTGTATAGTACCCAGTGAGTGAGTGGAGTACATAATGAAATGTTCCTAGAAATTATGTTCGTACTGTTCTCTGTGTTGTAACATCTTATTACTGAAGTTAAAGTATCTTTGGATCTTTACAATGGTATTCTTACTGTAATCTGAGATTTTTTGATCTGAGAGTAAATAGTTTGAACCCAGGAGTAGTAGTGGAGTGAGTAATGTGATCGTCCAGGTGAGTGTAGTCTTGAGAAAGACTGTTGTTGGTGGAGTCTCATTCAAAAACAGTCTTTCTCAAAACTACACTCACCTGGACGATCACATTACTCACTCAACATTTTTTGATCTGTTTTAAAAATGATGTAAAAGTGATGTCAGTGGTGTATAGTCTCCAGTGCGTGAGTGAATTACATAATACAAAGCTCCTAGAAATGATGTTCGTGACACATCGATGACAGTTCATACTTTACTTTGTGTTGTAATGTCTTATACTGAAGCTAGAGCTTCTTGGATCTGTTTTAAAATATTGTAGCAGTGGTGTATAGTACCCTGTGAATGAGTGAATTACATAATACAATGCTCCTAGAAATAATGTTTGTGAGACTTCTAGTGCATCTTCAGGGCGAAAAGTTCTCACATTGTTTTTCTAGAAAGTTGTACATGTGAACCCCCACACACTAATCACACTTTATCATCATCCTACACATGGTTGTCACTATAAAAGCAGAAAAAGACATTAATACAGCTTAAGAAAGCAATAAAGAATACATTTCTGTAAACAATATCACCGTGGTGGTAAAGGGGACACGACACATGATCTGGATTAATATAGTTGCATTATAACTGAATTATAACCAAAATAATATAAAAACATTGTTCTTTTACTTATATTTCAAATTAAGGTAGCTTTTGGTAAACATTTTACATACACTAGCAATAATAAATTTTTACTTAATGTGTTTTTAAAAGATTTTGAAAGGGATCTTACTTTAAGATCCTTTCAAAATCATGCAGATGTGTAACATTTTGTTGTAGTTCCATGCTTCCTATCTTCTTGTCTTCTAAAAAAAACAAGCACTTGAACTCAAAAATCAAGGAAGTCTAACTCACACATCAACAATTCGCTCAATATCTTCTATAAATTTTTGTTTTTGCATCCGACCAGTATCCAGAAGGTCACAGATTCAATTCCTGTCTGGTGGACTTGGATTTTTTTCCGAGCCCCTGCACAAGCTAGTGTCGTTTGAATAACTTTTCTATCATTTTTGTTGTTGTTGTTATTGGTAAAAAAAATTTTATTGTGAAGGTCATAGACATGACTGGAACATTTTTTATTTTGAAAAACAACACATATTATGATAATATAATACAAAAGAGAAGAGAACACTGTGAAAAAATATGTTTAAAGAAAAAAAAAGAAAAAGAAAAAAGACCTCTGCAAGCAGGCTACAATCAACTATGACTACTACGAACGATTTGCTTACAAGAATTTTATTTGGTGTCACATTTGAAATCCTTGTTCCAATATTGAATGACTCTTACAAGAAACTTGGCATTGGTTTCTTTCGTTATTTCAACTAACATGGCAGCCACATTTTTGTCCTCTTATTCTCATGGTTAGTGACTCACACATGCCAAGAATTGTGGTTGAGATCATCTGAGTTCTTTTTAGCATCGTGTGTGTCTTATGAAAAGGACTTAGAAAATAACTCTGACAGATAGACAACGATATTTCAATAATATAAATTTAAACCAATTGTTGGTAAGAGTAGCTGATATTCTTTACCATTATATTATTGGACGCAGGTTACGTTATACTCGTAATTAAGGTACTTATGTAATGAGGTAACAGACTAATTAATTATATTGTATGCTTACCGTGTAGTACTTTTCAATTTGATCCGTGCGTCAGCTGTGCTTTCAATCACGTTAACGAAGTGGTTTTTTTTAGGGTTTGAAAAAAAATGATTCAGGGTTCGCATGAACACAGAAATCATGCATTTTTACACAAAATAACTAACAGAAAATGCAATTTTCAAAATGCAAAATTTGGCAATTTGGTTGCTTTCCAGTATTCCTTGCTTACAAAAGAACACGATCTAGAATCCCATCAAATATATTAGGGACCCCAAATATGCCCAGACACATGGGGCCCAGGATGCACACATTACAAAATCATAGTGCAATCCCTGTGATTTTTTGGAATACATTATACATACATTGAAACTCACACAAGTATATTTTAATTTTCCTTCTTTTCACATTTGGATTTAATGTGATAATTGTTTATTCAGGGCCATACTGGATGTGTGAACTGTCTTGAATGGAACTCCACAGGAGAGTAAGTATTGCTCTTTAAAACACTGAAATTACTCAAAAAAACCTTGGGGTTCTCTTCTCTTGTTCTCTGCTTTTAACCTTTAATAGATGTTCTTAAAACAATAATTATTATACTATAGTGCTCTCATAAAACATGTTATCGCTAATCACCGCAAAGTACCAGAAGAGCGACATTTAATTTTCTAACCAATCACACTCCGTTGTGATTTTTTTATTTATTGACAATTGAATCCAATACATTTTAAGTCTCAGAAAAGTCCAAAACTCTTAATCAGAGTGATTTATCTAAAAACCACTTGAGAAATGATCTTCAATATAAAGAGTGAAGAGCAGTAGGTTTTGATCAACAAGGCTTTGCACGATTAGTTGTTCTCTCAGCTGATACAGCAGTGGTACAGTCCAGTGGGGTCAAACTGAAAGCATATTAAGGCAGCTCTTGCTGACACACAATCCTGACTCCCCTAATGCATATCAGGGCTCGACACTAATACGTTTACTAGTCTCAGACTAGTTAATGTTTGCTGTGGACGAGTGGGAAAAAGACCTTGGGACTAGTGATTATCCACAGTAACTAGCCCAAGGTCTAGTACCTAAAAAAAGTTAATGTTGAGCCCTGCATATATGTAGAATATATACTTGACACTTCTTTCTTCCTTCCCCCATTCCATCCTGACCTTCACAAAAATATAACTGTTCCAGTATACTATTTTAATAAATGAAAAACAACTTGTTATTTAACAGACTGTTGGCATCTGGTTCTGATGACCTTAATGCGATTGTCTGGGAACCTTTGCGCAAGAGAAAATTATGTACAATCAGCACTGGTCATACTGGAAATATATTCTCTGTTAAGGTAAGGTATTATATACGGCATGGTACATCATGGTGCAACCCCTTACTGCAAAATTTTAAAGTCTGTATGCTAATAATGAAGAAATAGATTGCTCTCATCAACCATGTGGCCACAACCAATCAGAAAGTGATATTTATATAACAGTTATTTTATAAGATGTTATAGTTCATGGTCGTGACTCAATTATTTCAAACCAATCACCTTTGCAGCAGTTTTCCCACTGAACAAGGCACACCCTGTGATAAATTTAACCAAAAAATCATCACTTTCACATTTTGAAAAAGAGCACACTTAATAAAAAATTTCCATGAATTTGACTTTTTTTTCAAAAGAAAGTTAAAATCAAGGAAGTCCAAAACTGTTAGATTTTGAAAATATATGGACTGATTTCATAACATTATGAATTCTGTGGGTCTCTAGACGTATTTCATAACGTTATGGGTCTTTAGTCTTGTTCTTATAACGTTTAAACACTATGGTTCTCCATGGATTTTCCAACAGTATGGCTTAAAAACATCAATACTAGCTCTTTTTTTGAGAGTGCAAGAATGCAAAAAATGGCACACCTTGTTTTGCGGCTTGCTATGTGCTCTCACAAAGCACATGGCTCCAGCCAATCGGACAGTGATATCGATATTGATATAACAGTTACTTTATAAGCTAATCACCTTTGCAGCAGTTTTCCTGGGTGGAATTAAAATCTTGTCCCACAAACAACTACACAGTATCTGTTTTAAAGAGTACCATAAGGACAAATTTCAGTAATCAGAGTTTTAAATTTTGAAATATTTTAGCTAATTTGTTGAGCTTTTGGGTGGGGCATAGCAACAGTAACTAAGGGAAGGGGAACCATGAATGAGCAGACTCTGTAGGAGATATTTTACAAAAGATGTTCTAGTAGTTTCTGTCATTAGTACCACCAGCATTGCAATCAATCATTATCATTCATTTGTATATTGTGGTCAGACTTCTTGGGGGGTGGGTGTGGACGTCAGCTGACGTAAGAACAATAGGATATTGAAAGTGGTTTACAGCCTTTATCAAGGGAATTAAGGAACAGATACCTTGTGGTCTTATATAGATTTTATAGTAGTTTTATATCATAGCATAGTACAACATATTTTTTTAATTGTCTTTTAGAAAAGCCTGTAAATATTCATCTTATCAGCATAGAATAGTTCCTTTCAGTAATCTTTGTAAAGCGCCATTGAGCTTCCAGAAATGGCACTATATAAATGCTAATTATTATTATTATTATTTTATTTTAACCTCAGAAAAATTTTTTTTACATAATATGATTTTTCCCTGGTAAAATTACTAGTCGGGTCTTTTCCCAAGACCTAAGACTTCAAACTGACATTTCAAAACCTAACCGAAACCTTTAACCTATTGTTACAATATTGTTATTATTATTATTATTATTATTATTATTATTATTATTATTATTATTATTATTATTATTATTATTATTAGAACTGTGAAATGGATTATTGCTGGTTTCAAGCATCATGTATGAGCATCAATCCAATGTGTCCACAACATCTATTGTTCATTTCAGTTTCTTCCCTGTACTAATGATGAAATCATAGCAACTGCCGCTGCTGATGCTAAAGTACGCATCCACAGTGTAGAGAAAGCAGAGACCACAAGTGTCTTTCACTGTCACATTGGGCGTGTCAAGAGACTTGCCGTAGCTCCTAATGCACCTGATGTATTATGGAGTGCATCAGAAGATGGAACAATAAGGTACCAAACAGTATAGGGCATGTCATTCTGATGAACATAGAAATTCTCCTTGCTTTAACTCCAAAATCTTGGGAGAATATTGCTTTTCATAAATAAATCTATTTGCATTACCAATAATTTTGCCTCTGCAATAGCTGTTATTACGGATGCATGCAAATGAGACAACAAGCATTATATCGACCCAATAGCCTCACTTGTATGATTCTTAAAACAAAAGAATATCTTATTTGCATGCATCTGTAATAACAACTATTATTCTGATGAATTTGTAAATTCTCCTAGATTTAATAAGAAAAAAATATTGCTGGCTTCACTGGATAATCAGACCCCTTTTTACACGTGTATAAACTTTCCACCTTTTTTTTAAGACTATCAAAGGCACAAAAGTACCATTTTCCCTACTGGATATTTAAAAAAAAAATCACATTTAATTTGATAACTGATACTTCTCTATTTGTCTCTCATTTGAGGGTCATTTGTGGAGAGGACTGTGACATTTTGACTGCAAGCTGCTAGTCTTCAGTTCTTTCCACAAATGATCCTCAATCAAGATAAAAATGGATTTAAGTATCAGTTATTACATTTCCACAAATAATATTTTTATATTCTACATGTACAGAGCTTTTCATATTTCTGTGACCTAACTGACTCCAGACGACTGGCATTTTGGCTTCCATCAATTAAACTTACAACAGGCTGAGTTCATTCCGATCGAGCAATAAGGAAATTCCCTTGACTAGACAGCCATTTTTACACAGGAATTTCTTTATCACTCATGTCTTTAGATATTTGACGGAAGCCAAAACACCAGAAGTCTGGAGTCAGTAGGTCGCAGATATATGAAAAGTGCTGTAATTTATTGTTCACATAATTTTCTATCATTCCAGGCAATTTGACCTTCGTCAAGCTCATTCATGTAACACCAGCAGCAGCAAAAACTGTAAAAATGTACTTATTAATCTCAATGTTCACGTTGGAGCAATGGCAGAAGCAAAGTGCATTGCTATCAATCCTGTTCGACCAGAATTACTGGCCATAGGATGTAATGACCCCTTTGTGCGTGTATATGACCATAGAATGCTATCAACACAAAACTCATCACTGGAGCAAAAATCGTCTAATGGAACTTCAACCAGTCTTGAAGAAGCACGGCTTCCTGAAGGCTGCGTCAAGTATTTTTCACCTGGGCATTTACCCCCTCGATTGAGTAGGGACTTCCCTCGTCCATTACGTGCGTATGTTGCAACATATGTTAACTTCAGTCCTGATGGTAATGAAGTGATTGCGAATCTCGGTGGAGAGCAGATTTATTTGTTTGACATAAGGAAACCTATATCCGTTGTAGGCTATCGGCAATTTAATGGACTCAACGGTACCATTGCAAGTAATGGTGTTGTTAAGGATGTTATGGACTGCGTGTCGTCAGCTACATGTGACAATAATTCTAATCTTGCTAACGGCACTACAAATGGATTTAAAATTCCACCAATGAATGGTAAAACTCACTTAGTATCTAAGCCAACCAATGGACATAAAGTTTTGAATAATTCTAATCTATGCAAGGATCTGCCGCCAAAGGCGTTAGAACTAAAGGCTTTAGGGAATGAAGCATTTTGTAAGCAACAGTTCTGGACTGCTGTTAATGCATACAATGAAGCTATCAGCCTGGCTCCTGATTCTGCTATTCTCTATGCTAACCGTGCTGCAGCATACATCAAAAGAGCCTGGTAAGTTCCCTCAGAATTTATTACGGTATTAATGATTATTAACTTATTTATGAAATAGATATTATGAAAAAAAAGACATTCATTATAAGCAATTTTCCAGTAAATATCTATACCTCCCCACAGAAGTAGATCAATGCTAGCCTCCATACCCCTTGGGGATTACCAAACAAAAAACTACAAAAACTCTCCCAAACCCTAGGCCTCCCAACCCTTGAAAATTCCAATCTACCTCTGTGGAGGAGGTATAGATATTTTCTGGAACTACACAATATACCTTCCTTGGAAAACTCACCTCTGACTATTATTTTTCTCTTTGTGGAGGGATATGGAAATTTCTGGAAATGCAGTGGTATATTTTCTATTAACTAAGGAGCACTGTTAACTAACATATGGCAATTGTTTCCACCAGGGATGGTGATATATATGCTGCATTACGCGACTGTCATATTGCCCTGGGTCTAGACCCTCACCATACCAAAGCACACTTCAGGAAAGCTAGGTGTCTGTATGAGCTGCGCTGGTGTCAAGAGGCTCTGTACTGCCTGGATCAGTTCAAAACAAAGTTCCCTGAACAAGCTGATGGTACTGCTGCCAAGACACTGGAGAGAGAGATCAAAGCTGCTGCTTATGCCGAGACTGAAGGTACATGGGGTTTTGTCTGTCTGTCTGTCTGTTTGTCTGTCTGTCTGTTTGTCTGTCTGTCTGTTTGTCTGTCTGTCTGTTTGTCTGTCTGTCTGTTGGTATCTACCCATTCATAGGTGTCTGCCTGTCCATCCATTCTTTTTGTGTTCCCATCTAATTGTCTGGCTGTCTGCATGTCTACCCTCATTCAGAGGTGTCTGTCACTCCTGCACCATATATTTGTCATTCTTTTTGTATTCCCACTTATTTGTCTTATTTGTCCATCTGTTTTCTTATCCTCTTGTTCTTTCTGATGTTATCAAAGTCTGTCCATCCATGTCTACCCACCCCAGGACTATATGTTTCTGCCTTTATTTTTAATGTATGCCCACCTGTTTGCATCAGTCTGTCCATCTTCCTTGCCATTTTAATGGATTGCTGTCTGCCTGCAGATTAAGTATGAGTGTGAAAAGTCACAGCATGGTTACAAAGTGGCACGGACATGGCACTGAAGGTTGTATGTTTTCATACACAGCACAGCATTGACTTAGTCACAGCAAGGCAGAGTCCATGCAATAAGTTTCTCATAGTCATACGAAAACAGCTCTCAATATTAACCAATCATGTTAATTCCACAGAAACTGATGACAGCAGTAGCTCTTCAGATAAAAGCAAAACAGAAGGGAGTTCATCACGCCGTCGTCACAGAAGAATGAGTGTTATATCAGACCAAGAGAGAGTATTCAGGTCACATAGTTTTGATTACAGCAGGCGATTCTGTGGACACTGTAACACAACAACCGATATAAAAGAGGCGAATTTCTTTGGGAGTAATGGACAATATGTTGTTGCAGGCAGCGATGATGGTTCTTTCTTTTTATGGAATAAAGAGACTACAAACCTTATCCGCGTCCTTAAGGGTGACGATTCAATAGTCAATTGCTTGCAACCACACCCTTCTATTTGTCTCCTAGCAACAAGTGGTATAGACCCTGTTATACGGTTATGGGGTCCCAAACCTTTAGATGGCAAGACTGAAGGACGACAAGTTGATGAAGTTGAGGCTGCGGCACGAGCAAACCAAAAACGAATGAATGCTGACCCTCTAGAGGTCATGCTAATGAACATGGGTTACAGAACAAGATTCTCTACTATTGATGATGATGAGGAAGATGACAATCCAGTACAATGCCGTACAGCTTGATGCTGCTATCCTCCATTACTGTTATTAGAATGAAGCTCTTATTACTAATAATATCCTAATAGATATCTCTAATCAAATCTTCACCCAAGATCGAGTCAAACTTTTTGGCACCCTCCCTTCCCTGCTTAGGTTGACTTATTAGTTCCCAGACTTCTTTAAAGGGGCACTTGGATGAAAATCGATGAAAATTGGAAATGCCTTGAAACTTGGTTAAACTTATCTATATGGCCCCAATAGTAGCCAAGCAACATATTTTCTTCACAGTCAAAATTGGCGGATAAAAATTATATTTTTTTTTCAGCATCTAAATTGTGAGTAAATGACGTCATTTACTCAACCCTATTGTTCTTTTAGTTTTTAAACCAAAATTTCTCAACTGCGAGTGGCTCCCAGGCTAAATGCTTTGCTAATCTGGTTTTCATAATCATGATTGAGTCATATTATTCTTAAATACTTGAACTATTCGGACTTTCAAAATATGGGGCGTTTTCATCCAAGTGCCCCTTAATCAAAAAGTGAAGTGAGAAAGCTTGGGACATCTATATTTGGGGTTTACTTCTGACTATTGGGTTGCCTGTGGTTAAGTTAATAACTGTTTCCCAGTGCTCCCTCTTCCTAAGCAAGTAAAGGTAACCCATTTCCTAAAAGTGAAAACAAAAATTAATGTCTATTTTTGGTGTTCAAAATCATCGCTTTCCTTATTTTCTTCATCTGAACTAAATTAATTAATTAATACTAAGATTAGTACTTTCATTCTCAAAAAGAACTTTGTAAGTAACAATGTAAAATATTCTACGTCTTGCTACAGTTTTGATATTCCAAAAAAGAATGTACATCTACCAGTGGAAAGAGTAATGGATTAGGAGGGTGTTGGGGGATAGGTAGGGTATTTAATTTCTAAGGTGGGTTCCCTGTGGTTTGACAGCTATATTGTAAAACAGCATGCTTTACTGAAGCAGATCTTATTTGCCGAAAGCAAAAACTTGAAAAACCTAAATAATTATTACTTAGTAATAGGTAATGTGCATCAAAGCTCACAAAGCACTCTGGGAAAGTGAGTTCTTTAAAAATGAAACAGGGAAATCAAAGGAACTATCAGAAAAAAATTACTCGGTTTTTTTTCGTCTGCTGAAATCCTTTTATTTCCATAGAAAATGTGGAAGGAAAAATTATCAAATGAATTTTTAGAGGAGCCAAAAAAGTGTAAGAACTCACTTTCCCATCATGCTTTGTGCTAGAATTTCAAGCTCATGCACATGGGCTTTAAGCCATTCCGTGGTTGAGGAAAACCTGGGTGGAGTTGGTGTTGCAGTGCATTGTGGGACTGTTTTAGGAGACATTTCCAAGATGGCATCGGCATCTATTTTGTCCCCTAAGACAGTCCCAAAATGCCAACTCAACCCAGTTTTTTCTTTAACTAAAGAACAGCAAAACATTGCATGAATATTTGAGATTTCTATCCTTCTGGTTTGGGGGACATGTGATAACAGCGAACTGCCTTAACTTGAATTTAATCCATGACATTAGACGGCAAGATAAAAAATAACAAAAATGAAAAATAAAACAATTATGAATAAATTTTAAAATGGTGTTTTTATTTTATTATTCCATCTAAGATGTACTAGCACAGTGATTCATTGCTTATTTTGAAGTATTTGGTGAAAATAATGTGTGAGAAAAATAAGGTTTCTCTACAGCATTATAGAGTGAAATCACTTAGCCTGTGAAATAAAAATTGCTTGTTAAAGTGTAATTTCCCTGTTGGCAGAGGTTCCTTTTTTCTCCTTTTCCTTGCGAAGCCAATCCAGAGAAAAAAAGAAAAGGAGACTGTCAGCAGGGAAAGTGTGATAGTGAAATAGACGTCAAAGCAGCTCATGGAGGACGAAACGAAATAATTTCAATATCTTGAGAATTGGAACCTATTGTTTTGTCCTCCAAATTGAGCTGCATTCTGACGTGCTGTAAGGGGTCTATAGATACAAAAGGAAATCTGGAATTAGGGTCTGCTAATTAACAATTAGTCCTCGAGTCCGAATGGTCTACAAGTCGATAGCCATGCGGCCTATTGACTCGTAGGCCATGAGGGCGAGAGGTCTAATTGTTTTAGTAAAAACCTACTAATCGGTCCAATAAAAGTATGCAAAAAGTTTTGGATTTTGCTTTAAATATATTTTTTTTGGTTTTCAAAACCGGCGCTTTTCGCTACTAGAGGTCTATCACTAATAGACCCCTAGTAGCTCAGCCAATCACAGGGCTCGATTGGTGATAGACCATTAGTAGGTTTTTTCTAAAGCGTATTAGTCTAAGATCTATTTCACAGGTTTAGTAATTTCACTTTAAATAAAAAAATGTTACAAGTATTAGTAGAGATAGTAATTCCATTGTCATGCAATCCTCAGTGTGACACTGTTAACATTGTCATGCAATATTATGTGACTACAATAACAGTAGCTGCATAAAGCATGGTTCACACTTACATCATTATCATAATCTTAAGCAACATAAGCAGACTCAGTATCGCATTTATCAATTAGGTGTTAAAAAAGACAAGCACTGTTAATGAGCAGTATGTTGCATATGTTGATTACGATTACAATGCTAGTGTGAACCAGGCTTAGGACTGAATTCCCCAGGAGAACCACACAGCTTTAGCTTCGGAAGTGAATCTATCCAATTTTACAGTTCTAGTAACTCATGACCTTCTTGACAGCTTCAAAACATCTCCACTTGTCAGGGAGATAAAATGGCTCTAATATGTGAGGGAAAGGTGTATCCCAGCCACAAACTCTCTGAACTGGTGCCTCAAGAGAGAGAAAACAGTTTTCCTGAAGAAGAAAAAAAGAGATGAAAGAATTAAACCTGAGATTTGGAAACTTTAGGGGAGTACCGTCTTTACTCAAATAAATGCCACCCTTGAATAAGCGCTGCATTTGAGTATAGGGTGTCGCATGTAGCACTGTAATTATGCAAGTAAGCCTAATACTGTTCTAAAAGGTGTCACAAGAAAGTTTGCACAGCATAAAAATATGAATTCTACCTGGACTGTACTGGAAATCTCTGCACCAAATCCTCCAGTGTGACAAGCCTCATGAGCTACAAGTAATCTGCCAGTCTTTTGTACTGACTGGAAAAGAAAGAAATCATCAACAAGAGGATATTGCACAAGACAACAAGAGGTCTCAAATTAGCATATTTATGGTGCAATGTAACCTTGATACAAATGCAAAAATTATTGTAAATGATAACACAGCTTTTTGAGTGATGCCGATATCTTGAACTTGATATCGTATGAACTATTAGTGATTAGTGGATCCCAAGCATTGATCACATTATAGGTTTAGAATAATTTTCACTGGATGAAATGATATTAAATGAAATTAGTTGGTGTGTCACAGCGGCAGGGAACTCTCCAAGTTCGAAAGAAAAAATCCAAGTCTCTGATAAAATTTGAACCCATGGCCTTCCTTATTCTTGTTGGATGCTCTACCACTTTACTACAGGAGACTCATAGAACTAAAGGCCAATACTGGGTTGTCTAGATCTACATTGATTGCATTAAGTGTGCAGCTCACTTTACATAGGTTCAACTTCTCATCAATAGATTTTGTACTTCTCAGAGAGTATCAAAAAATCCAAATAAGTTGATCATTCTTTTGATGAACATAATAATTATGAAAACTAAGGCATTACCTGGATGACTGTCTCTTTATCCCAAGGTAGGATGGTTCGTAAATCAATCAATTCACAGCTGATACCCAATTGATCCTGGGCTAACTTGGACACCTCGCGTAGCACATGGACCTGGGTACCCCAGCCGACTAGTGTTAGGTCTGTTCCTGTTGATATTATTCATGTACATTGGGTGAGCACTTTATGTAACATCAAGAGAAGTGTAAAGTTTGTCATCAAGACACTGTAGGTTTTAGCATGCATCAATTAAGGTCTTTCCATGACATTCCAGAAAAAGTACATCATTTCCATTGAAAATGTTTGACTGTGTTTCCTGATGTCATAGTCAATAAAAAAACTTGTCCATATTTTTACTAGGATAACACTAGGATAGCACTAGGATAGCACTAGGATAGCACTAGGATAGCACTAGGATAGCACTAGGATAGCACTTAATAACCAGTGGTTAACAAACCGTTAGTCCTCATTCTATGATCAAATTGGGATTTAGAAGTTGATTTTTGTGGAGGGAGGAAAACTAGAGAACCCAGAGAAAAACGCTTGAAGCACAGGATAGAACCAACAAACAACTCTACTCACACGATAGGTCTAAAAATAAGTAAAAAAAACAACAGATGTACCTTTTTGTAAAACTTCAGCTTCTGATAGTGGCAGTACATAGTCTTTGACTGGAACTTCTTCAACTGTGTTTAGAAACAAGTAAATAAGAGAAAATAAGACCCTGATTAAGGGTGTATTTCCAGAAAATATCTATGCTACCTCTCCACAAGAAGGGAGGCTGGAAATCCTTAAGGAAGAGAAAGGTTTATTCCAGTAAATTCTTAAAATCCATATACAATAAGACAGGTTTGGTCAACAAAAAGATAGTATCATTGGCAGCTAAAGGGGCAGCTCAGGATTTTCTTCACGGGGGTGCTGCATTGGAAGGGCACCCACACAAGAAAAACACTGAACAATAAAAACATCATCCAAGGAAGAGAAAGTTACTACGCAATGGATATCTTCAAAGCTGCAGTAGGGCGACAAAGTTGACCCTAGGGAGGGCTGCACCGCTTAGGATTAAAGGAAAAACATTATTTTGTATTGGTTATCTTCGAAGTAGGAGCACAAAGTCAACCCAGGGGGGATGTGCCCCTTGTACCCCTCCCTGTATTCACCCCTAAGCCAAAGGCCTTCCGTTAGAGTAAAGACAAAGTCCTACCAGATTGTCTGTAAAGTATTTTTGGTTCAAGGTATACAACAGGGTTGGGATCCCTGATGGAAGCCAGTAGAAGCCCTTTAGCTTGGATTGGACTTCTGGGGATGACAACCTAAAAGAGATGAAGAAAATCATTCATTTTAGACAGTTACCAGTAACATCGTCTAGTGAACAGTGTCCTACTGTACGGTATATGAAATGATTTATATAGCGCTGTTTTATGCATATACTCCAAGGTGCTTACAATCATGAGGGGTAGTTAGTTTACTGGTTTAGACACTGAAGGTGGTCACTGCCAGGGTTTCTTTAGGTCCTCAGTGGGTTTTTTTCGTCCCTTTGATATTGGTTAGTGATGAAGTGTGGAGAGACAGGAATGCCATTTAAAGTGGTCATCTGAGACACTTGAAAGTCTAACCATATACAGATATAATTACAAAAGCAGCCCTTTTTCTCAGTTATTTTAAGACCCTGAGTGTTGGTCCGGCCAGAGAACCCAGGACCTCCTGCACAGAAATCTGGTGCTCAACCAACTAAGGCAATCGGGCATCAGTGTTGTGAGCTGTCAATCTACTTACCTTGAGTCCAGGTACATGTGCAAAGAAACTCTCAACAGACTGGGAATGATAATGAGCTCCATGTCCGACAGCACCACAGGGAGCCCGCACTGTTAAACCACCACAGTCAAATAAATTACCAGAACGATACCTAAATTTAGCTGCCTCATTCACCAACTGAAATAAAAATTGGATTAAACAGTGAGATCGATACTTGCAGACACAAGCACCACAGGGAGCCCAAGCTGTGAGTACTACAACCAACATTGCCACATACTGAAGTACACATTTTAGTGGATATGGCAAAAAGGAAGACAAGGAGCCCAAGCTACGAGTAAGAATAACAACCAAAAGTACCACAGGGAACCCAAACTATTAGTAAACAGTAGACCAAGTATTACCTGATCAAAGGCAGGGAAGATGTAATCAGCAAACTGAATCTCAGCAACTGCAGTTGCTCCAGCTGAAGCCAATCCAATGCCGAACCCAACAATACCTTGCTCACTAAGAGGAGTGTTGAAGACTCTGTCCTTGCCTGAAGAATAACAAAAAAAAATTCTTTGAAATTCTGGAGGTATGTAGACTTTCTAAATCTATAGACCCCTTGCAGCACTTTGGAATACAGCTCAATGTAGAGGACAAAACAATAGGTTCCAATTCTCAGGAAATTGAAATTATTTTGTTTTGTCCTCCAAATTGAGGTGCTTTGACGTAACATGAAAGGGGTCTATATAATGAAATAACTTAGTTATATACAATATATACATTACCATATTTCTCTCTCAGACCAACTGTGCATCGGAAAACCCCGCCAAATGCAACATCTTCACCAAAAATTACTGTTTGAAACAAAACGCAAGGAGATAAATGATGTACACTTGTATAGAATCGCAATACATGAATATTGATAGCAATCAATTTGAGATTATTTTTATTTTTAAGTTATAAAATCTGTGTGTACATGTGAATAAGATCTCCACTACCAGTGCTAAAAATGATAGCTGCTCAATGGGCAAACATTATGGCCAGTCCCATTGGACCGATATCTAAAATATTTTGGAAAATCCTTGATACAAATGGCTATATAAAAATACTATTAAACGAAAATTGGAAAAAAGCTTTTAAGAAGTCTTGAAGTTTCCAAGTTTTCTCCTAAATTTCAGTTTTATTAAGTACATAGAATATTTCATTAATGTATTTGTAAGATAATGAGCTAAAGTTTCCAGATATGAGGACCAGCAAAATAGATCTTCACTGACGCCATACTAGAAAAACAAATATTTAAAAAAAATTCTCTCTCAAAGAATTCCTTGGTGAGATCACTAATTCCATACCTGCTGAAGGATCTGTGTCTAGTGCAATATCCATGGCATCAGTTAAAGCCTGAAATAAGTTAATCTTTTTCGTCTCTCCTGGAACAACAAGTAAAATAAGTACAAAATTTATGAGCTTTCTTTTTTTTTATGCAGTTACGTTCCTAATGTACCAAAAAAGCTAAAACACCTCGGTATCTATTCCACAGAATATCTAAATTAACAAACGTAGGCATATTCCGATAGGCTCCCCCACGATTAGTAGTAGGAAAATCTCAAATTTTAGTAAGAAAATTTAATTTTTTGTCCCAAAACACAAAGGTTGTGCTTGACCTACCGAGGGAAGGATCCGCCTTTTCGGCGACAAAAGAAAACGTTGATGCACATCTTTTCAAAGCCTGGGTATTCTTTAATATTTTAGGTAAGCTTGGAGCCAAGGATCTGTAGTTTGAGGCCAGAATATTTGATGTTAAAAGTCGTTGTACTCGACACGTTGTGGCCGCCATCTTGTTTTCTTCTTGTCTTGGTGGAACTCAGTCATCCTCTTCATGGCTACCACAGGCTACCCAACTGGATGGAGAAAAAATTGGATGAAAATCGAAAGCTGGTCCAAAAGTTTAGATTTGAATTTTTTGTCTCTTTTTGACCCTTGGTGTTCGTGTTTAGTGTGTTTTAGTTGTCAGATGTACCTTAATGTTGATCACTGATGAAGGGAGGACATAAAACGCGCACTTTCTACCCCTCCCCCAGAGTCAAGGATCTTTGGACAGCGATTCAGTCTTACCTAGCAACCTTATAATTATCGGTAACCTTCTTCTCTCCCATCCCTACTACATCTCCCCCTCCCCTAGAAATAGCATATTTTGTCGTTGTTTATGAAATTATTTCGTTTTGACAAGAGATGATAGAAATACTTGGAAATTTTTCACTGTGACAAACAATGCCTTGCGCGCCTAGATTCCAGATCGCCTCGAATGATGTCCCAGGCTCCCCTCATGCTCCGCACATCCAATCTACGTTTGTTAGTTGGGCGCTGTATTTCTTGTTCGTTATGCCTCCTTTATAGATCACCAACCACGTCGCTTAGTCAAAACCTGACTTTCAAATCTGTGCACATCATTTCCATGGTTACGAAAGGTTAGATTTGAATCTTCGATTTAATCCCCTTCCTGATATGTCGTATTCCAAAAACGAAAAACACGAATAAATCATGAAAAATCCTACGACTCAATCACATTCTAATATTTCACCCACAATTTACACAACTTGACGTTAATAATGCTCTATTGCGGTCCTTCATTATGGAGAGGAGTGATTAAGATTTCTGGACTCAAATATTTAACTTGCGATTTCCGTGCCGCGAGTGTTTGCTCGTGCTCAGTGACTGGACTGTTTGTTCCTTGGGGTCGTTTTTTGCCGGCAGTGATGAGTCAGTTTAACGATGTCCGGCAGGGTCTCAGATTGTCTAGATAGTGAATGATTATAAGGAAAAGGGGTCTTAATAATACGACAACCAAAAGGACAAAAAATATTTAATTTTTAACGAGGACTTTTTGATATGTTTATGGAGTGGCTGTTCTGAAATAGTGACGTAGAATGAATGACGTCGCTGCAAAACTGAGGTGTCATGAAGCCTGTGAAAATTGACTTATAAAAGTTTATATCTGAGATAAATCTAGATTTTCAGGAAAGGATTTTGATATTTTGTATACATTTACTGTGATATTCATTATTGAGTGGGGAAATAAAATAAATAAATAACCATTTCCCGACTGCTCAGTTTTGCAAATTTTCTTTCGGGCGATGCCTTCTAATCTTCTTTTTCAATAAAGGATTAGAGGCTTCCGACTAGGAAAACGAGGAAAGCCAACCGAGTGTGGGTAGGAGTATAATATCCAATACAAGTATAAAGATGACTTGGGCTACCTGTGGTAGAAACATTGACACAAACTTTCCCCCACCCCCTCCCCCCCATTAATTCATAACCACTTTCTCAACAAGTCTCTTTTTCCGGATCTGTTAATGTCTGAGTTGAATGCGGTCCATCTGCTCAAGGACTTACTAAAAATCATCATAGAATTTTCAAAGCACTCCGTCGAGGAAAGTGTGAACAAAGAAGACGAAAGAAAAACCGCTAAAAGGAAAAAGTGACACCTGCAAAAAGAACTAGCAGATTTTTCGTCAGGTTTGCGTAGGTGTTCCGTTGCTTTGTCAAAAAGAAGAGTGATAAAAAGTCCTAAACGAGAAAAGGTGTTAAGTGGCGTGTGGGAGGGAGATTCCAATTCACGTGCGGGACGCCGCAATATCTCAAAAACCGTCTTTAATTCCAAACCACAATTTACCAGCCATTAATTTTGTTCTTAGCTTCCAGCGAAGAAAAGATGACTATAATGAGAACTTAAATTGCCCTATTTCAATGACGTCAAAGCTTGTTTCTAAGGGCGACAGAATGGTGAAGAATAATAAGAATTTGGTCTAATTTTACTCTGCAGCTGAATTGATAGCTCTGATATGTCTGGTTTTCAAACATTTTATAAACTTGTGTTTATCGAACAATATATACGATATTTGGTGGCTGTTATTGCTTTTTCTGAGTTCTAAGAAATACAATTTTTCGCAGTTTTCTTTGTGTTGTTGCTGTTTTGTTTACGACCATGATTTTTAAGCGTTAAAAGAAAAGATTGTTTTTCTATTTGTCCTCGGTGTGTTTTACTTGAGTTAAAATGTCAGCTTTGATAAGAGGTTTTAGTGCGGTTAACCGGCAGTATTGTTGGTTGGTTCAGTGTGATGTTTGATAGCTAGCTGTGGTCAATGGCTGTGGTAGGTGGGAAAACAAGCCTCAAATATGATGAATTGGCATTTTTGAATGGACCATGTAGGATGATATGTGGGAGGGCTAGAAAGATAAATGGGGGGAAAAAGAAAAAAGAATATGATATTTTAGCCAACCAGTAAGGAGGGGTTGGGTAATATTTGGAAAAGACAACAGATCATTTTGCCGACCCCCCCCCCCCCCCCCCCCACCCCCCCTCCCCATACATACAAAGGCATACTAAACAGGATACGATAAACACTCACCAGTCATTCGCGACGGGATTCACTGATCTCACGTCCTTAAACCGGTTTATCAGGTTTTTGACTCGATCCGAGTAATTTTCCGGTGCCCCGGAAAAGTTCACACAAATAAAAACAATTGACTTCCACAAAAACTGCTGAGCTTGCACTGATGAATGAGTCAGTTTTTATTACAGGAATGTTCATCTTATAAAATCTAACGAATCAATATGTTTGGGAGCTTAAGGATAAAAACAGTAGGGTTTGTGGGTTTCGCTTTTGTTGTAAACAAACCTAGCAAGGAGAATGAAAATACACTTCTTCAGTGAAGCGTGGCATTATGCCCACAGGTCAACAGATTCTTGACCTGAACGTACAATATATTTTTTTGACAGTATTTTTTTGTATGCCAGCCTAATCAGAATCTAATTTCAAAATATTTCTCTTTCTACCAAAGATATGATTTCTTTGTTAACTGAAAATCAGTTTTTTATTTCATCGTAAGTAAAGGAATTTTCCTGTATTGGGCCTTCGTGAGGAGCCGCCATTTTGAATTTCTAATCACGAATTCGTAAAAGTCACAGCTCGAAAACATTCAGACTGGTAATATTCTTTTGAAAAAAAATTAAATGAAAGTATTCAATGAAAAGAGAATGAAAAGATCATTATAAAGTTAAGATTCAAGTCACGCACATTGAGTCGATAAAGAAAAACAAAGTTCAGTGATTTTCCGCATTCAATGATGCCTGTACGTCACTCAAAGCCACAAAAACAGGAAAATGATACCAAAATAGCACATTCATAAAAATAAGTAATCCTTAAAAGATCAAGAAAATCCATAAAACTTATAATAATTTTGGTTCAAAGAAAAAGTCGTCTTAAATCAAGCTTAACATCCAGACGTTAATTTTTTGCATGAGCGAAGTAAAAGCTGTTGGAATGTGTAAAAATGCCAAAAAACGTCAAAGAATTTTTTTCGTTTTTAATCATTTCAATCACCAACCGTGAAAAAACACTTACTCTGTGTCAATGCCACAACGTGGAAATGAAACAGAGAAAGATAATATATCCTGCAAAAGGTCATCCAAGTAAATCTATCTGTCGATCAAAAGAACAATTCTGCCCAGCAACCCTTTATTTTGTCGCCATGGCAACCTGTTTAATAGACTGGATCTTTAACTTTTCAACTAATTACTTTAAAAGGTGTTTTTTTTTTTTATATATATATATTATGTACTGGAAACTTAAGAGCATAATTGTTCTATATTTAGAAGAGTAACCTTAAAACAGCTTGTTTCTCGTAGCCACTAGTTTGAATATTGCAGGGTGATATATGGTCAAACTCGAAGATAAATCGTACAAAAAAATTTGGGCAAAAATGGCTGCATACTTAACACTGAAATCTTAATCCAGCCCGTTTTGAACGTTCAAAACACTCCGTTTGCGTAGTCCATCTACGTAATTTTTATTTCACGGTTTTAGTAACGTCAATATTCAGTATTATGTTATGACTATTATTTCCTGCCTACGCATAAATGTGTAATTATTAATCATATTTCAACGTTATTCTCTCTGGAACTACAGAAATGTTGTCGTTCAATGAGGACTTTTAAAAGAATTCTAGGTTCAGATTTTTTCCGACTACAAACGTCATTTTTTTACGAGCTTCAAAGCATATATGATGTGATGCTGTGATAACATGACCTCCTGGTGAGACACAACGTGACTCTGTTATATTCAATTCTTTTTGAAATGTTTCCAAAAACCTTATTTTATCAAGCTCTAGTTCAAAACATGTAAACAGCTTCTTGTTTGGCTGTAGCGGAAGTGAACCTGACCTCCATAAAGTTTATCGATAAACGCCGCTCGAAAGATGATACCAAATTGACTTGTCTTCAGTGCTTTGTGAGAACCAGAAACACAATGAGCCAACCCAAACTTTCGTACTTATATGTGAAAATATTTCCTTATCCCCTCCCCCCTCGGGACTGCGAGCAAAAAGGATAGGGATTATTTTTCTTATTTTGGCAGTTTGCAGTCTATATTATGCAAATGCTCGTGATGGATTTTATTGGTTCTTATCCAAATAATAACTAAACAAGCTTACTTCTTTGACACTGGCTACTATTTTTTTTAAGTCCTTATTTTCATCCAAGATTATAAAACTTGTAAAAGTGATTGAACGAAGTTATTAATAGATCAGCTTAAAAAAAAGTCGGAACATTTCTTCCTCATCATTTCGACACGAGGTCTCAAGCTAAATCGTTTTCGCCATCCTCTTCGTCAGCCATATGGCGGATAATCTGTACTTTAATTCATTCTTAACCTTTCTTGACTCCAATACGAGACAAGATTGTGGTTTTATCGCTAATCTTTCAAATAGGAACTGTAGATATTTGTTAAAAGCCGATATATGACCAAGTGGAAGAGTGAACATATGAAACAGTGGAGGAAAATTGGTGATCCTGGTAAACCAGTCCGAAACCTGTCAGTCAGGATCACTAGAACCGTTGATAAGAATCGACTACAAGTAAGACCAAAATACTCGCCAAAATGGTTTCTAAACGTCTAAGGGATTCTTTTATCTCTGTAAAATTCCAAACAGGTTTCTGACCAGAACCGTCGCTACTAAAGGAAATCTTATGTCTTTGTAAACTTGCCAAACTGGTTTGGATTGCGCTAGTAAAACAGTTCATCTATTTCTAAACTTGTCAAACTGGTTTCTCTTTCCAGTTTAACGTGACCTCGCCGCCTCCATAACAGCAAAAAAGGAAGAGTGACTTTATTAATATTATTTTCAAACTATTTAATCTTGCTTTATTTTTATAAAATGACGGATGCTATCGTGTTTCTCGGTGACAGCCAGTTTGGAGTCAATCCAATCGATTCTTGTCATGTGCTGTTTCAGAAGACAGATAGGTAAGAAAAGACTTCTGGGATCTCAACGAAAATATATTTTCAACTCTCCTATGTACTTACTTTTCTACTTTCTTATAGCTTTAAATGTTTTCCATTGAACAAACTTCAAGTTAAGTGGTCCTCCAAACCTTCAGTCATTGGAGCCAAATCAATAAAGTGTGACTGAGTTTAGACAAATAGTAAATTTGAACTAAAGTAATTAGTTTCGAGTTGTAAGTAGTTTGTTATCGACTCTGACTCTGAATTCTTGAACAAAATGGTCGTATGTAAGTTGAAGGAAACATTTTCCCTCATATCGACAAGCAAATACAGTCAGAATTTTAAGTAAAGTTTGATTTTTATGGCTGTAAATACACACTTACACCTCTTGTGAAAACAAGGCGCCGCCGGTCCAGACCAACAGGTGGTCACAGATGGCAGAATGATGAGATTGAGGGTGATGGCGTCTAGTGGCTTTGACAAGGATTCCAAACTGAACGCGACATTAATTACTTTGCTCAGTTACAACACTTTTTAGACTATCTAGAATGGTTCTTTTGAAGCTAATTCAGCGTGACAATTAGGTTCGTCGTCTCAATAACTCTCCACTTTCAGTTTGACAGTTTTTGAAAGCGTTGTCTCAAATAATTTGGAATATCAAAAAATGGAAAAACTGCACTCAAATTGAAAATAAATTATAAATTTCTGAGGAAATCTAAGCTCAATTTATGGTGTTTTTACTTGGAAATACAACTCAAATTTAAACTAAACAAAATAACTAGATTTAGTATACCAATCACAAATGAATAACACTCGACCATGAGTATCTCTGATACCAGCATCATATCATAAATTAATTTGAAGAACAGTGAAATTTTACAACAACAAAACACGTTTTTAAAATAATTTCATTTCTTCACCACTTGAACAAGTAACCAAAATTTAAAGACAATTTTAAGGTAGGCATTTAGGGCTATTAATCCCTGGTTTTTGTATGTGCTTTTACGAAAAAAAATTAGAATCAATTCTTAGAGTCTCAAAACCTAAAACGTAAGGGTAAAAATTACAACAAAAAAATATCGCAAACGTGTATCAAGTAACAGCAAGAAGAAAAGCAAGAAAAAGCATGTATTGTACAAAACCATACAAGAAAAAAGCCGCTTTTTAGAAACCAGACTTCAGTAATCAATTTTATTGCTAAAAGGTGATTCACTTAAACAAATGGCGGGTTTTTGCAATGCATCTGTTATGTCTGATTATGAGCTAACTGAACCTGATCCTAGTTTACTCACACGCTTATTTCCTGGCTCGGCTAGCAGTCTACAGTCAAAGAACATATGCTGGAAACGGCATACCTCATGCTGATAGTAAAATATGACTGTGGATAAACAAGTATTTAAATGAATTGTGGTGACGAGTTACGTTAAATAAGTAAATGAGGAATATAATATGGTATATGTAATGGTGGTAGATACAAAAAAAAGAAGGAAAGAAAGAAAGGAAGGAAGAAATGATGGTGTAACTTGTTTAGGTTTGTAATTAAATTTTTGACCTTTCTTTCATAATTTCGTTTATTAAAACCTGTTTTACTAATTTTACTAATTTTATTTCGACATCCCCCATATCGAACCCTGATCATTGACTTTATAATCTTACTTGGAAAATAATTATCTAGAGCAGGAACAAACTAAAGAAGATATAGAAACTTACAGAAGTACAATGAGTACTTAATCTTCTACTTCATTTAACTCTGTAACTGAACTTCGAAATCTCAACCGTTTTCCCATCAACTATAGAAAAGAGGTTTATAGTTTTTTAAGCCGAAAACAACTGCCAATTTCTCAGGTCTGTTTTGTCTAGAAGAAAGTTTTTTCGGCTGTATTAGGAGATAAATCTGCTTAGGATAAAATTATTGGTTCTTTATGACCAAAATGAAGTTCTGAAATTAAGATAGATTTGGAGTGGATTTTTCCTCCTTCTTATTTTTAATCAAAACTTTGGTTGAAAGGAGCACAATACCGACTGAAAGAAAAAAATTTGACCTTGAAAGAGGGTCAGGAGGGAGTCATAGTAATTATTTCTTTCAAGGGAAGGTGAGATGGTCAAAATTTGTACGAGATATGAGGACGTGAATAGTTCCATCTCTCCTATTCTATTCTAAAACAACTACTGAATGTTCCTAAGTTGCAGAAGTGTAAATACGTGTCCTATGAGTGTGTAACCAACAGAGTTACTTTCAACACTTTATTGTCATTCTTCAAGCCCTCCTCTCTTCTCAAACAATTAATGAAATTTTCCCTGAGGTTAAAAGTTCGTAGTGTTAATAGTATAACTGTAAGACGAGTGCCCTGCAAATTTTGCCCAGCAGAGTTTGTCCTTTGTTCGAGATCACGAGTCAATGTTTCGTCTATTTTGAACAAGGGCCTTTCGGTGAGGTCGAATCTGGACCTCACACGGTTCGCAGCTAGTTGTAACTCTAATTGGTAACAGAAATAATAACTGAACAAGAAGAAATAGTCAACAAAATTCCCGTAACAAAATAGTTTGTAATACGGAGAAAAATATGGTTAAAATTATATTGTAGAAGAGAAAATTTCCAAAAGAAAGTCTTATTTGTGGACTTAATAATTTGAAATTTTACTAAGATAGAAATAAAAGAATAAGTTAAAATGGTACTCAACTTTAGCAAGTCGAGAAGAATAAAGAAGAAGAAGAAGAAGAAAAAGAAGAAGAAGTGAAAAGAAGGATTATACTGAAGAATGAGAATGAGAATGAGAATGAGAATGAGAATGAGAATGAGAATGAGAATGAGAATGAGAATGAGAATGAGAATGAGAATGAGAATGAGAATGAGAATGAGAATGAGAATGAGAATGAGAATGAGAATGAGAATGAGAATGAGAATGAGAAGGAGAAGGAGAAGGAGAAGGAGAAGGAGAAGGAGAAGGAGAATGAGAAGGAGAAGGAGAAGGAGAAGGAGAAGGAGAAGGAGAATGAGAAGGAGAAGGAGAAGGAGAAGGAGAAGGAGAACTGAGGAATAACAATAAGAAGAAGAAGAATGAGAAAAAAATAATTTCAATAACAACAATTATATTAATAAATACAGACAAGAAAATCATTCGCAATAAATTATTACAAAGAAAAATTTCGTAAGAGATACAGGTAAAGAGTAACGTTCTTCCCATTCAGTGCCTACTCGATATCGCACAGAAAAAAGTAATCAAAAAATGATAAGTAGAAAAGATATTCGTTCGAGTCGGGAACCAAAGTCATTTATGAACGCCTACGCTAGCTTATTGCAAAACATGTAACCAAATATGGCTTTGACAAAAATGCTTACGAGGCAAGTTTAGACTTGTGAAATTTTTCTTCTTCTTCGGTACAGAAAAACAAAAAACATTTTCAGAGTATCAGTATAATTAGTGATTACGACTGTATGATTTTTTTCCATACTTTTCCTTGTTCTCTCCGTCGAGAAAATAAGTTGTTTTTATCTCAGATGCTGAGCTCTGGTAACACTTTGAACGCTCACCTGATCTTTTGGCATTCCGAAGCTATCTAAGGATAGCTTAGCAACTGGCCCGAAGAAGTACGAAAATCACCATTTTTTCAAGCCCTAAGACACATAAACTCAGCGAATTTGAGTTATTACCTATCCTTAAGTTCCAAGAGAACAGTTAGAAATATTTCAATTGTTCCGTGGAATTGTTAAAACGGTATTTTTTAAATTATGTATTCATGACTGTTCGTGTATTTGTGTTTGGAAGATGATGTTTCCGTTCGTTCGATGTAGAAATTCTAGACGTTAGTTCGGAGGCAAGTGAAAATATCATTTATTAGAATACACACTTTAATTATTTATTTATGAATAAGGAAAAAAAAATACATTATATTCTGCACGCCTCGGTTGTTCTCCTAAACCCCACAGAATTAAATCGAATTTCACGAAGCGTAAAAATAGATTCATTCTTCTTGGGCTATCTGTATAAAATGATTAACAGAATAAGAAACAATCGCTGGTAAAGAAAACGAAAAATATCACAAAATGTTTGAAGTCTGTCTTACAAAGTGAAAGAAAAACGAAAACCATGTTATGTATAGTTGACATTTACAATGAACGTGTTGTCAGTGTTTTTAGGGGTTTCCGCGTCGGTGGTTTCATGCCACGATTTCAGGCGAGTTTCAAAGCCTTGAACTACGAATAAAAAGGTTATTTCGAAGACAAGTTTAGAGTTTTCAACTGAAATAAGAGTATTTTAGATTGATAAGAAATTAACCAAATGAGGAAGTGTTCAAACTTAAGAAATATATGTACACATTTATTTCTTATACAAACAGAAGTATACCCATAAAATTAGAATAAGATCTAGGTTTTTAAATTGTTTTTAGGCAATATGAATTGTCTTAATGAATTTGACCTTTAGAATCGAAAAAAACTTGTTATGACTTGGCATTTAATTCCAAGAACTTAAATTTTTTCCTTGATTGGCGATGTGGAAAATACAAAATAAAGTGCCCATTGGAACAGAGTGATGATTGGCCGAAAGGACAAAAAGGAAGTTTCTTATTGGCTGATAATTTAAACCCCCCCACACACACCTTCTCTAAGTCTTATGAACACCTACGCGAAACTTGTCCAATCTTCTTTCAACAAACGCAGAAAAGCCTTTCATTGCCAAAACGAGATTGATTTTTTACACCAACTAGAAATGAAAAAAATCCTTTGTAAAATTATGAATTTCATTCAAAGTTGTAATAAGTTAGAAGAGCAAGGTCTAGTCAAACAACAACACGAAGACGACACACAAGAAACGTTTAGAAAAAATAGTTTATTGCACTGACACTATTTGACTATACCCTTAAAGTTAAGACTCCTAGTATTCAAGCAATGTATAATTATTGATTTAATATTTTTTTGGTTGTTCAAAATGAACGCGAGACTAATTACGAAATGTTTGTAAAATCGTAAACAATTACAGTCTCGAATTTCAATCACCTCAGCGAAAACTGTTCAAAGCCCGAGATTTCAAGTTTAAACAGTGAAATAACCCAAGTTTTTTTTTCCTATTCCTTAGATAAATTAATGATTGAATTTGGGTTTCTGCAGGTGACTGGAGTAGAAATTTAAACGATCTTCATAATATTTATAATATAAGTACGAGATAATACAAATATATACGTTTGAGATGCATAATAAGTAAAGCTACAATATTCTCTACAAAATAAATCTATATCAACACACGATCTTACTCGTATGCTATTTTAATGTGCCTTATTTTTTCCCAAGTTTTTTGGTCCCGTTTTTCGGGGTATTTTTTCGACTGTCCAGTAAGTTTGACTAGTAGCACTGTACTAGATTCATTTGGTAAGGATTCCAGCTCTGTGCATCACTTGGTGGGGAAGAGTACATATATCCGTTCGGGTTTCCATAACATACCGTCCCAAAACCTTCGCAGTACCCAAATCCATTAGGACAATACGATTTGGCAAGGTTTGTGATCAGTCTTAGGGTCTGTCGTCGCTCATGTCCCATCAGGCAAACAGTGGAGTTGGATACGATTGAATATAATATCATCAAATACTGGTACTTCGTGTGGTCTTCGCCGATGAAGTGGCTAGCCATATAGCTTTCCAGTTTTTGTCGTTGTTGCTCGACATCACCAAAGTCTATGAAGAATCTACTGCACATGTATCTCTCAAGCATGTGAATCTCGTCAATGTATTCAGGGATATAATTTCGTACGAGGAGGTTGCAGTATTTTAGGAGCCCACCACCGCGAATTTCTTCGGGATTGCGGGTCGCGATGAGTTGGTTATCTAAGTGAAACAGTGCTAACTTGATGTCACCGTAAACGGATTCAGCAACGACTGTAGGGAAGAAATTTGACTGCATTGGAACGGTAGAAAGTTTGTAAAAGCCAACCAAGGAATCCAGCTTAATTTGGAACGAGTCGACGGAGAACTCGAACTGTCGTCGCATCGTGTCGACGAATTTGAGTTCGATATTTTTTCCCTCGTTGTTCGAGAGAGAAATGAGGGACCATCGATCGTTGTCATTCGACACTTTGACCATTTTCTGAACGTAAGCTTCCTTGAGTGTACAACTGGACATCTTGTCCTTGGAGACACCAATTGGCAAGAAGTCTATGAGTGAAGAAAGAACCACAGTCTTGATTTGCTGAAGATGCGAATGTGAACGAATCTCAACGCCAAAGATCAAGTCAATGTCATTATACGCTGTGATGTTATCCTTGCTCAAAATGTAACTGGCCGTGCTGCCATTCAAGCGAATGTCCTTGATTTTCAGTCCCTCTCTTTTCAAGCCATAGGAAACCGTTTCAATAAGACTTCTCAAATGAACATCGAGAGTTGGAAAGTTCCCTCGGCCGTGGACTTGAACAACTTGGTTGAGGACGTTTTGAAGTCGTGAAACCTGCTCAAAGGTTAAAACTTGGGTTGTGTTTTGATTTTCCATGGTTTTCTACTTGAAAGAATTCTTAGAGTATCGATGAAAGCGTTGATGAATTGCGTTTGGTAAAAAAATATACTGATTTCTAGCGAAAGAATGAATAACTATACGAACTAGGATCAACGACTTAAAAGTGAAATTTAAAGTTCTGCACTTCGTATTTATCGAGTCGTTATCAAGTACTCTTCTCTGATTGGTTCAAAAAACAATAACCCAGATCGACCGTAGAAATCGTCATAGCAACCCCGAAGATAATTCGTTCGTGAAAATGTCATGTAAGTCACATACCGATAAACCAATCGCGTTCGAGATCACCCCCGTAACCCGCCCCCGTCAAAATCTGTCAAAAAAAACTGACCCCTATCGATTATATTATACCAAACGAGAAAAACTAAAATTTCTTTCTTGTTCACGGCAAAAATTATTCGAAATTATTCCTTTTTTTCCCTTTCTTTATTTCCTCGTATTTTGTGATTAATTTTTCAACGACAAAGTTAAAAATAAAAATACGTAATATTAATCAAACTTATTCAAAATATTTTTTACTAAGCTATATTTTAAATACAAATTTTATTTCCAGATTAAGGATTGTGTACAAAAACTGACGCATTTCCGACTTCACTTCGGCCCCCGTCTTCATATAATTTAACTCTTACTTCACAGAATGTATTCAAAAGATAAACTTAATTTTCATAAGGCTATTCAACCTTAATTTTCTTTTGTGACGTAAATTTGCGTGGTGTTGGTTTAAAATTGTATTTTTTCAGCCATTGAGTGCGAATAGCACTTATTTCTGCTTCCCTTGCGAATGTCGAAATATCGCTCGTGACGTCATATGCAGTTTATTTAGCTTTGTCACAGTTTGTCACCGTAATTTGTAGCACACTAGAATGATTAAATGACATACTGTCAGAATAATTTTTCAAATCCACTCAAAATTTTATTGTTCTTTTTACGTTTTTATGTAGACCATAGTTAGGACGCCGAAAATCTGATGTATTTTCACGATCACGCGGAATCACACTTCCCGTAACGCGCGGTAAGCGTTTCTTACTACTCTCTATCTAAATGGCGGTGAATGTATCCGGAGTTTCAACACTGAAAAACACAAAAACAAATTCTAGATATTTCTATAGGCAAGAAAGAGGATATATTTGTCTAAGCTTTCAAGGAAATCAAGAATTTTGTTCAGCTAAGTGTAGAAGGAATATCGCCTTGTTACTAGGATATAACGTTGTTCCCTTACGAAGGGGAGGCTAAATATTCGGCGTGTTAAACTTCTTTGAAAAGGACGTTTTCACATTCGTTTGAAGCTGTAAATTTTCTAAACAATTTAGAGTAAAAAAATGACATTTTCAAATGCCTGACAACACAAGTTAAAATATAATCTCTAACAATCACAGCCAACCTTCTTCTCGTAACTAGGCTGGCTTTCAGCACTCACGGTCTATATCTATGTTTTTCCCTATTAGTTTACGAATGAAATTTCATATTGATGGTGTGAAATTTGACGACCATATCTCGTTTGGGATTCCTCTCGTCTATCTATACCAAATTTCCTTTAATTCTTCTCAGACGTAGTATTTTATCTCTAAACCTGCGTCATCAAATTAAACTCTTCGTCCAAATCGGAACTCGGTCTTTCGATGGAATATTTATTCAAGCTTAGATTTCACGAAATATAACCGAATTTGTCCGAAGAAAACTATTCTTACCATTAAATTTTGTCGACGTTTTTGATAATTATTTTGTAATAAAATATGTGTTTGAACCTTTTTCCAGTCAAACCTTTATAGTAAAATCAATAACATGGTTCAATGTTCGAGAAGTTCTGAATGAACGTACTGAAAAATAACCGTATTTTAGCATGTAGTCGACAGAGTTCGTTTTTCTCAACGTTCACAAAAGTTAAACATTTGAATCACTATTTTGAAAAGACATCATTTTGACCAGAATAACAACGTCGTTTTGCTGACATTTGTGGCAAAAATTGTCGAAAAAAACGAAGTGTTGATTGAGAATACGTACCACATCGCAGCTTGTGCGATGTGATTTTGATTGTGAGCCTCGACCTAAATGAACTACAAAATATACTGTCAGGAGAGGGGTGAGTCTTATTTTGCCACAATACTGTTTTTCTTTCCGTATGAAGAGAGAGAGAGAGAGAGAGAGAGAGAGAGAGAGAGAGAGAGAGAGAAGAAGAAGAAGAAGACACGAGAGGGGAGAGCGAGAACGAGGGAGACTTCAGTAATAACTGTACCGCTGCTAGTCCTTCCTTATATAAGGAGCTGAAAGAGAGGGAGAGAGAGAAAGCGAAAAACAGAGAGAAATGAAAGAGAAGAGTGAGAATGAGAGAGAATTTATAATTAATATGACATACTGTATTTCGAATTATAGTATCAAGGCCGTTGTTTTTAAACCATTTTCAAGCCAAATACCACTGACAAGAAGCACGGTTCAAATAAAATTAGTTTCATTCAAAAGCCCACGACTTGCCTCAGACCTTTCATAAAACCCAGACCACATGCGATTCACTTATGTTATGGTTTGAGGGTGACTTCGTTTGCGGATTTCTTCCCACGCTCGATCACACTTTGTGAAGTCGAACATGAAAAACTGGAATAGTAATGCGATTTGAATTAACATGACTTCTAGTTCTTTCCTGCTCTAAAAACCGCGTAAAAAACTCTTCAGCCATTAATTTTTACTTCTTGTTAAAGAAAGCCGAATATTCCCTCTAATTAAAGATAAAAGTCACATCGAAAGATGCCGGCTAAAAATTCTGAAAATAATGTTAATACAATAACGAGAAAGAATAGTCGGGCCATTTTATATCGATTTCTTTTGGTTCTCTGACAAAAACAAACAGAGAAAAAAAGAGCAAAGGAAAAAGAAAGTAAACATAGAAACCATTTAATGATGAATTCAAATGATTCTCGTTATTTTTTCATTTTTATCTTGAAAATCCCTCGATGATCATTTCCTAACCACAATTAGACTGATTTGCGACGTGATAGGCTTATACAGGTTCATCTTCTGATTTATTCAAATATTCAAGGACTGTTTTCTTCCACTGCTGATGGCTTATTTTACCGGCTAACCCTGTCAAGATAGATCTAGCGTTGTTGACAATATGTTATAAGTTCGTGTGATTGATTGTCGTCCAAGTATTTTACTAAAAACGACTTTATTTAGATTTCATCCCACATGCGAGCGGCAAAACTTTGAAGTGAGATTTACTATATACGCTCGACCAGAAGCCAGAGGCTAAGCTTAAGGTTTTTGAATTGATCTTTCCCCCTCTTTTAACTGTGGCTGATTCAAAGAGTTCATTCACGGCCGCTATTGCAAAGACGTTTTAAAGAAACCTGTCAAATTTGTTTGTCGTTTACTAAAAAGCCCACAATTTCAGCCGTGTTCTTATCGAATCTAATCAAAAGGAATTTGGGTACAATCTTTAGTACATGAGCCTCGAGCTTGAAAACCACACCAGCCAAATAAAAGAGCCATTGGGCTAGCCTTTGGTGCGAAATGAACTTCTATTCGTTCATCAAGGCCACTTGACCTTACTCTCAAACCACAATTCTCATCCTTTTGTTTTTTACGAAGTTCGTCTCTTTTTTTCTTGTTTTAATTGTTTCCCTAAGATATTATCTCTTTGTCACTTCGTTATTTTCTTTTCCTCTTGAAACAACCGGCCTTAGGTAAAGTCGCTTTCTGATTGGCTACCTCGGTACCTCCAACGCGTGCGCGTATTTTTTCCCGCGCTTTTCGTTAACACTTTCATTGATGGTCGACATTGATTATTTCCTTTTTTCGTTTTCTCATCTTTTTACGTTCTACTTTTCACACTGTTGAGATTATTTTTTAAGAAGACTTGAAATTCGTAATTAGAAAAAAAATCAATTTCGCTCCATCTACTGAACTTTTTGACATATTAAAATAGCTTTTTGTCTCAGTAATGCCATCATAATGTTTTTCTTAATTAAAAATTACGAGTCTTTAGAACTTAATTCCAATTCATACACCTCGCCAGAGACCTGGCAGCTCGTTTGATGTCTTCTGGTAATTTTTTATCGAATCAATTAAGAATTCAAAAACAAACTATCGCCTGAAGTACTGGGAAAATGTCTGTGTTCTGCTCTCTAGTTAAAAATAAATTCAGTTTGTGAAATCGAAATTTTCATCTGAAAAACAAACAACAAATCAATAGAAGATAGCTAATTCTTGTATCCATTTTTTCAGAGTCTTTTCCTACGTAGAAAATGTAATACAAAGAACCTCACAAAATCATTGAAATCAAATACGCAGGAGAAAAACCCTAGGGATTGAAGAAAGTTTTTTGAATCTTAAGGAATCGATTTTTCAACAAGCGTTGTCAGACTCGATAGCGCCAAATGGGAAATGTATATATATTTTGAAAACCCACAATGATAGACATTTTTATGTTGAAAAAAAAAAGATCTTGAGTGTTTTCCGCAAAGAAAGGTAATCTATTTTAGGCCATTATCACTAAAAGATAGGATTGAATAAAAGACGACGTATTTTTTATGTTTTTCTCTTCAAAAAACATTATCATCTATACACACTAGGCCAGATGTTTCGGTTCTTATCATAAAAACAGAGCAGCTTAAGTCAGTAAAAAACTAAATGAGGCCGACTAGCTTTGAAATTTTAAGAAATATCAGATAAAAACGCAGAAAAACATAGGCAAAACAAAAACAAAAACAAAACAATACAATAGAAGACTGACATGATTATTAAAATTAAATTAACTTTAGAAAGAAAAATAACACCAAATTATAAACACCTAAAAATTACAATAAGCAGGAAATCAATACAAGAAATAAAAACTACAATAATGAAATGTTAATAATGTGAAAAATTAAGTAGCTAAAATAGAAAACCCAAGTTAATGAAAAACACTGCAAAAGCTAAAGTGAAGAAAACTTAAACGATAGAAAGCTTCAAAATTAAAACGTGCTTACTGTCAAACACTAGAGGATAGACATAACAAGAAGACTACGAGACAAATTCTACTTAAATGACCATCGTGTTGTAAGTAATGTCTGCATGAATTAGAGAAAGATGAGGGAAGGGAGGGAGGGGAAAATCTTGTCAACTTCCCTTGTTTTGTTTTGGTTTTCTCAGTGTTTTTACGTTGTTTGCGTTGATATTTGACTCTTTGTTTTTCTTTTGTTTTCTCTTTTGTTTCGTTTTCTTGGTTTGCTTGATGCTCGTTTGTTGGCTTAAACAAGTTTGTTTTCTAACTCGTAGTTTGCTTTTTCGTTCAGTTGTATGTTTATTTGTCTACTTATTCGCTTCAAGTTGCTCAGGTTTTTTTTGTCGACTTGTTTGTTTGTTTGCTTTTTCGTTGTTTGCTCGTTTGTTTGTTTGTCTGTTTACTCGCTTCAAGCGGTTTGCTTTTTTTGTTTTTGTTTGTTTGCTTGCTTTGCCAGTGTTTGTTTGCTGATCACAAGTGCTCGTTATTTTGCTCGTTTATCTGAATTCTAGTTTGGTTTTAAACCTTTCTCAGTTCCCAAGTTCTTCTTTGCTATTTTCAAAACGAATCTCTTTTTCTTCTTTTTTGGAGTTCTCAAAAGTCACATCCATCCCAACCTTTCATTTCCATTTTCCGCTAATTCTAGCAAGTTCTTATTAAATGAAGCTAAAATTCCCCCTTCGCTTTCAAAAGAGCAGGTGGAATGAACTAGTTCCTGAACACACGCGAAGGAAACGCCAAACAAAGCACGTATTTATAAGCCCCTCTTTGCCTTAAACCAGACAGGTTTCCAGTCACTTTAATAAGGACAAGAACTGAGATTCGAAAAGGAAAAAAACAAGAGTTAAAAACAAGCGGCTCTCTTTCAAAATATATTAGAAATTAACGGTAAGAGCAGATCGAAACACAGTAAGAAGTCTAAGCCCAGAGACAAAATTTCCACGGCAATTTCCGTGTACCTAGTTAATTATCCCAAACTACGGACGCATAAAGAAAAATCACCTCTCAACAAAGGAAGGAAGTACTGGATAACCGACTGTAAAACCGAATGGCTTTATAATGAAGTCTTTTCGTGATTCAGTCTCTTGTTTAGACCAGAAATATCCCAGTTAACTATTTATCCTGCATTTATTAATAGAAAAACAACTGAACAAGGCATAAAAACAGATTCAGAAGCAGATTAATTATTTATCAGCTGTTAACAAATTGGCTATATCGAACTTTCTTCCTACCTTTAAAGTATACAGAAAGTTTTGCTTAACAGCTGTCTTGGCCAGAACGTTTACTGACCAAAAAATCAACAGGGAACGATGGTGGGGAATTGCTTGTAATTGTCACTTACCAAACGACTTGGGGAGGGTGTGGGAAAAACAATAAGGGAGGGTCGGGTAAGGGATTTGTGCAGGGGAAGTCCGTTAACTGCCCACGTTCCCACCTCTCATAATGATATTTGTGTAGTAAAATAAAGTTCCCCGCTGATAACTGGCACCATGTTCCCTAAGTATACTTCCCAGTCCTTTTGATTGTGTCTTTATTTATGGTTGTTTAACATCCTGAGTTCAGCAGGCTACTATATGGTTATAATAGGAAGGGACGGCGAGGTTCGCTTAATTAGCCGCATCTGTTTAAAATGTTTCGGGAATCTTATACCATTCGGTTCATCAAAGACTCTAGTATAAATTATTAACTCCCTTCTTTCTTTTCTTTTTCTTTCTTTTAATTTTTCTCTTTTTTTCTTCTTCTCTTCCTTCTTGCCTTCTTCTCTCTTTCTTTCTCATTTTTCCTCCTTTCTTTTCTCTTTTTTCCTCTTCTTTTCTCTCCTCTTCTTCATGCTTTTCATCAACATTTGAAAATGGATACACAAAGATGAAAATTTCAACATCGAAAGCAGCTGAAAAGAGCTCAATCAATTACCAAATGTTTTAAGCTGTTTTAGTAGGAATTATATTTTTGTGCTAGAACGGAGACGTGCTAATTCCTTTTTTGAATATTTACTGCTGAGACTGTTTTCGGTATTTTCGCTTTGATATCTTTACTTCCGTTCTATAATTATCAGTATCTCATACTCCCCTGAATTAAAAAGACTCCTTGCAAAGTTAAAACAAGCATCCAATCAACACTAACTAAGTATTCCCCCTATTTTATTCTTTGTATTCTAGGAAAAAATCTTAAAAGATTAATCTATAAATACTTTTTGTCAGAAAAAAAAACAACCTTTAAAGTGAACGCAAAACCGGTTTTTCGAAAACCTTTTCCCGTCAAACTAGTTTTTACACCTGTTTTGTAAACGTGTTTAGTTCAGTCTTATTTGATCAGAATTTCAGTATCAAATCACACAAATAAATACTTGCAAAAGGCTGAATTTGTAATCCATTGCAAAGGCCATTCTATCACATAACTACATTTCCCATAGTGCTTTGCGCAAGTAGAGAAAATTTTGCCATTAATGAGGCATTTCTCCGTCATTTATCTCTTATCTTTTAACTCTTTAAAGTTTTTAAGAGTTAACTACACTAACTTACAACGTTTAACTTATTTCTATATTACCTGCATCTAAACACTATAGGATTGAATTTTCTGGTCAAACTGCTAACCTGTCAACTGGGCCTCCTGTGGTATGGTTCACCCGTTACACACCAGGCCCTCTACCTGTGATTGGCCAGACGGTTTCTACCATTTCTTTTCTCACTCCGAGAAAATTGTCGTGCATGTTGACAGTCGGGTCACAGTGGCCTGGAACTAGCCAAACTTGGTCTCCTATCTGGAAAAGTGAACATGTTAAGAAGTTTTCTGAAGTACTGAATTAGAAGTGGAGCCCAAAATGTATGAAAGAATGTATGAGAAGATTGAGTGGAAATACAAGCTTGCTGCACAAGAAAGTAAGTATGAACAAGTGGAGTAAGAAAAAAGAAATTAAAAGTATTCTAAAGTATTGAATTAGAAGCGGAGTCCAAAATGTATGAAAGAATGTATGAGAAGCTTGAGTTGCTGCTTGCTGGACGAGAAAGTAAGTATGAACGAGTGGAGTAAGAAAAAAGAAATTAAAAGTATTCTAAAGTATTGAATTAGAAGCGGAGTCCAAAATGTATGAAAGAATGTATGAGAAGCTTGAGTTGCTGCTTGCTGGACGAGAGAGGAATGTATGTAGGACTCCTCTCTGAACCAGCCAAGGTATGTATGAACAATTTGCGAACGAACAAAGGTACCTTCTGTTATTTTTATTGCAAAATATTTGGGAATAACAACCATTATTAAAAAGAAAATGAAATGAAAGAAAATTTCTCCAACCATTACCTTCAAATCCCCGGGTGGTCTTAAAATACCATGCTCATCTCCACCGCTATGGTAAACCAACTCAGGACGGTCCTTGACCTGCATTTAGGTAAAAAAGTACATTTATATAGGTCTTACGGGATAACATTGTTAGCATATGAACTGATATTCACATATTTTTTTGTGATTGGTGAGACTTACCGTGGGTGGACCGGAATCTAGACTGACTGCCTTCATACCAGCATCCAGGACTGCTCGATCACCAGGCTGAGTAAAAAATAAGACATGGTCAAAAATCCACAGTTTGACACTTGGAGATTGTGCTTTAAATCTACACTTCAAAAGTGTGCTTCAAACTGCCTTTTCTATGCTCCAGGGAATGCAAAAGCCTAGGGGTGTCTATAGCTTTTTTTTCTAATATCTACTAAATTTTGAAGTCTCAACCCCCCCCCCCCCCCCCCTCCATTATTCTCAAGGATGCCCAATGGTCCTTATGCTCATTATCTCCTTTGCTATTAAAGGCTCACATCTGATTTTATGCATGACACAAATGAAACAAGGGGGGTGCACCCATAGCCCCTTTACCCCCCAACCTAAAAGCCTGCACACATCATAAATATCTAAAATATAATTTCTTTGTTTGACAGCTATGCATGAGGGGACTCATGAATATGGATAAAACTCAAACAAAGAATCTTATTCTCAAAGGAGTGACACATGGTCTGAAATGGGAAAACATTACGCACAAGGTAAATAGGTCTATTTCAATCTAATCCATTGGGATTAGCAGTGATTTACTTACTTACTTACAGTGACACTTATGACAGTACTGAGGACATACAGACTTTGTTCAAAGTCACTGAAAGGTTTGTCATCTTGTCCAAAATTCTTGCCATAATCCACATCCATGAATACATACGAGCCCTAAATGTTGTCAAGGATATAACTGTTTGCTTACTGACTTTATTTATGACTTTATTACTGAGTTCCTTGAAGAGGGACCCTCCTTTTTGCTAATATGCACTAAATAGACCTCTTTACCTTCGTATGCAAATTGCCCATTTCAGACCACATGACATTCCCTTGAGAAATGTTCTTTTGTTAAAATATTTGCACATGAAAGAATCAACTCCCAAGAGTGGCATCACATGGTCTGAAATGGGCACAACAAACAACGAAGGTAAAGAGGTCTATAGAACTCACTGCGCTAAAAAAAAACTACCGTAATACTGCAACACCGCAACCTCCAATGTCCCCCTCCCCAAGGATAAAGATCTCACAATTTCTTAATATAAGTTAATTTGCCTTGTTCATAGACTATTAATTTGGAGTTATAATTCTTCCTTTTTAAGTCAGTGGCACAGGGTGTATGCACCTTCGAGTCCAGAGAATGAAACCAGGAAAAAGGACAATAGTTTTATTTTTAACCTGGGGTATCTGCAGGAAGCCTGAGTAATAACTAGTTATTTTGTATCAAGAGTAAGGATACAGGTTGAACTTCTGTAAAAACTGAATGAAGAAAGAGAACAAAGGAAAATAAGTGCAAACAGTTTGACTAAAAAAATGTCTTACTGTTTTGCCACTCCATGCACAAAAAATGCTCTTTTTTGCAATCAAAGATGATCACTCTACTTTGTGCATAAAACATTTACTGCATGATAGTGGTAATGCAGCCAAAATTCACTCCACAGCTTGCAAAACAGCAATACTGTGATACTGCATGACAAGATGCACAGCTTTATTGAATGACATACCATAGACTTGCTCCAAGTTTCACTTCATTGATATTTTTCAATAGTCTCATTCACAGTTCCCTGAGCTATCTTGAAAGGTAGCCATGCCTTTGCATCGAAGCAAGACAAACAGTGAGCTTGCAATGATAGAGACCTAAAAATAATGTCCAAGGTGTTAAAAAAAGATCTTTATCATTGCAAGCTCACTGTTTGTCTTTGCTTCGATGCAAAGGCATGGCTACCTTCCAAGATGGCGCAGGGAACTGTGAAGGGGACTATTGGTAAATTATATTTTGAGACATCATTGATGGACTTTCAGTTATAAGAGAATTTTGAGGGTTTTGGCAGGAAAGAGGAATTCGCTCACTTCATTCTTTTCGCACCAAAACCCACAGAGTGCTGTAGTAACAATAAGTGCGTGAAAAAAATAAGCGAAAATCAAGCATGTCTTGATTGACATACCTTTACTTGCAGCTTCAAAAGTGTAAGTCCCAGTTCCTCCTCCAGTTACAACCTCACAAGCAATATTATTAGCTGAGAGGGCCTGGAAACAAAATAGTGGCAGTGAACAGTGAATAGTTGACAAGCTGTTTTGCTTTACGGTCTGATGCAAACCACCTTGTTAACCATTTTTTGTGTGAATGAAACATAAAACAGACGCAAACTCTGTTTAAATAAAATAAAAATAAAATAAATTATTGGGGGGCTAATCATCCTTACTGGCAGCTGAAGAGCTGAATTGCGAAGGACGCAGCTCAACGTGGTCGAGTCGAAGGCTTACAAAGGCACCATACGACTCATGTCTGACCACGAAGCACAGCTCAGATCGAATTAGGGTTGGTTTTTAAGGAGGGAGGAAAACCGGAGAACCCAGAGAAAAACCCTCGAAGCAAGGGAGAGAACCAACAAACTCAACTCACTTAAGGTGCCAAGTCCGGGGATCGAACCCGGGACCATAGCGGTGAGAGGCGAGAACTTACGCACTACGCCACCCTTGCTTCCCGAAGTCACAAGTCAAAGAAGAAAAGGAAACTCAATTGAGATGTTATTCGAAGGAAAGATCTCCAAGTGGCTTACATGAAGGAAAAGTTTAAAAATTAAGGTAGCCATGGTAACACACATCATTACTGTTAACAATTTGAATTAAAGCTGGACTTGAGGGATAATGTTCATGGCCGTAAGTTAGAAAACTGTAAATGTTTATTATGTATCCCCTCTTAAATAAAGTTATTGTATTGTATCGTATTGTATCATATTGTATTGTCGGTCATAGTTACCATCAGTATCATCAGTAAAAAATTAGAACTATCAAAGATGGTGTTTCTCATACCTCAAGGGTTTTCTTGGTCTTTTCAACAACTTTTCCAACAGCTGTTTGCCTGTCTTCGAATTTTCTTACATGCTGATTCCAACTAGAAAAAAATAGTAAATATCAAATCGTTTGAAATGGTCTTCCTATTTGTAGGGTTTGTAGGGACAGAGAAAATTACACTGCCGCTGAACCCTACACTGGCTGACCAATGCTCTCCATTTGAGACAGGTATTTAAGTATTTATCTACACTTTATTATATGGCATTTTGAGCTATAAAAAATAAATAATAATAATGATTGACATTTTTTAGAGAGGTTCACACTTGACAGTTGCAACTTAGCGCTGGTCAACTTTTGGTCCTCTATGTTTTTATGTCTCTGAATGATCGATGGGACCAACATTTCATATGGTCATCCAAAGGTCTAACCATCAAGCAAATTAGACAGCACCTTTAACCCATGATCTCCCACTAAACAGGCCAGTGCCCAACTGACCAGGAGGTGGTTCACAACTGGGCTAAAAAAAATTATAGACTGCTTTTGTTGACATATTTTGCTCCTAATCTAAAGTTCCACTGAAAAATGCCACCATCTATAGTCTCAATCATCCAGCAAATCACCTAGCAAAACAGTTACTGTGAAAGAGTCCTCCCCCTTCCCTCCTCTCCCCCCTCAGATTTGAGGTCTTACCCCTGATAAGTTTGTATTCCTTTAAAAACAAGATTAGGCAGAGTGATTATTTCCTTGGCCAAAGCAACAACTGGTTCTCCTGGCTCAACACCACATCTATCTTGCCCAACATTAACTTCAACAATGATGTTAACAGTGGCACCAAAAATAACTGCAGCCTGTGATATTTCACGTACATTTTGGATGTTATCTACGCACACAGAGAGTTTAGCCTGTTTTGCCAGAGAAGCTAGACGATAGAGTTTCGAAGTCCCTATGACCTGATGAAATAGAAGGTAACTATGTCATTGATAATGATGATTATAAGGTCTTGGTAAAAGATGTTGGTGTTGGTGATGTTGTTTGATGAAGAAGATGATGATGGTAATGGAGCTCATGGTAATGATGTAGATGTAGATGATGTCTTGCCTTTGCACTGAAGTAACTCAAATGGTGAGCTTGCAATGATAGAGACCTTTTTTAACACCTTGGACAGATTCACAAATCTCTATCAATGCAAGCTCACTATTCATCACACTTCAATGCAAAGGCATGGCTGCCTTTCAAGATGGCACAGGGATCTGTGAAAGAGTCTATATAAGAAAGATGATGGTGGTAGTGATGGTGATGTTGTGATAGTTTTGAGATGATATTAGTGATGATGATGATGATGATGATAGAGATAATGATTATGAAGATATGAAGGAAGTAATTATAGTTACACAGAATCCTCTTGGTCAAATACTTATTTCATCAGTAACTATGCAAAAGTTATAATCACCTAAAATTAATCTTTATTATTAATTACCTCATTGGATATCAAGACATCTTTAATGCCTGCTACAACCTGAATTATAAAAAGTCAGTTTTAACCAAACCATAAAAATCAAACATATACCCTCAAACAGTATCATTATTATACACTTTATCTTACCATACTTTCTGCTTCTGAGAGTTTCTGACAACAAAGACCAACTGCACCATGCTCTACCTAGAGAGATCCAATACAAATGATAAAATGCAGTCCTCAATTTTATCAAACCCTGAACAATTTCTGGGCTGATCTAAGTTAAACAATTGGCTAACTCACAGATCGAATTGAAATTTTAGCATGTTAATTTTTGCATCAGTCAGTTAACAGGGCCGTAGGAAAAGGAGGGGCTGAGGGGGCTTGAACCCCTCCAGTTTTTCCCAGAAAAGTAAAGCAAGTTTGGAATTAAATTTTCATGTCATGGTCACATGTGTTGCTTTGTGCCCCCGTAGTTTTTCAAGGCTTGATATTAAAGACCCTGGGTAATAAAGAGTAAAAGGAAGGAAGGAAGAAAGGGATTAAGGGAGGGAGGGAGGAGGAAGAAGATAGGGATCTTTTAATTTGCATACAATACCACTTTCAACAAAACTGAAACCAAAATGAACATACAGTAAGGGGTGCACATGAAATTCGTATCCAAAGGGCTTAAATCGTCTCTAAAAATTAAAGACTGAATGGAAAATAAGTAATTTTGAATCCCTGTAAACTTTTTTTTTTTTTTTTTTTTGGCTTCTGGTTTAGATCTAACCTTAGAGCATAATCTAACCTGCAGATGTGCAATCGTGGGACATTTGTGGGCTTTTCCGTGTGGGCGAACCGCGACACCTGGAAATTTACCCATGCTTTTTGGCAGCTTTGCCAGATTTCTGTCAAACTTATCAAGATCTATCAACAACGCAGGAGTTTCCACTTCGCTGATCTTTTTTCCTATCAGGCTAAACATCCTTGCAAAAGGTTTGAAGAACAGGTTTATTGCTGGTCTTCGTAGAGCCATTCACTAAAAACACGATATTGACCAGGCGTTACTCACCTGTTTACCCAGAATCCTGTTGGAGCATAGGTAGAGGAACCTGGTATTGGGCTACCTGTGTTTCTTTTTTAGATTCTTGATTTGCAAAATATATCCTTCCCCAAAAGTGGGCAGACCTGCAAATCTCTTAATCTCACCTCTCCCTCCCCTCTAGAAAACACTCTGAGGTACGACCGTCTAGCTCGTTGCAGATAAACACGAAATCGCACTCGCTCGCTTATCCGGCCCCTTCACCACACCTCACGTTTCCCCCAACACCCTCGGTCTTAACTTTTCATAAATCTTTGGAAACAGCATAAAATGCAATCGATATTTTACCCAAAATCAAGTTTAGGTATCAAGAGTCAAAAAATGAACATGGTCTCGAGACGTGATTAGATGATCAAATTCCGCTTGAACTATCTATTGAACCTTCGCCGTTATATCTCGCTAATCGTCATGATAACCTCATGGTAACGTTATAATTTAATCCGACAATGCAACACTGGTTCCGGCCGGAATTCAGGTATCCTTTACATGCATGTTCATTTAAGAGAGCTATAAACCGAATATTCTGAAGCCAGAGGACTAACTGCGTCTTCACAGACTGAAATACGAAGTTATAAGCGAGATACCATGGCAATCTTACACGTTTTACTGTTGGCTTTGTCAGTGGCCGTTTTTCAGCCATCAAGTAAGTATTTCTCCAATTCTTTTTCAGTGGTTTCGAATTCATTAGACAGGATTAGAGCGTTTTTTGCTACCAGACCCGGCACTTTGGCTCGTCTGAGTGGCTGCCGTCCATATTAAATTTACAATGCTCTATCTTAGTAAAGTTTTTGGGTTCACGAAAGCCAAAAATTCTAGGAAACGTCTCAGTCGTAATTCTCGAAATTCTAGTTTTTGGGGTGGGGGTGGGGAGGGGGGATTGAGAGATGCTGGCTAATACACGAGTTACCGCAACGTATCGGGCTATAATTTCCAATCAAATTGCGCGCGGTGTATCTAGGTTCAGTTTGAGTATGCGAAAAAATGTTAAATTTTGTTATGTATTTTGCTTGGGGATTTTAAGCGATTGCTCTGATCTCTCTCTCTCTCTCTCTCTCTCTCTCTCTCTCTCTCTCTCTCTCTCTCTCTCTCTCTCTCTCTCTCTCTCTCTCTCTCTCTTTCTGTCCCTATCCTGCAGATCCTGACTACCTAAATTAAAGTAGCCACTACCATGACTACCGCCCAAACTGAATAAGATATCAAAAACAGTCTAAGGCATTAAACGATCAGTGTATGTAACAATGTAACCAGTTTGTCTGGTTTTTTTTCCTGACAGAATCGGAGCTTTATATTCCATTTAAACATGAAAGCCTCTCGCCATCTTACGGGTTAAGGTTGATGTGCATGGTTCGAAATGAAAGCTTCGTTGGTTGGTTCAAAGTGGAAGGCACGAGCAACATCAAAATTCCTGTGGTGCAGAGCAGTGCGGACGTGAAGGACAAACCTGCTGTAGTCATAGAAACGGAAAGCAAGACCTGTACTCTGGTATTCCCTAGAGGAGTCGATTTAAGATCTGCTGGGGGAAAGTATATTTGTAAAGGAGAAATGAATGAAGAGACAGCTTTTGTACTTATGAAATGTAAGTAGATATAGTATTAGACATGTGTATCCTTCAATCTATCCAAAACTATTATTTTGGTGTGGTCTTTCGTGTAATAGCGATACACTCATTCCCAGTCCCTTCTTACCGCGCGAGCCATGTGAATTCCCGGTTGAGCTATTTTTAACATTCACGTGCAGTCAAATTTAACCATACCCTACTCCTGTGCGTCGAAAATTGTGTGCTTTATCAAAACCTGGAAGTAGCGAAGAAATGTAAAGATTTTTTTTGAGAAAACATAAATTTCGCGTCTTTTTGAGTGTTCAAAAGCCTCAGTCGTGTTTTATCAGAGAACAGAACATAGCCAATCCTGATCGTTTTGCTTTATCTAATAGATTTTTTCGGAAAAAGCGAGAAAAATCGATGAAAAGTATGTTGTTTTTGAGCGCGCGCGCACACGTCCACGCCATCAAAAAAATATAAACCAAACGACTTTGGATGCTAAAAATAGCTCAACCGGGAATTCACATGGCGCGCGCGGCATCTCGATATAGTGCATTTTGTTCACGTTTTTTTCCCTTCAATATTTTCTCGTCATAGTCAACCTAGACTCGCTCCAGACCACGCAGTCTCTCCATCAAGGCAGAAATGGAACAATCATCTTGGGTGCTTTCTCCTATCCACTATCCATGTTCCAATGGAGAAAAGACAATGTTGATATTGACTTTGAGAGCCATAATCGTTTCACCCTCCAAGATGACGGCTCTATTCACATCTCCAACGTACAGAAATCTGATGCTGGGATTTACAATGTGAAGATCAACTGGGAGAATCGTGTAGTTAAAGATTTTCAAATAAAAGTGAGAGTGACTGGTAGGTGCACATTCTCTTCCTTCTTCCCTCCTTTAACCACATCTTATTTCATTCATCCATCCATCCATCCATCCATCCATCCATCCATCCATCCATCCATCCATCCATCCATCCATCCATTCATCCATCCATCCATCCATCCATCCATCCATCCATTCATTTATTCATTCATTCATTCATTCATTCATCATTAATTTCGTATCCATCCATCTGCCTATTTGTAACTTAAAAGAAATAGTATCCTAATAAAGAAATATAAGGGGAAAGATGAACGATCCGTATCATCAATATGTAAGACTGAAAAGATAATAATAGCAAAAACATGAAAACTTACTATCTGGGATGAAGAAGAGGTCCATCAAGGGTCAATCTCTTCCTACTAGCCTTGCTTAACAAAAAATCCTTCCCTCCCCACTCCTACGAAACCCGAAAGTCATATGAAAGATGTGACTCCTTGTCCCTATTAAATATAGTCGGAAGAAAAACCACACTTACTCATCTGCATGCATCCATTTACCCATCCATCCATCCACCTGCCCATCCACCCATCCCGACTTGTCCATCACACCACATCCATCCCGAAGTTGCCGTCCAGTATAGTCAAATATGCGCGGCATTAATTCTTGTATCCCTCCCTCCCCTCCCCCAAAACACATACATGATACATGAGGGGGTTGCTCCCTACTAACCCCAACGAATCATCCCTCCTCTCCCCTCCCCTATAACACGAGCACGTCACTAATCAACTACAAAGACTGGTCACAAGCACCCTAGGATCTCCCTCGATAGACACTGCTTATATCTTTTTTCTTTTCCCGAAGCCACTGCCCATTTTCTATAACAACAATGATCCCATCAATTGGTCTATCAATATTTTGTGATATCTTTGATATATATTTTTCCCCATTTTTCACTTGCTACAGGTTCCCTAGTTTTTGTCCCATTTACTGAAGGAACACTCGTCTCATCGTTTGGTCTGTCAATAGTCTGTTATATCAGGAAGGAACGCTTCATTGGCTGGTTCAAAGCTGACACTAACATCAGGATCCCTGTGGTACCGAGCAGAGCGGACGTGAAGGACAAACCCGCCGTAGTCATAGCAACTGTCAGTAATACAACGAATGAAGCTTTCCTGATATTTCCCAGGGGTAGTTCGGCCTCTAATGCTGGGAAGTATTTCTGTAGGGGTGAATTCCATCGAGCAGGAGTGACAGTGGTTGCTAAGTATGATCTAGAATGAAGTCGCAGCCGAAAAACGAGTCAGCGGTATTTGGTAAAATCGCGGGCTCATCTGCTTCCTATAAAAAATGCCTATGCTCCTTTCCTTAGTCTTCCCACAATCCCTTATGATCCCAGCGCGAGCTCGAGGTCAGGGTAAAATTTGCATATTTTTTATACATTTTTATGCAAATTTTACCCTGACCTCGAGCTCGCGCTGGGATAATAAGGGATTGTGGGAAGACTACGGAAAGGAGCATTGTTTTGAAAAAATCTCAATGTCAGCTACGCAAGTCCAAAAGATTAAGATCATTTCTTAAAAGTTTTACATTTTAATCTATTAACCAATGCCTCCTAAGGTTTGTTTTTACGGTACATAGAACTTTTCTAATGTTTGTACTAAAACCCTTTTCCCTGAAAACCTCGACTAATTTAAGTGTAATTTAAGTATCCTTTCTCCCCGACAAGTCTGGCGCCGCTCTGCCTTATTAAGGTTATATTTGCAATATCTATGACGGCGACCTCAACCGGAAGTGTAAATAACTTCACTTTGAAGTTTCGCGCCTTCAAAGTCTGTCTTCCCTGTGGATGAGTTGAGCTTACTGACAATGTTTTGAATGAAATCTCCAATGAACAGAGCCCCGAAGAGAAATTATTTACACTTCCAGTTGACGTCGCCGTCATAGCTTAAAGTCTCTATTATGCTTTAAACCGTCTACCCTGCTTGGAGAGATCTTTTTCTGCCATCCCCGGCGTGGTATCGATCCTTTCTAACCGACAAGTTTGGCGCCGCTCTGCCTAACATTATTCTTTAATCCGTCTACTCTGCTTGAAGAGATCTTTTTCTGCCATTCGCGGCGTGGTATTGATCCTTGCTCCCCGACAAGTTTGGCGCCCCTCTGCCTAACATTTTTCTTTAATCTGTCTACTCTGCTTGCCATCATTGTTATTTTCTTCCCGTGCAGCCTGTCTCACTGCTTGCGAGTCCCCGGGGGGAGGGGGGTACTTCGGGTCGTTTCATACCGGGATGCTCCGCCTGGACTCTCGACCCCTTACCCTTTTCTATACCAAATTTCAGCAAAAAGGTACCCCTTACCTTTTTGCCTGAAAAGTTACCCCTTTCATATATCTTTGAAGAAAATCTACCCCTTTTTATACCAAAAGTCACAAATTTCCACCCTTTTTCTAAACGTGCGGCCTGAAAAAACTACCCCTTTTGGGCGGAGCATCCCCGTATAGTCCATTATAGGGAGAACCCCCCCCCCCATCAGTTTCATTAGAGAGAGCGTGGACTATAGAGCTTTTTTTTAATTTTTCTTACTGTAAGATAAAGGCTTTTTTTCAGCCATCAAGTAAATATTTCTCGAATCATCTTCCAATGGCCGGTTTCTTAGCTACGACGCCCTTTACTGTGGTGGCGCTTTTTGTTTTTTGTTATCATATTTAAGGAAGCAAGGGTGGCGTAGTGCGTAAGTTCTCGCCTCTCACCCCTCTATCACTGCTATGGTCCCTCCAAATTTATATGCGGCGCTTAATCGAGGGCAGCGTTTAAACGAGTAACTACGGTAATTTTGATAATCCATGCAGCAGACAACTGCATGCGGTCTCGAAGTTTCGTCGATATCAACAGAGCATAAATGCGCTCTAAGGAGAATGCCAGCGGGTCAGTCAGACGAGAATGTATTCCCACACGCGTCACAACACATGGGATCGGTCGTGTGTGTTTGAGTTTGCGAAAAAATTGGAAATTTTGTTTCTTGTGAATTAATATTGCTTCGAGTTTTCTGTGCTTATTTGGTTTCTCTTCTCTCTCTTTCTTTTTCCTTCTCTCTGTAACTGTTTCCCCTGAAAGAGTCGGAAGTGCTTGTTTCATCCAAAAAACAACTTCTCTCTCCTTTTCGTGGCTTGAGTACGGAGTGTGTGGTTCACAACGAGAGCTTCGTTGGTTGATTCAAAGTGGAAAGCAAGAGCAACACCAAGATCCCTGTGGTGCAGAGCAGAGCGGACGTGAGGGACAAACCTGCTGTAGTCATAGAAACGGATAGCACTTTGTCGAAGACCTGTATTCTGGTATTCCCTAGAGGAGTCGATTTAAGATCTGCTGGGGGAAAGTATATTTGTAAAGGAAAAGTGAATGAAGACGCAGCTTTCGTATATGTGAAACGTAAGTAGATAGATATATTTAGACTAGTCTTTACATCCATCCATCCCTCCCTCCCTCCCTCCCTCCCTCCCTCCCTCCCTCCCTCCCTCCCTCCCTCCCTCCCTCCCTCCCTCCATCCACCCATCCATGCCTCCATCCCTCCCTCCCTCCATCCATCCATCCATCCATCCATCCATCCATCCATCCATCCATCCATCCATCTATCCACCCACCCACCCACCTACCTCACCTCTTCATCTTGGTCATAGTGCATTCATTTTATTCACGTATTTTTTCAATATTTTGTCATCCTAGTCAACCTAGACTCACCTCAGACCACACAGTCTCTCCACCCGGGCACCCAAGGAATAATTACCCTGAGTGCTTACTCCTATCCACCATTCAAGCTCAAATGGAGAAAAGACAATGTTGATATTAACTTCAGTGGCAGCGTAAATCATTTTACCATCCAAGATGGCTCTATTCACATCCTCAGAGTACAGAAATCTGATGCTGGGATTTACGATGTGAAGATCAATTGGGAGAATCGGGTAGTTAAAGATGTTCAAATAAATGTGACAATGACTGGTAGGTGTATGTAATAATCTCCCTCCCTCCACCATATCATATTATATTATATTCATCCATCCATCCATCCTAAATACATCTATCCATTACTTCACCTATAATATCCATCCCTCATTCATGGCTATATTCATCTCAACAATACATCTCATTCATCCATCCATCTATCCATTCATCCAACAATCAACCATAGATTCATCTTGGTCATGGTCCATTTTATTCACGTAGTTTTTAAATATTTTTCAAACATTTTTTAAATCATCCCTCCGAGCAGAGCCGACGTGAAGGACAAACCCGGCGTAGTCATAGAAACTGTTAATAAAACAACGAAAAAAGTTTCACTTATATTTCCCGGGGCTAGTACGGCCTCTCATGCAGGGATGTATTTTTGTAAGGGTGAATTTCATCAAGCAAGAGTGCCAGTGCTCTTATATGGCTGACCATGTTTACACTTGGACAGACACTTAGACCTGTTGTAACTAGCACTGGGATACCACAGGCATCCCAATTTAGGTAAAAGTGATATAAAAAAAATTAAATCAGAAATTTTTTTTTGGGTTGATTTCCATATTCATTTGTGTCATTTTTTGCAACGTGAGTTACCCCCGTAAGGCAGGAATGTTCGGTGGCGACCAGCTCTTATTTTATTACTATTATTATTATTACTATTATTATTATTTTTATTACTCGAAAAAAATGCAAACTTAAAGATTCATAATCCCACAACCTCTTAGAACGATAAATTTCGTTCATGGAATCAATTAAATGCTCCCAAAAATTCGACTTATATCGCTCGTACAGAACTGAAAAACTAAGATTTACTACCTAGAGCCTCCGCCATTTTGAAGATCAGATAGGCTTTGTAACCGGGCGATAAGTGGTGGTCGCCTGGCTACTAAGGGCAGAGTCCAGGACTGGATTCACCGAAAACGAAACAACCGACCACAGGTTTTTTGGTGTGGACGACATTTCCGATTCATTGTAGTTCATATTGCCCTCGTTATGTTTCTGCAAAGCTAACAGGTTAGTCAGCACTTTCCAAAAGCTATTGTCGACTTGTGTTTGAATTTAGGCCGTAGCTGCAGGTAAACAGTTCTGTATATTTGTGTTTATCCGTGCCTGGCAGACCAGCCAAAAGTACTGTAAATTTGCCTCAGTTTTGCCTTATCTCAGTTATAATTTAACTCGTTACTCCAAGGTCTCGCTACAACCATAGGTATTCAGTGTCTTCGCTATAGGCTTTTCTTGTTATTAGACCTTTTTGCTCTATCACTATTTCTCGACTTTGTGCGCTTTAAGAACAATAGGTGCATCAAAGATTTTGCGAAATTTGAACATCGTTAGAATTTGAACAAAGGATGCTCGTACTTCATTGTTGTTGAACAATAGTTGTAGTCATTGGTATGGCCCGACTCGTTGTTATTTACAACAATAAAATACAAGCATCTTTTGTTCAAATTCTAAAGATGTTGAAATTTCGTACAATCTTTGATGTACCTAACTATTGTTCTTACAGCGCGACGCGCCTTACCGTGGCCACCCTGCCAAAGTTTCGTACAAGTACGATAAATCACTTCTTGCAAAGAATTTCCACATGAAAAAGACTGCCTACGAAAGTATTAAGTGTTAGCAAGCCAAAAGAGCAAAACTGGTTTTAGAAATAGAGATTTTTAAGCATTTTCTTCAAGTTCTTGCTCCGAAGTTCAAATATTTGCGGTAATAACAAAGCAAGTTCACATGCAAATTTACAGATTCTCGCTTTCTGATTGGCTAACTTGTAAAAAGTTTGTTGGGTGGCTACGGTAAGGCGCGTCGCGCTGTAAAGCGCACGAAGTCGAAAATATTAATAGTGATAGAGCAAAAAGGTCTAATAGACGTTTTTGATCTAATGGACATTTTCGACATTTTTGAAATCTCGTGCTGTTGTAACAAAAGATGTACGAATTGTTTTGTGATTTTGTTGTTTAGAAATAATAGTAGTGTTGGTAATAATAATGAGACTGAATCAGCGTTTCACACAAGCAATGCCACATTTATAATAGTCTAATTCTCATTATCAATACTACTATTATTTATAAACAACAAATCACAAAAAAATTCGTACATCTCGGGAAAGTTTGGGAGAAGTCTTGAGCTCTGTGTAAACCTCGCCTGACAACCTGAGCGGAAGTCATCTTCAGAGTCAAGTAAAGGATAAAGTCAGATAGGTCATATTTATACTGCCGTTACACAATAGCACAATTACCTGGTGTTGCGTAATGGCGGTGTCGGTCTAATTACTACCAAAACAGATAGAGTGTGAATGTGACTCGTCGTGTAACACTTGTTTGACTGTACATTCGTGAAGTCTAGTGCACACATTCCTGAGCCCCGATCGGCAAATATTGTTACTTCGATAAATATCCATTCACCTGGGTTCAGACCATTCTTTACAATGTTATATCTTAAGCGGTGCTAATCTTCATGATGACGTTATACCGTTTATCAGTCACTGTGTCTCTGTTTCCAGTATCAGTTTCAGGTTTATTACCCGGAGAGCAGAATATTCGAGAGAGCAGAATAACTATCGGGGGTAAAGTATCGGGTATGCTCGTCGTATCTCTTAGGGGTAAAAATCAGCGATTTGGTATCTTTTAGGGTCTTAAATTTGAGGTTTATTAAATCGGCACTTTCTGGTATATTTTAGGGTGTTGAAAAAGGAACTAGCCCATCGCATAATAACGCAATGTGTATGCCTGCATAAACTCGGAATATTACTCAAGGAAAAGCATTTCAAAAGCCTTTATTTTTTAATAGTATTATTTTTGTGGTATCTCTTAGGGGTTAAAATTTGCCAAGCCACGCCCTTTTGAAAAAACTTCCGGTATCTTTTAGGGGTATTTTTGGAAATTTCCGACGAGCATACCCGATACACTGTGTCTCTGTTTCCGACCGGCAATTCAAGTATCAGTTTCAGGTTTATTACCCGGAGAGTAGAATATTCAAGAGAGCAGAATAACTATATATACTGACACAGCCTAAAACATTTTGCCAAATTTGACCGTCCCTTGCTTGACCTAAGTGAGATAACATGGCAATCTTGCACGTTTTACTGCTGGTTTTCTCAATGGCCGTTTTTCAGCCATCAAGTAAGTTTTCCTCTATTCATCTTCCAATGGTTTCATTAGAATCGCGTTTTTCATGTTCGCTGTGTCTGAGATTGTCCCCTTACACGGTACCGAACGACTTTTTAACCGTTTAAAAAGTTGTATGTTTAATAATAATAATAATAATAATAATTGGAGTTCTTATATAGCACATTTCACATCGTCTCAATGCGCTTTACAATTTTTAACCAGTGGAGGACTTTACGGGCTGCATATTAAGGCGCTATTAGCAGCCGTGCAGCTTACAATCATGAGTGAATTTTTAATAATTAGTGTTATGCCTCCAAATTGGGCGTTCTGTTTAGGCGTTCTGTTTACACGGAACTGTGCTATCTGGATAAAAATTAAAACTCCAAGCCGTGCAAATTAAAGAGACGGTTCCGTGTAAATGGTATGTACTGCGGGTCAAACTTTTGTACGGTTAGAAATCCGTCCGTTACCGTTAAGGCCAACCTGGATGTCCGGAAGCCAAGCCGGACACAATTTTCCCTAATACTTCGTGAGTTCGTGCCCGGCATGTTTTTATTGTGACATTCTGCATTTCACTCTGCCCACTGGAATTACAATATACTAGAACATTTACGAAATTACTCCCCAGTTTTGATTATTTAGTCACTGTGTGTGTGTCTTTCTTTCATAGTGTCTTTGCCACGACTGATGTTCTCCAATAGAAAAGACATCCGAATTCTACTAAATACCAATGGCACGTTAAATGAGACGATCCTTTTCAGTGGGTTGAAAGATGCCATCGCTTTGGACTTCGATTACCGGGAGAAAATCGTCTTTTGGACGGACGTTGGTTCGGAGAAAATTCAAAGTGCTCGCCTGTCCGGCAATAGAACCGAAGTTAGAAATGTTATCAGTCTTGGATTGAAGCATCCAGAAGGATTGGCCGTGGACTGGATCACCAAAAAACTTTACTGGACGGACTCAGATTTCGTAACAAATCGAATTGAAGTCGCCAATTTCGATGGATCCTTTAGGAAAGTACTTTTTTGGCGCAACTTGGATCAGCCAAGAGAAATAGCTGTGGATCCTCGGTCGGGGTGAGTGAAAAAATCTTGAGAACATATAATTTCCATTGGCTTCGAAGACGCTTAATATTTATCGAAGTAACAATATTTGTATTATGATCATCCGGATGAATGTAGTCCTGAGAAGGACTGTTTGATGTGACTGACGTTTCGACAACCTAAGCGGAAGTCATCTTCAGAGTCAAGGATAAAGATACGCTTAATGTTGTCACATTTCAGAGCATGTGTCATTCCCCAGAGTATCATTTCTTTGTTTAACGGTTGCGCATGTGAAGACACATGCATATACAACTCAAACAAAGAATCTTATCCTCAAGACAATATTAATAACACGTGGTCTAAAATGAGGAAACATTACGCCCAAGGTAAAGAGGTTTATAAACGATGCTCAAAAGTGACCCAGGAATTGCTGCAAAAAATGTTACGTTTCTGAAAACTTTTTTTCGTACAACAGAACCAGAAACTTTGAGGAAAAGTACATGAAAATACCTATATTTAACGTCGTTAGTTACACTTGTTTCTGTTGAGGGAGAATTTGGACTGGATTAAAATTTTCAATCCTCTAATGGTTTAAAATCTTTACTTCAATCTAAAATAATTCTTAAAAAGGAAATTTTTCTAGTAGACATTAAGCTTAGCGGGTCGCACAACAAAAACGGTTATCAGTAAAACACTGCTGGCACGGTGACAATATGTTTTAAGAGGTCAAGACTGCTAAAATATGTAAGCAGAATTGTATTTCCGCTTCTAGATTTCCCTAGAATAAAGGGTCATAAGCCGGCTGAGAGCGAATCTCACGAAATCTCAATAAACAAATATAAGTTTTAGTAGCAGGCTTTGTTCAGTTGGTTAGTCATCGCAGCATTCGGAGCTAGAGGTCCACACGGACCCGTTCAAAAAAATCGAAAAATTAATACATAAAATATAATATTAAATAATTCAATCAGTTGTTTTAGTCATTTTTAGTAATATTAGTCCTGTTAGTAACAGCGGTGTTACTAATATGTCACAAGCCGTCTGTCTGTCTGTCTGTCTGTCTGTCTGTCATTTGAGCCCGACCTGATGGAATGACAGTTCCATTATCACGCCTAACGAGGTTTGTCGCCCACAAAATGCGTTTACAACTCACTCTTTCTGTTAGGTTTACAGAATGAACCCCTAGAAAACCAACTTCGTCGCCACAGCAAATTGTACGATTTATTTCGCGCGTGTGATTAGAAAGCGTTATAAGCCGATTTCTTCAATCAAATCATTCCTCATTTCACAGGTACATGTTCTGGACCGACTGGGGAGAAGTTCCCAAAATCGAACGTGCAGGCATGGATGGGAGCAACAGAACAGCCATAGTCTCTAAATCAATATACTGGCCTAACGGCTTAGCCATCGACTACAGATATAAAATGATATATTGGACTGATGCTAAATTAAAGCATATTGCTTGTACGGACTTCAATGGCGAACGTCCTCTAAAAGTTGTCCAGGGGTCACTGTCACACCCATTTGCGCTCAGTCTATTTAAGAACAAGCTCTATTGGACAGACTGGACGACACGCTCCATTTACACTTGTAAAAAGAAAACTGGGCGTGGGTTTAAAGTGTTGAAGTCAAACATTGAATCGCCGATGGATATTAAGGTGTTTGAGTCAGTTCGTCAAAAGAAACTACCTTCAAGTAAGTACTATGAAGCTGCAGGTTCCATTTCGAGTACTGTACCGTGCCGTGCCTTGTCGGGCTTGCTCATTTACGTTAGATTCGACATGTGAAATTCGACGTCTTAACTGGGTTTCATTTCATACTTGTCTGGTAGGTCGGAAACAGTGTGGACAGAACAATGGCGGTTGTAGTCATCTGTGTCTACTGTCCCCCCAGGGGTACTCCTGTGCGTGCCCTCTTGGTGTTCGACTCCTCTCGGATGGAAAATCCTGCGAACCAGGTAATTTACTTAATTCCTGGAAAAATGTAGACTTCAGACTTCCAACGATTGAGTTAAGCGTTGCGTTACGACGTGTGAAGTGAAGTCTTAGCCATGTCCTGACTTAGATCAGCCCAGAGGTTGTTTCAAGGTTTGATTTGTGAGTTAGCCATGTTCTGACTTAGATCAGCCCAGAGGTTGTTTTAAGGTTTGATTTGTGAGTTAGCCAAATCCTGACTTAGATCAGCCCAGAGGTTGTTTCAGGGTTTGATCTGTGAGTTAGGCATGTCCTGACTTAGATCAGCCCAGAGGTTGTTTCAGGGTTCGATCTGTGAGTTAGCCATGCCTTGACTTAGATCAGCCCAGAGGTTGTTTCAGGGTTTGATCTGTGAGTTAGCCATTCCCTGACTTACATCAGCCCAAACTGAGGTACGTTGTTTCAACTGACCTTGTCTCTTGACATTATTAGGACCACTGCATTTTCTTCTGCTGGCTACAAAAACTGATATCCGTCGCGTATCCCTGGACACCCCTGACTACACGGATGTAGTGTTACCCCTAACGGGAGTCAAGCAAGGATTTGCAATAGACTTTGACCCTGTGCAAAAATACTTGTACTGGAGTGACGACGAACATGATCATATCAAGAGGGCTCGCATTGATGGCACAGGTACTGTGGCCGAGTAAAACACGTTCGATTTAGAAACTTCTTGAAGAGATCGGTAATTATTTATCGCCTGGTGGGGAGAGGGGGGAAATATCGGAGGGATATATCAGAGGATTTTTGTTGCAACGTTATAAAGAGTAACTCACCCCCTACCCTTCCCTCCCCTCCCCCTCCAAGAGGCACTCTTTTCTTTATGATACTCACTCAATAGTGAGTGCAGTCAGGAATTTAAGAAATTGAACTTACCAGGTTATCTGGAATCTAGACGCGCAAGACATTTAGTGTTTGTCACAGCGAAAATTTCTAAGGGCAAGAGAGAATGAGAAATCTAGATTGGGTCTTTGGGACTCACAGCTCATAACGTTAGATTCCCCTAGGCTTTTAAGTCATGATAGTACGACATGCGAGAGAAGGCCGCGCAAACGTCGTGCAACAGACCAGTCGTCGATCAACCTCAGCCTCGATAGTGTGTAATATATTCTTTAGAATTTGACTACAGCTCATGGTAATTTAAGGAATGTACACGTTATCAAACAATAGACCATTTCACGGTTGTCGTCGATCAACCTCAGCCTCGATAGTGCATGTGTAATAATATATTCTTTAGAATTTGACTACAGCTCACGGTAATTTAAGGAATGTACACGTTATCTAACAATAGACCATTTCACGGTTGTCGTCGATCAACCTCAGCCTCGATAGTGCATGTGTAATAATATATTCTTTAGAATTTGACTACAGCTCACGGTAATTTAAGGAATGTACACGTTATCAAACAATTGAAACACTTAAAACTTCCACGGGATTTAGTCAAATTCTAAAGAATATATTACACGCTATCGAGGCTGAGGTTGATCGACGAGAACCGTGAAATGGTCTATTGTTTTACAAGCGAACTATTGATATTCCTGTATCAAACACGAAACTAGGTGTCGAAGTGGTCGTGTCTATCGAGGTACAGAACCCAGATGGTCTAGCGGTGGACTGGATAGCTCGTAACCTGTACTGGACCGACACGGGTACGGATCGGATTGAAGTCAGTAGGCTTGATGGCTCGTCTCGTGCGGTTCTCATCTCTGAAGGGTTGAGTGAACCAAGAGCTATTGTAGTGGATCCCGGTAAAGGGTAAGTTGTGATAATTTTGTCTACCGCAGTTGTATTTGCGTGATATTGATATTTATTCGGTAAGGTTTTGGGGGCTTGGGGAGGCTTTTGGGAGGGATAGGGCAATCGTCGGAGGAGAAATTTAGTTGGTTTTGGGAAGTTCTTTTGGTTATGTGGAGGTGATTAAAGTTTTGGGCAGCATGTTTGGGGTTACAAAAAATGTGCTACGTCCAGGAAATCAGAAGGGGAAACTCACGGTGCATTGTGGTCTAGCTTGGGTACAAATATCTTTTGTTCGCATAATGCCGTACTATACGTGGTGCTGTTTTTAACTCAAGCTAGACAACAAGATATCATGATTATCGGTCTCAGAAAAGGCCTTTGAAGGAGGGATTACGTCACCGTGTTCAGCCATAGAGCAGATTTCGTATGAGTGTGAAAAGTCACTGCACGGTTACGGCTCGGTGCGTACATGGCACCAAATGTCGAGTGTTTTCATATATGACACTGACACGGCCACCGCAAGGCGCGGTCCATGCCGTAAGTTTTTTATAGTCATACAAAAACTGTTCTAATGTATCGGTATGATTAACCACTCGAAGTAAAAATAAATTTCAATTTTCAATGGTTGGTGCTTATCATTTTCAGGTACATGTTCTGGGCGGACTGGGGTAAGTACGCCAAAGTAGAAAGAGCGGACCTAGATGGCAGCAACAGACTGGTACTAGTCAATACGACAATAATATGGCCTAATGGACTAGCCATTGACTATGCAGACCAGAAACTATACTGGGCAGATGCCAAGCTGGATAAGATAGAAGCTATGGACTACAATGGAAAGAATCGCCGAGTCATTGTGAATAAGAATCTGCCGCACGTGTTTGGGCTCACTGTGTTGGGGGAGTATCTGTACTGGACGGACTGGCAGGAGAGGAGTGTAGAAATGATCAATAAACATTCGGGGGAAGGAAGAAAGAGCTTGGTTAAGCCGGTTATTGATTCGATGGGATTGAAAGCAATCAACATGAGCATTACTCACGGTGAGTCGGTGAATTCAGTTTTTTGTTAGTTACCACTGACCGCATGTACAGCAATGGCGCAGCTGGACAGGGTTGAAACTGGAAGTAACGTGAAGGTGCTACTAACATACATACATCTCATACATCTCCCAAAAACAACTAAATATGACTTACGTAATCATGAAGGCAAACTAGTCCTACCCGCACCACGCACCAATTATCTTAAACGATCCTTTAGCAATAGTGGTGCTGATTTATGAAACAAATTACCCCAAGAAGTAAGACACGCTAGCTGGCTCATTACCCGACTTTAAGAGGAAACTGAACCACGTTTCATTATAACTTTGGATTCGCACACGGCAATCTTGTAAAACAGTAACTTTCTTAACTTTTATTATGATATTTGACTGATGATTTTAATTCCGTGTATAAATAAAGTTTTTCATTCATTCATTCATTCATTCATTCATTCATTCATTCATTCATTCATTCATTCATTCATTCATTCATTCATTCATTCATTCATTCATTCATTCATTCATTCATTCATTCATTCATTCATTCATTCATTCATTCATTCATTCATTCATTCATTCATTCATTCATTCATTCATTCATTCATTCATTCATTCATTCATTCATTCATTCATTCATTCATTCATTCATTCATTCATTCATTCATTCATTCATTCATTCATTCATTCATTCATTCATTCATTCATTCATTCATTCATTCATTCATTCATTCATTCATTCATTCATTCATTCATTCATTCATTCATTCATTCATTCATTCTTTTTTTATTTGATCAAGCAGGTTAAAAATGGTGTGGACCCGGGGCCTGCCATCAATGATACTAAATATGAATAACTACAAACATTAAGAGATATAAATATAATATATAGATAAAAAAAAGTTGAGTAATTTCGGTAGTATATTCATATGTAAATATTGTCAGAACAGAAGAGCTGTATAGCTAGTTTGTCTGTGTCTGTTTTTTTTCCCAGGTTCGAATTCTTGTCAAAAGAATAACGGTGGTTGTAGTCATCTCTGTTTCAACAGACCCACGGGTCACGTATGTGGATGTCCTACTGGTATGGAAATGCTTAAAGACAAAAAAGAATGCATCGGTGAGTTCTTTATGATTAATACAAAACGAAAACCAGTAGGCAACAGTCCCCTTCACAGTCCCTGCGCCATCTTGAAAGGTAGCCGTGCCTTGCATCGAAACGAGACGAACGGTAACCTTGCAATGATAGACACCTTTTTTGTGAATGTGAATATGTGAATAATTGTCCAAGGTGTTAAAAAAGGTCTCTATCATTGCAAGGTCACCGTTCGTCTCGTTTCGATGCAAAGCACGGCTACTTTCAAGATGGCGCAGGAAACTGTGAAGGGACTATTTAATAAATACAACGCACAAGTAAATTTTTTTCCGGTTTTCTCCCTGACTTAGATCAGCCCAGAGGTTGTTTCAGGGTTCTATCTGTGAGTTAGCCATGCCCTGACTTAGATCAGCCCAGAGGTTGTTTCAGGGTTCGATCTGTGAGTTAGCCATGCCCTGACTTAGATCAGCCCAGAGGTTGTTTCAGGGTTCGATCTGTGAGTTAGCCATGCGCTGACCTAGATCAGTTCAGAATTTTAATTGAAGCTTTGTATATTTTCCATCTGTTTCAGTTCCCGAGGCGTTCCTACTATTCTCAAGCAACACGGACATCCGTCGTATTTCTCTTGGCACCTTTAGCGGAAACAAAGCAATCCCACTCGTCGAAGTCAAAGAAGCCATGGCCCTGGACTTCAGTATCAAAGACATGCGTATCTACTGGACCGACATCACACTCAAGACTATCAACCGTGCTTTTCTGAACGGGAGCGACCCTGAGAATGTAATCAACTTCGATTTAAAATCACCAGGCGGGCTCGCTGTGGACTGGATCGCAAATAATCTGTATTGGACGGACTCAAGAAAACATATGATTGAGGTCGCAAGGGTTGATGGTCAGCATCGAAGGACCCTTATCTACAAGGACATCTGGGAACCAAGGGCCCTTACTTTGGATCCAGTTAATGGGTATGGTATCTTGATCTGTTGTCTATATTGGCTGTTATGCAATCGAGGAAGGGACTGGGAACGAGTGTAGAAATATTTTATCTAATTTAAAAAAAAAAAACATGACAAGAAATACCACACTAAAATTATTAAGTTTACCAAGTTTTAGAATGTATGGGTGACTGATTAGACTTTAAACAAATCGTAAAAATAAGAGAGAATGTATGGTTTTGCTGTCCTCAAACCCCCATGCATTCTATCTTATTTTTGCGACTTTTAACAGCTTACCACTCCGCAATCTTTCATCCAAACCTGCTCAAACTCGGTAATAGTTCTAATATTCGTATGATTTTTTTTGTGATGAGGATTATTTCGTAATAGGAAATGTGTATCAAAGCTCACAAAGCACTCTGGGAAAGTGAGTTCTTTAAAAATGTAACAGGCAAATCAAAGGAACTATCAGAAAAAAATTACTCTGTTATTTTCGTCTGCTGAAATCCTTTTATTACCATAGAAAATGTCAAAGGAAAAATTGTCAGATGAATTTTTAGAGGAGCCAAAAAAGCGTAAGAACTCACTTTCCCATCATGCTTTGTGCTAGAATTTCGAGCTCATGCACATTGGCTATTACAATAATATTTTTACTGGGCCCAGTCCTTCCTCAATTTCGAAACGACTACCGTGATTACTCGGGCACTTTACGCATTTTATTATTGTAATCCGTATTTTATAAAACAAATAAAAACTTGCTTCTGTTGGGGTTGTCAGAACACTAGAGAAGTGGTGAGAAGCACATCGCTATGCGTCGTGCTTCTCCTAACACCTTTCTCGTGTTCTGTCAATCCCCGCGTGCGTTATAACTGTACACAGCACGTGCGCGCGTTTTCTATTTCTTCATAGTATTTCTGAAGATTTTATTGAAATATGCAAAAAAATTTATAACCAATTTGTATATATTTCAAATTTTTCATATTTGTTTTATAACAAAGAATTTCATCATGCTTTAAATACTCTATGTTTCTAATATTTGTACCTACTTAGGCATATGTATTGGATTAACGGTGGCGATAACCCTAGTATCGAGAGAGCAGACATGGACGGCTCCAACAGAACCCTAATCGTGACAGGAGTAAAGCGACCCAGCGATATTACTCTTGATTACAAAGAAAGACTTATTTTCTGGGTCGATACTGACAGGTCTGTCATTGAGTGTGCAGACTTCTTGGGAAGAAATAGAAGAACCATCGCGAGTTCTCTGCCCAAACCCTTCGCTTTGACGCAGTTCCAGGATTATATTTACTGGACTGACTGGGAAACTGAGTCCATCGAACGAGCCAATAAGACGACAGGGACAAACAGAACAAGTATAAAAAGTAACGTGGATTTTGTGATGGATATTACTGTGTTAAACAAAACTCGGCAAGAAGGTGGGTAAATAGAATAATCCCCTCCACAGTTTCCTGCGCCATCTTGAAAGGTGGCCGGGCCTTTGCATGGAAGCGAGACGAACGGTGAGCTTGCAATGGTAGAGATATGTGAATAATTGTCCAAGGTGTTAAAAAAGGTCTCTATGATTACAAGCTCACCGTTCGTCTCGCTTCCATGCAAAGGCCCGGGCTACCTTTCAAGATGGCGCAGGGAACTGTGAAGGGGATAAGCTGGTACTCTCTTTTTGCATGTGCGCACTGTCGTCTTCGAGTCTCTCTTCTCAAGGTACCATTTGGTGCTTTTTAACTCTTGGATAAGCATAGATCATTTAAGGAATAGAGCGCGTAGGGCTCATGTCCGGGGGGGGGGGGTAGAGGGTGCCAATTACACTCACCCCCTTCCCCAAAAACTCATAGTCCAGCATTGTATAAAGCCTTATAATTCCCTTGGATACTGGCGTATTGTGGGTTCCAGAAGCCCTGCATTCCTCCTCGGGTTTCTCGAACCCAGGGTAATACGTGCGCGGATATTTTTGAGTTCTGTCCTCCTTCTCCAAACATTCTGTGCATATAGACCCCTTTCACGTGACGTCATAGCAGCTCAATTTGGAGGACAAAACAAAAGAATTCCAATCTCCTGAGAATTGGAAACCTATTGTTTTGCCCTCCAAATTGAACTACATTCCGAAGTGCTGCAAGAGGTCCACACACTTGCATTCAACTTTCGCTCCCCCCTTAAGATCTGCGCAGAGTTTTGACTGTGTCCCCTCCCCTTCAGGTTGGAATGCGTGCTCCATGAACAATGGTAACTGTAGTCATCTGTGCCTAGCAAGACCAGGACAGCAGAGAACGTGTAGCTGTCCTACTCACTTTAAACTTTTACCTGAAAACAACGTCTGTGAAGGTAAGATAACCCAGAGAATTATTACTAAAACAGCATGAATGAATGCCAAAATCGCGTTACTAGCCAAAGAAAAATTGACCTTTTAGCTTGGACAGTTTGTTGTCCCATTTCAGACCACGAGTCATTTCCAAGGGTATCTTTTCTTTGTTTAACGGTTGCGCATGAGAACACACATGAATATGGATATATACAACACAATTAAAGAATCTTAAGCCTGGTTCACACTAGCGTCGTATTCATTAGCAACACACGCAGACTCAGTATCGCTTTTACCGCTTTGGTGTGAAAAAAGACAAGCACTGAAGGTCGTAAATGCGTAGATTCAACGCACATTGAATGATGGGAAGGAAGAGTGAAATACCGACGAATATATACCACGGCTTTCTTGCTTTCTGATTGGCTGTATTTTCTATGGTGTGGGATAAAACACTTTGCAACACTTTAAGACAAGCACTGTAAACGAACAGTAAGCTACTGAGTCTGCGTATAGGCTGCTTATGATTACGACGCTTTATTCTCAAGAGAATGACACGTGGTCTGGAATGGGAAAACAATCCACCCAAGCTAAAAAGGTCTATTGCAGCGTATTTGTTTTGAAGAGGACATAAGATTCGATTCGATAAATGCACCCGGCCCATTTGCGCGCGCTGTTATTTTTGCGGCTAGTGTCTTGGTCCAGTTAGAAAAATATACAAATGCTGTTCCAAAGAGTACACCAGGTTCAAATGCGTCTAATGGCGCACGACAAGTATGTGCTTGCACCGACGATGGTCGCGCCGGTTACTTTTTATATTAGAATGGAGTTTGTGTGAGTGTGATACGGCATAGCACATCTGTTGGACAATTCACAGTGCGCGTCATTACTGCTCATCCAATCAAAATGCTTTCGGAAAGCTGCTTCAAGCTTCATCGGCGATAAGTTATTCATATTAGAACATAGTATTTTGCTGTTTGTTGCATGTGGGATGATATCTAGCATAAGCTCAATCTAGAAAAAACTGATCATGCGCACTGAAGTGCAGATAAGCCTTTGCAGACTCATTCCATTTTTTTTCCATCCGTAGCTCCTAAAGCGTTCATGTTGTACAGTACCACTGGATCAATCGGTCGGTTTACCTTCGACTCCAACGACTTCCATAAAATCAGGTTGCCATTGCGCAAGCTCCATGACGTCATCGCTACCAGCTATGACATCATCACCCAGTATGTGTACTGGATTGATGCCAAAACGAACACCATCCGCAGAGCATTTGAAAACGGTTCAGGAGACAGCATAATTTTAAATGATACAAATATTGCTCCTCATGATCTTGCGATTGATCCATACGGACAGCAGATGTATTGGACTGATAGCGTACGAAATAATATCAATGTGTTCAGCTTGAGGAAGATGAAGTCTTTAGGTGTTGTGGTGAAGGGCAGGAGACCAAGATCCATAGCTTTGTTTCCTGAGAAAGGGTAAGTTATGGTGGTATTGCTGTGTCGTTATTGCTTGGTATCGATCAGCTGCATGAATGAATTATTACCAGTCTACAATCAGGGTAATACGGGGGGGGGGGGGGTAAATGACCACGAATCATGGACAATTTTTTCATAAATTCATGAATAACGAAATACGAGTAATGAATTACCTCGATACAAGGATTTAGGGCGTAATATGAATTTCCACGAATAACACATCACGCAACACGGGGGGACTAAAAATCACGAATCACGGACTTATTTTTTTTAATTTCACGAATCACGGTCAAAAAAAAAAAAAGGCTGAATCACGCGTCACGCGTAACCCATGTGCCACTCTGTACAATGACAAAAAACACTGCCCGTCATTTGCTACCAACCAGAGAGTATTCTATTGCTTGGTATCAATCAGCTGAATGAATCTCATGAATCTCATTACCAGCCTACAATGACAGGCTAACACTGCCCGTCATGTTATATCAACCAGAGAGTATTCTTTTACTTGGTATCAATCAGCTGAACAATCCGTATACATTTCTATTGAGAACTTGCCATTCCACAGTAGACCGTAAATGACGTCACGATACCCGAAATTCTAAGAGGGGAGGGGTGGGGATATAGACTTGGTATTCTCGAGTATTGATTTATTTAACTTTTTCTTCATACAGCTTAATGTTCTGGACCGATCTTGGCTCTAAGAGACCAGCGATTCGTCGTGCTCGAATGGACGGTACCAAGGCAAAAGTTATTGTGAGATCCCGCATAAACTCGCCACAAGGTCTAGCAGTGGATATCGATGGCAAGAAACTTTACTGGACGGATACTGAGTGGAAATCGAAGAAGATTGAAGTATCTAATCTATCAGGTAAAATAAAATTTAAAAAATGATAATGATATTACACAGGTAGCCCAAGCTATGGTTCTAAATACATATATAGAGAATGTATGGCAGATCAAAAAAAATTCTTCAAAATAAAATAAATTTCATATTTTATTGTTTCTTTACCGGTATATCAATGTTTTATTGCATGTTTTGTGGTTTCCTGACGGTTTGGTTGTATTTTAAGGCGATTTTAGGAAATTTTATTTCCTCTCTAAAGACATTGATATACAGATAAAGAAAATATAAAATATTTTTTGATCTGCCATACTTTCTCTATATATATATTCAGAACCATAGCTTGGGCTACCTGTGGATATTAATGATAATAAACAATTATTGGATGAGGTTGAGCATGATATCGTAAATTATCAAGACCAAGGCCGTGTTATCTGCCGAAGCCGTAGGCTGAGGCGAATAAAACGGCCGAGGTCTTGATATTTACGATATCATACAAAAACCGAATTCAATAATCGTTTTATTATACATTTTGTAAACTAAGAATAAAGATTTAATTCGGTTTTCGAAAAAATAGCAAACGCATTTCCATTTCGAACTTTGAACTCGACATGATAAATGTATTATCTGTAGGTAATCTTCTCTAAATTTCTTAAAGAATTTACAAAACAGATATGGCTAAAAGGTATGAGGAAAATGTTATATCTCAGTCGCAATGCAGGATGGGATAGTACTGCATCCTCCTTTGGGCCCCAATATAGATCCTTGCGGTATGCCTGAATATTCCCATTCTGTTGATAAGGTTTCCTGTCACTGTTAAAATGAACCAATCATATCACTCCATTTTGATTGACAGGTGCCGATCGTGCAGTACTGGTCAAGAGGAACTTTCTTAAGCCTGGGGCTATTGTTGTGTATGATCAGTTTCTTTACTGGATTGACGGCTATGAGGGCGAGATTAAACGAGTGAGGAAGGACAATGGCAGTGAGATGAGGACTATCCAGGCTGGGATTGATGACTTGACTGATCTTGTAGCGGTGGATCGAAAAAAGAAGATGGGTAAGTTGTGGGTTTCCTGTGGTATTTGAGAAACAGGGGGCATGGGACTAGTCTATTTGCTAGTGAGGTGCTTCTATATAAGCCAGTTCACAGTTTAAGAATCGTTTTTTAGTGCGCATGCGATTTTATCCCGAATTTCTCACCTTCTTTTGTTTAATTAAAAAGAAAAAGAAGGTTTAAACAAAAGAAGGTGAGAAATTCGGGATGAAATCGCATGCGCACTGAAAACGATTCTGAAACTGTGAACTGGCTTATTAATGTCAATGTCATTAATGTTGTCCAGTAAAAAAGACATTTAGACCAAAAGAAATGTCACGTGATACCTAATACACTCACTCTAAATGCTCGATACCAGCAATCATTGTATAAGTAGAGTTCATAATTATTATTCTCTGTTCATTGTTACTCATTAGAAACTAGAAACTAGAATTTATATCGTTTAAAACAAATAAACAAATCATCACGTGATACTTCTTTTGGTCTTTAAGTCTTTTTTCACAGGACAACCTTTTGACTAGCCTCCCTTGCAGACGTTCTTAGGGTCGTCACGTCGTCACGCAACGTTTCTCTCGACGTGACGACCCTAAGAGCGTCTGTGTAAGAGGCTACCTTTTGACAATGACTGTATATTTTTTTCTTTTTTCAGTGAATCATCCTTGTATTAATAAGTTATGCCCGTGTATCTGTCTGATTAGACGAAGAAACATTGCCAAGTGCACTGGTCAGATAAGAGAACAATAGGCTTAATTGACTAGGAGCGGCAATACTCCCGTTTCGAGTTCTCTTTTACGCTGTGTTAGCCTCAATTGTGCGTAAATTATGCAGAAATTTAGATAAAACTCGTGAAATTTCAAAGTATTTTTATTGTCTTCTTTACACACAGATCTCTTGAATTTCCACGGGCTGTTACTGAATAAAAGAATATATTACACGGTTTTGAGGCTAACACAGCGTAAAAGAGAACTCGAAACTGGAGTATTACTAAAAGAGGCCTAGAAATTGAGAAATGTTTGGTGATTCCTGATTTCTATACATTTAATTTTCAACACTTATTCATGATTCCGGATCATGAACACGATTTTCCAGGCCTAATAACACGTCAGTTTTGCAGTGATGTCATTTCTACGTCAGGTAGGATCAGCTGGAAATGTAACCCAAATGTTTGACTTGTTTTTAATAACCAAAGGGAACCTAAGTACTATTTTAAGCGCCTCATTGTGAGAAATGAGTCGGACCATTTCCAGGAAGAATAGGAAAATTTCCTCTGTCCAGAATTTCGACTAAAACTATGGTACAAAAGTCATACTGATTGTTGAACTGTATATCAAATAAATAAATTGTGAATTTGTTGACGTCGGAGAGGTACTTGAAGTAGTATTACGTGGGACCATTTCCAGGAAGGATGGTAAGATTGCCATTGATACGAAGTCCTCATCATAGCTGAATTGTGTTCATGAATTATTGCACGTCCGTTGGAGAGGCACAGCATTACGTGGCACCATTTCCAGGAATGATGGGAAGAGGTCTCTGTCCAGGAATTTGGATTGGACACATGGTACAAAGTCCAACTGATGCTGAATTGTATAAGAAATACGAAAATCCGTGAATTTTTTGCACGTCAGAGGATGAACATTACGTGGGACTATTTCCAGGAAGATTGAGTAGACTTCCTGTCCAGGAATTTGGACCAGATTAGTGAAGTAGATTTATGATAATCACAGCAACAATGACCGTAGAGATAAAATTCTTACACGATTTGGTTGGGAAATTCTCTCGGGTTTTCAAGCACGAAGACATCTATAGACCCCTTGCAGCACGTCGGAATGCAGCTCACTATTTGGGGGACAAAAAATAGGTTCCAATACTCCCGTTTCGAGTTCTCTTTTACGCTGTGTTAGCCTCAATTGTGCGTAAATTATGCAGAAATTTAGATAAAACTCGTGAAATTTCAAAGTATTTTTATTGTCTTCTTTACACACAAATCTCTTGAATTTCCACGGGCTGTTACTGAATAAAAGAATATATTACACGGTTTTGAGGCTAACACAGCGTAAAAGAGAACTCGAAACTGGAGTATTCTCAGGAGATTGAAATTCCTTTGTTTTGTCCTCCAAATTGAGCTGCTTTGACGTCACATGAAAGGGTCTATATTTCACATCAATACCATTACAAACTTTTGAAGATCCCCATTTTCTTTTTCCTCTATATATCAACCAGTGTGATATATCAGGAATCATTGATAGTGTATTTACTCATTGGCACGTTTCGCATCATTACGTGCTATATATACCCTACAACCAGCCCCCAGGTCTTTATCAATCAGTATATCATCTTAGTGTTGAAAAAAGCAATAGAACAATGTTCAATAGTACTCCCATGTGGGTTGAAACTGGATAACATTGAACAGGGCCAAGTGGGTCACTCGTACGTGAGTTCTTTTTTCGATTCTTGCGTAGAATTGGGTTAAGTTACCATTGATCTCCTAATCTCATAAAGTGTGGATTTTTCGTCTTATCAAAAACATGTTGAGGAAAATCCTTTTCTCCGGCGGTTCACACACACACACACACACAAAACAACCATGGGCTACTCATTTTTGATTCCACTCCTTTTGTTAACTGCGAAAAAGAGAGATTTCACGACATCCATGTTGTAGGACAGAAAGTTCAGCGTAACAGCATGTTTCGTATGAAAAAAGATTCCATATTCCAAAGGAGAAAACAATGACTGTAAAGCGTAAAACCCCTTTAGAAATGAGACCAGAAATTTCGCTTGTCTTACTGGCCTTCTTTCTTAGGTGAAAAATAGACCCCTTTCACGTGGCGTCAAAGCAGCTTAATTTGGAAGACAAAACAAATGAATTTCAATCTCCTGAGAATTGGAACCTATTGTTTTGTCCTCCAAATTGAGCTGCATTCCGACGTGCTGCAAGGGGTTTATTGCGCTTTCATTGATTGGAATTTATTCATTCATTCAACATGATAGGATCGGTGTGTTTGTGTCTTAGACAGGGGAGGGGGAAGAGAAATACTATATTTTGGCACTGTCAAAAAAATTCGGGTTGATTCCAAAATATGCCCACCGTCTGGTCAACAAACCGGCTCTATCTACGGGAGATCAGATGCGGTCAGCCGTGATGAACTCTAAATGTCGGCAGTTATACACATTAGAATTGAATTTCAACCGAAAACAACATTGAACTTTTTGTTCCCGTTGTTCGTTGCCGTACGCGGATCGGAAGCGCTCCACATGGACACCTACCAACCCACTATCCGTGAATCTACCGCGCGGAAAGCGTCGGCTTTGGCCAAAAATATCAGTCTCTTGGACTGTTGCCTGGAATTGAAGTGGTCCAATCCTATTGAAGTCCTTTTTATTCTTTGAGCCAAAAATACGCATTGAATATGTAATTACCGCACACAACTTTGAAATCAACGTACACTCGCCACTTTTTAAGAATCCGAATTTTTCCGGCGGTTTTTCCCCACGATTTATTTGAAGCTAATCTTCGACGGCGGTAGCATTTGTAGTACGATATTTTTTTGCCAGGTAACTGGATGACTGAATTCCATCCACCCCGCTGCGCGACCGACATTTGGAGGGACATAATCCAACAATAGCAACGCCTCCTCGCGTAAAGCGATTAGTATTGTTGACACATGACCAGCCCCCTTCATTGGGCTATAAAACTGGCCACCACACTATCGCAAAGCTCAAACAACGACACTACACTGGTGTTACTACTATAATCATCTTCACTTGGAGTTAAAGATGGATTCAATGTTGCTTGTTATGCTCGCCGTGGCTTGTTTATCAGTAGGAAACGTCCTAGGACAAAGTGCTGGTTGCTGTGACAAATTTTCTTCGTCTCAGGAAGCGTTCTTAAGAAAAATGCTGCAAGAAGAAGCCAGAGGGCTGCGAGCAGGAATGATGAGTGCGTTCTCCACACCAAGAGGTAAGCGAAGTCAAACGTATTCGCCTCGCATGAAACAGCGTTGCGCCAAGAGGGGAAGATAATAACACCCTCACAAATAGCACATATTAGTAATTTTACACATCTTTAATGGCTGTTAAAGAAGGAAAATTCCAGCACAAATAAAGGACAAGTTGTCGAAGCGGTTTTAGTTTTAGAAGCACCAAAACAAAATCAAAGATTAGCTAGTACAAATTTTACCAACGAGCGCCTTGCTGGGAGCATTCCGACCCATTCTAGGTGTTCTGACCAGAAACATGCTTCAAGGTCGAACTTGACACCTTAGGGTTGATGTCATTGTCTTTCGCGACTAAGATAGAATTTGGTTCTAATTTTTTCCCCTGACTTTAACGGCGTGTGCTGAATGGGAAATTGAACTACAACTGAACTAGAACGAGCTCTAGCGGACCTCACCAGGGGAACCACCGCGCACTTGGTAGCTTGACTTGAAACTTGCCTCTAGCACTGAAAGCATATGAAATTCCTTAAACGATATGTAAAGGTATAGTCCTGTTGTCATGTCAATGACGGTTTCACTTCAAATAAAATACTATGGTGCAATTCGGCTGTATTTCTTGAACTTTCAAAAACAGAACATCGAGTTATTTCAAACGGCCTTGCGGCAAATCTAAGAAAAATCTAAACTAAATAATTTTAGTATGGATTTAGTATGTTTGTTTTGTTTCTGCTTTTTGCATTTTTGTTCGAAAACGAATTTAGGCGTTTCTTTGCACAACATTTGTTTCCCAAACTGACTCTTTCGTGAAGACAAAAATCAGTTCGATGATACGCCAAGATAGTTATGTCATCGAGTGCACAATATCTTGTATCACAATAGATAATGTTCCTCAAAACCTCGTCTCGCAATGGACCCGGTCCTCTCAAAATTGTTTTAGATGCCAGGATAACAGGAAAATACAAAAGGAATGCCACAAATTCCATAAAGAATATGTGTTTTTTTTTTCATGGTAGACTCGCTTCCAAGAGAATCGATAATTTTGCCGAGACAGGATTAATTCTCCATGTTACGTCTTGATACCACTACCACCAGAATTATCTTCGATTTCTTTTTCTTATTCAAATGTTTGAACTCCTTTGGGAGTCGCAAGATAATGATGTTAACTTAGGTTAACTAAAGGAACTAGGAAAAGGATTCTCAGTGGTATTAGTGTTGTCAAGACGTAAAAAGGGAATCGATCAATACCGTGTTGTTAGACAACTGCGTTTCACCACAAATTGTTTCATTCCTAGCTACTTCAAACTTGTTTCATCTAAACACAATTCAACGAGTTATTTGAAAGTTTTTATTAGGACAAATTTCGCGACATTGACCATAAGTGTATCATCCCCTCTCGGTGCAACTGCGTGATGCATCTTCTTATTTCGCAACAAGGTTGCGAGACAAGTTGCAAGTAAGATGTTTCTTTTTCAAGTGGAATTAGTACCCATCAAGTGGTTTTGTCTTTGAACACTTCAGTCTAATCCTTGGAAAGCCGAACAGAGGTGTGGCACGATGACAGATTTTCCAAATCAAGGGCATTTGATTTAAGCCATACTTGTTCAATACTCTCGAGTCCCGGTCCTGGGGTCATCTATTCGCTGTTTGGACGGAAAACCGTGAGAAGAAGCGAATCAGCTTCTTCAGTGAGATTCCAGGGTACCTGTTCGATCCCCGGGTACTGCAATTAGCCACTTTGGAAACGAGCAAGGGAATGGGGCGAGTTTTAAATTTTAATCTTATTAGCAAAAAGGTTTTATCATCTGATAAAGCATCTCAAGATTAGTAAGTCTGGCAAATTTGTACATGATCGAATGAAAAGAACCAGAATTATTGGCATTCAAAAGTGTCAAAAATTTACAAAGAATGTATGGTTACAGGGGACAAGTTTGTAAATTTTACAAATTTGTAAATTTTCAACACTTTTGAAGGCTTGTAACTCTGCTTCTTTTTTAAGAAACACCTTCAAAGTTGCCAGACTTACTAATCATGAGATGCTTTATCAGATGACAAAACGTTTTTGCTCATAAGATTAAAATTCCAAACTCGCCCCAGTCCCTTACTCGTTTCCAAAGTGGCTAATTGCTCTTCCCTTCCTCTTCCCCATATTTCACGATAGCATGACAAGGCACGCTTTACTTTGGTATTTAGCTTTTGATAACCATGTTGAGTACCTAAATAATAATAATAATAATAATAATAATAATAATAAACTTTATTTAAACACGGTATCTACATCATGTACAAAAATAAATGCTCTCCCTGAGAGCCGTGCATGTTACATATAATAGAAGGAGAATAGACCTTTTTAGCTTCGTATGCAAATTGCCCATTTCAGACCACATGGCATTCCCTTGAGAAATGTTCTTTTGTTAAAATATTTACACATGAAAGAATCAACTCACAAGAGTGGCATCACATGGTCTGAAATGGGCACAACAAACAACGAAGCTGAAAAGGTCTATTGAATACAAAAAGAATCATTAAAATTTTCCTAAAATATTTCTTTTAAAAACAGAAAGACTTTGGGATTCTCGTACCTTTATTGGTAGAGAATTCAAGGCAGCTGCTCCACTATACTTGAAACTATTTTTTAAAAAGTTTTCGTTTTCTTTTTCAGTACAATGGTTCAACCTCACAACACGACCAGTTTGTTTTGGAGCCAAAGGAAACCGATTTGGCACCTTCAATATCAGAGCAGAAGGCTTCTTGTCTGCAATCAAACTCGTCCATGTCAGCGGTTCAGTCACGTGTGACAAGAACTCATGCGCAAAGAACCCGGGTCAGTATCACAGCAAATGGGGCTGCGCGACCACTCATCCTTACGTAGGCAAGACGTCATTGAACACAGTGATCACGAGCTCAAACAATAAGATCGTTTTCCCAAAAGACCACCACTTCACGCACGAACACAGCAATCTTTGGTACCACATGGAGCAGTTTGATTCCCAATCTAGCCTTCTGGTCTTCCAGCGCTTCAAAGATCCCTTGTACGTGGCAGCTGGACAAGAACTGCGACTATGGTTCGGGGAAGACTTGAAAGATGTCAGCGAGGATGACAATGGCGGACGGACATGCGCACAAGTCTTTGCTCTTTACCTTTAAGATCGATTTTTGTAGCGTTTTTTTTCCCCTCTCCTTTTATAGGTTTCTTGCATTAAAATATTCTGACTTGCGTGACCACAGGGATCCCGTGTAAGAAATCTCTCTCCTTGCCAAATATATAAATTATCGAAGTTCGGAATTTGTAGACTCTTGAGAATTGTAACAAATAACCCTTGAGACTTGTTTTATTTTTTTTCAAAATTGTAATGACATAGGGTTCTACTTCATGTAAGACTTTTTATAATATACTGTTACCAAGGCAATACACAAACAAAAAAATATAATCACCTAAATTTTCTGACTTGTAATGAATGGATGCAACAATAAATGACGATTCAATTGTACTGTATAAAAAGCTTGCATGCTCTATAACTTCACATAGCACGCATGAGCGTTTTCTATCTCTTCATGTTATTTTTCCTTCACCTTTTTTCTTTTGAAGTCTTTCCAAATATTTCGCTAATTTCTTGAAAAATATATGAGGTTTGACACAGGGATCCCATGCAATCACCAGGATTACTAACACAGGAAGCCCAAACACACCATGATTAACACAAGGTACCCCGTTTTGAATAACAGAAAGCCGGAATTTTTACGTGAGCCCACGTCGTATTTTTCCTGGAAAACCGCATTACGTCAACACCACAGGAAGACCAATTACTCTATTTCTGTCGTGTTCCCTTTGTTTTGGCGACCATGTTTGCTTTCTTTACAATTACAATTTAGACGCATGTGCATAGGTTTTAGGATCCTGCTAGACTGAAGTTTCTAAAGAAATAAAAAATGAAAGCCATCTATATTTCAATCTTTGTGGAAATACTTACAATTAATTATACTCAAGTCAAAACAGAGGAATAAGTCTAAGTACAACACATCCTTGAAACAAAACGACATTATTACGTAATACTGTATGGTAATAAAATCATGTTGTTCAACATGTGTGAACTCATTCGGAAACCAATTATGGAAGAATTGTTCGATGAAATCGCGAAATTAAAAGTGAATTTAAATAAATGTTTCTCCCGCAAAATTGCGACATAAATTCTTCCAAATTATGCGACTTCGGAAAAATTCGCTTCGCTAAAATTAACGTCGCTAAAATTTCATGTTATCAGGTACAGTAAAAACCCGCATATAAGAACCTGCATTTTTCCAAGTTAGCCTAGACAGGTTGTTAGATAATTGGTGTTTAAGTAATGGGAAATTATGGCCCATTTCAGACGTCGAACTTTTGCCGCGTCGAATCTAATTGCCTTACAAACGAAGGTGCTTTTTTTCTGGTAGAATATATACACACCTATGACCTTAACCATAACTATACTAACAAGTGCTAATGATGGTTAATGAGTAAATTAAAAAAAAGGCGTGGCGAGTTTTACTTGTTCTGAGAGCATCATGTACTAATTTTGAATAATTTCTCCCATGAACTCACAGACCCCAGTGAAAACTGCTCAATTTGGAGGGCAAAACAAAATAACTTCCTTATCCTGAGAATTGATATCTGTTGTTTTGTCCTCCAAATTAAGCTGCATGCCGGCATGCATTCCGACGTGCTGCAAGGGGTCTATGGCTAGATAACTTGATCTATGAGTGCTCAAGATGCTAAACCAAGCGTTAAAACGACGCCATTTTAAATCATTGTTGTGGCTAACAATGATTAGTATGATAATAGAGTCACGTTCATTCAGTAGAATTCATTAACTTTACACTTGACAAACTCTCCAACAAAGATGAACAAACACACTCCTGGTGCTCAGCTCGAAGCGAACTCAGCCTGAAGACAGTCAAGTCAACCTCGTGTTTTTAAAACTCCTTGGAATTCCAGCAGGACTCTTACAAGGAAACTATTGAAGCTAGATTGCTTGCTCAGCGAGAGGTAAGTAATTGGATTATCGATGCGTTGTTTTTCTATGATTAATGTTTAATGTCCATCCTTATTAACCCAAGACTCTCGTCTTAACTCCGATATACAACTCTATTATCAGTACACACTAGTGTGGTCTAGAAGCTCTGTTCCCAACTCGACATGGTTCGCCCTTTCGAGTGACAATTTCTAATGTTTCACTTGATTCTCTTTTTGATGCGTCACCAAGGTAACGTTTATGGCGTTCGCCAGTCATGACACTAAATATTTCAGGTAGAAAGAAAGCAAAATTACTCTTTTTCTAAAGTGGCTATGCTCTTCTTGCATGCAGATTACGCCAAAAAAATTAGGCCAGCGATAGCTCGTTCGTTTGTTGTTGCAAGCCTTCGGTGTTCGAGTACTTCTTTTAATCCATCTTTTATCTCGAAGTTTCCTTATACATTAATAAGAAGAAACTTTACTTCAACTCGAGTTAGGTCAGAGGAAAGAAGATTATAATACAAGATATAAGAGAAAGCGAAGAAGTCTTTAAAAATATTTCGCAATGCAGTCATTTGACGTGATTTATTTCGACTCTCTCGGAGAACTTTCCAGAAAGTTCCAGCAAATTAATTTTTATTGATTTGACAAATTTCCCAAAGTTTTTCCATCACTAGTCTATGATTTACCCTAAAAAAGACGTTTTAGGTATTTTCAGTTACCGTAAGAAGTCGAAAACGCCTTATCTCGCTTGCCGTTCGAGCATCACGTTTTTTCCTACCTGCAAAGGGCAGACATGCGTAACTACGTTTTCATCGTTTCTCTAGGCCATGCATTTCTCGTTACCTTTTGAAAACCTTCTCACCAAATACAAGTATTCTATTTTTTATATCTACCACTTGGAAATTTATTCAATTCTTTTTGACTAATACTTAAGTTTTTTTAACTTGTCGACTCACGTTTCACGTTTTTCGTTACTGCGAACGAGATCACTAAAACTCTCTAAATCGCTTGAACTTTCAAACATTCTCACGTGGGATACCTGTGTTACCAACAAGTTTCCAGATCGCAGGAAAAACGATATCGAAAAAAATATAAAACTATTTAAGAAAGCTAGCATCTTTTGATCGAGTAAAGTATTTTTAGTACTGGTTTAAAAACATCCATTTAGAGTAGGACGAGGCCAATATTTGTATCTATTGTAAGCAAATACAAGAGAAAACAAAAGATAAATCCAGTCATTGTTCAAAGATGCTAAAAATACAGCGTCTAAATAAGTTTATTATTAAGCACTTTATAAGTTACTTTATAAAGAAATTAAGTCTTGATTTCTTTGGAAAACAAGATGGCGGATCAAAGTTTTTTAATCTCGTCGCCAAACTTAGTCCCATAATCCTTTGCACCTCGAAGTCGTTACCAGTCTTCCTTCGGGGTAGGGGCTGCAAGAAATATTCTTACCTCTTTTCCCTTCCTGTCAAACGGAACAAAATATGCTATTCAATAACTGTTTACACCATTTCCATTACGCGATCAACACAGCCCAAGACGTCTGGGTTTTTGGCTGCCATCGATAAAAATTTACTAGCTCAGAAAATTGGAAATTTGATTGACAGAAAAATGAAGACTTGAATAATAGTCATTAAAATAGGTATAAACAGTATCCTAAAAGATAATTAATAATTGTAATAAACAACTATTTCAATCCAACAGGAATATTTCATCATGAGACGATCTTCATCACCAACAGACAAAAAACTCGTGCGCGCGCATGCGCTAAACCGAATGGAAGATAAAATGCTGAACCGCAAGATCACGGGCTTATCCAGGACTGAACAGCAACTCCAGCGTGAACTCCAGCAGATCCAACGAGCACGATTATCGTTGCAACAAGGCATGGAAAATCTTAATATTCGGTACACCAGAAAAGACTCGTTCGATTCAAATAAGTACGCGAGACAAATGCACAGTAAGAGACGTTTTTCAACGGGAAATTTGCTCGCAGTTCCAAAAAAGGATAACACCAAACTTGCTGGAGCTGTAAGACTCCCAGAAATACATCCAAAGGAAATTTCGGTCTTGAATGAGAAAAACAATTTGAAGAAAATCGAACTCGACCAAGTGATTAACAGCGAAGCGGAAATGGTAGATAAGAAACCTCACTCATCCTTCCCTCTTGAGAGGCAGTCTTTGACTCTGGGAGATACAGAACTAGACACGGATGGCATAAAAGCGGAGATTACTCAACGATGTAACGAGTCTTTCGCTGTTCCTTCGTTTCGTCGCTTGAGAAATCGGCGCCGAAGTCTGCCAGCGCTGTCACCGATATGCTGTAAAGAATTTGAAGACGAGTCCTCCAAGGGAGACAATGAGATGGAAAACGAAAAGGAAATTGAAAGTAAAATTGAAAAGGAAGGAAAGGCAAGGACGATTAAGGTAGTGTCATCGATGAGATCGGATGTGATTGGGATTCATGAGGGAGATGCCAGACCAGTGACATGCGCAGTGCCGTCAAAAGAATCTAATACTATTCGTCGACGCAGATCTAAGGAATTTGCTGACCAAGACGAAGTTATCAGACCCGGCACATGCGCAGTACCTTCAAAAGAATCTAATACTATTCGTCGACGCAGATCTAAGGAATTTGCTGACGAAGACGAAGCTATCAGACCCGGCACATGCGCAGTATCGTTAAAAGAAAGCAACCCTTCTCAACAACTTCTATCTAAGGATTTTATTGACATTGACGAAAAGCAACGGCTTTACGCTAGAAGGGGACGTCGAGCAAGCGCACCAGTAATTATGGCTCATCCCCAGGCATTTACTCAGCCCCAACCCCCTCCGATTCCCTTTCGGAAAACGAACCAGGAATTGTTAAATGATGAATGCTTGAAGGGTAAATTCCGTGCCATTGGTCATGCAGTACTGGGGAGTGTTTTGTTGAAATCTCGCCGTAAGTCCATTGCTGGTGTCTCAGAAAACGGATTCCCAAAGGGAATTTGAAGATAGACAACGCTATCCACCAACTAAGATGTATAGTTGCGAGCATTCTCCCGACAAAACGGTTTTTGGCTTTCTCACCTATGGAGGCTTTCATTGAACAAAACCTGGTTGGGCGGTAGGCAGGGTTCGTACCCCTGTAAGAATTTCCAAAATTTTCCAAAGCCCTTTGACTCAAATTTCCAAAACCACACATAGCGCAAAAATATAGCCAAATTCATGGATCTGAAATATCCAACAAAACACTATTGCACACGTACAAAAAAAATCTTCGACGCTTTACAGCGAAAACAATTCTTTGCAAGGTATAAACTATACATGTTACAAAAAATCCACAACTTTTCCATAGCCTAGTGGACCATAAATCAATTTTCCAAAACTTTCAAGGTCCTGGAAAAATCCATTATCAATTTCAAAAACTTTCCAAAACCCGTACGAACCCTGGATAGGGTAGGGAGCTTTAGGCAAGATCACACAATATTACACGACCCCTTATAATCATAATCAAATATTTCAGAATCCCCCAGTCCGGCCCTCACTCAGTTAATGGCAAACTTCGCCCCATATTTTTACAAATTCATCTTAAAAAAATTAATCCCTGACCCACTGAGTTTACCCCCCCCCCCCCCCGGAAGATGGGGGTAAGAATGGGAAGGTATCAAAGAACTAATAGGGTTGAAGGGGGGGGGGGGGGGGTGAAAGACGAGGAAAAAAATGTTTTATGTTTACAAAAGAACAACAAAGGTTACTACTTGTGATAGCCGAACGAATAGTGAAAAAGTGAGGAAATTTGAATTTCTTTCTCATATATTATTATTTGTAAATAAACTTATATTCAACAAAGATGCTTTTTAAAAAATGTTCGTCCCTTTGTTTGTGGTTGGGCTTCCTGTGGACGTATGAGGTGAACAAAGATTTTTCGTAATTCCAATCACGGTAGATACTTAATTCCATAGCCACAAATGCCCTTGTCGAGAGAGGACTGGAATCTAACCCTAAACCTTACCGATTCTAGTCCTTCTTCGAAGAAGGGCAGTTTGGGCTATGGAAACAAGTGTTCACCTTCCACCACAAATCGTCAATCTGGTCTCTAAAGCGCATGCGCTCTGTGCCGCTGGGTTAAAAACGAATGCTCACACCTCCGAATAGTCTCCGAACAAGGCGAATTAACTAATCGTGAGAAGATCGTGAGACATTTATCGCTTGAGGCTTGAGACTTCATCGGGGAAAATCTGTCTTCCAAAAAACTTGTCTCAATATTTTTCAGATGCGCTAAAACTGTACTGGTCCTAAAGGCACTGGGTTCAGTCATTTTATAATTTCATTTTCTCTCCGAGTGCTTTTATAGCTTCGAGGTTTTTAGACACGAGTTTTTGATGTGGCTTCTTAAACTCATTGCTCGTTTACATAGCGATCCCAGATCTCCTCGAAATGTTTTGGCCGGGATCAACTGCAGAGGCCTGGGGTTTAGTTTGCTTGTCAAAGTACCTGCCGTGCGTTGGCACATCTTCAGAAAAGATTGACTACCATTAGGAAACAATTGTGCCATCAAACGCACGCCGCCGGCCGAATCACATCGATACACTACTTCTCGCACGTTCAGTTCATGTTTCACGTTGGAAACGTGACGACGCGAACGTCCAAGTTCCTCTCAAGAAGATTTGTCAATATTTACCCCACAAATCCTGTGTTTGCGTGCGACGAGCTTGAAATCCACCCTGGCAGCGATGTTTTATCACCGCAGGGCAGCAGACTTAACGACCACTTTTACCTTTCTTCCTGAAAGAGAGAACAGTTTAATGGCTTCGTAAATGTGCTCTGTGGGGCTCGAGTCCCAAACACGTGCATCAAAACAAAAAGCGCAGTAAACAGCGGTGTTCTTGGAGAAATAAAAACGTGATAAGCAGCTTGAATGGCCGGGAGACAGCTCTTAAGAGCGACTTAAGTGATCAACCCCGTTCGTGCGTATTGTTTCCAAAGCATATCTCTAGAAACAATCGCATTATTAAGAGAAAAGAAAATACGGCTTTCCTAACACGACTAAAATTACAGTCTATTAACTATGCTAAAATCAAAAAAAATTAAAAAAAAAAAAAAAAAACTATGCTAAAATCAAAGGAAAAATAGTAAGAGAAATAAAAATAAGCTTAAAACAAAGGAAAAAAAGACGTTAAAATTGTACAAGTCGTCTTTAGTAAAAGCGAGGTTCGAGCTGAGATGCAGTTGAAAGTATACAAGGTGCTCACAAGCGCCTTTGTCGCGATAACTTTTTGACAGGGATTGAAAAAGTTGAAACACCTGCCAAAAACAGCACGACTGAGAATAATGTCAAGAATTAGTGATAAAGAAGTCGCCAAGTTAAAAATACATAATAGCGTCGGCTTGTTAGATGATGAGTTTATAGCAGCAAGTTAAGTGAAAACTTGCAAAGACAGACCTTTTAAAATTAGGGGAAAAGGAGTGCATTAAGAAGGAAACGGAAGGAAAGAAAGAAAGAAAGGAAAAAAAGAAAATGTATTGGAAAAATTTGTTTCAAGAACAGAAAACATACACAAGGAAAATACGAAGAGGCCTAACTTGAAGGGCATAGAAAACAAGAAAGGAAAATATTTTTGCTTTCTTTTCCAACTCATTTTCTTCTTTCCTCGGCCATTTCATTTCCTAGCAACAAACAGTGTGAGATGAAAGCACTTCTAATGTATCCACATTAATCAACATGCGGTACTGCTTCAAACTCTCATCCTATAAGCCATTACGGTATATTTTATTTCATTAGTACTCTCATCGGTTCCATGCCATCAAATTCTAAATTTTGAGTGTGGCGATTTAGCACGAAATATGTAATTGAAAAACAAGTCCCACGCTTA